>JBAMMX010000006.1:5434944-5725929 GCA_037126225.1 Dillenia turbinata
GAAGTCCATTTTCTCTAACAAAATCTCCTGAGACCCACAAAATATAGAAGTTCAAGCCTAAATATGCATATATATGAACTTGAAAGCTTCATTGTATTGTAACTAAGAATCCATCAATATCCAAATACCAGTGTTTTCAAGGAGATACATTCTGCTTTTGTTGTTGGGCCAAAACCTGAAATTCAACAAAAGGGTTAAGTAAATATGATTTGGTAGTTGAACATTATTTGGTAGTTAATGGAAATGGAAACCTGTAGCGCATGTTCCAAACTCGAGAAGTCCCAATGTCTTCCATGGCAAGTGAAATGCCATCTCTGGCTTCAAGTTCTGGAAGATGAGTTTCTGCTTCTTTCTGATTCACAGGAAGAATAATTCTTATCGAGTACATAATTTCAGGTATTGTTTTTAATAACCAAAAGGACTGAGATCAAGGATTTTACCTTTGGCAATACTATCCTCCCGAGATTTCCCACATCACTCTGCTTAAGCACTTTCTGCAGAAGAAACTTCAAGTTCTTCTCTGATATCCAACCCTAATTGAAATCACAAAAGCGCCTATCAAACCAATGCAATCCATCATTCAAGCAAATCAGCACAAATGCATTTTCTTCATCTAAATGACATTCATCAAAAACAGTGGTGCAAGTAACAGACCGAGCGCCTATCCGAGGCCAGCTGATGCTGCTGTCGTTGCTGACTGTTCTGCCCCTGCAACACAGTCCTCTCCGCGGCAGAAGGCAGTGCTGGTGTTGCTTCCGTTGGCATTACCAATGGCTGCCCAGAAGCAGCAACCACAGCTGCAGAGCTCCAATACATCCAATTCGCAGGATTTATATGCGCGGCAGCTACATTGGTGCAATTACTGTTCACAAGCCTTGCTTGTTGATCTGCTGCAGATAAATTCTGCTGCTCCGGCTGCTGCTGGTGGTTCTGCTGTTGGCTAAGGAGATTCTGATTTCGATTATGGTGGGAGAGGAACCGCCTCTGTCGTGCCATTCTCTTCTTCCTTGCTTCTTTCGTTGCCGAAGATCCTAACTTTACCAGTCTCTCACCATTGAATAACTGATGATGATAGTACTGATGGTTTGAGTACCCCACAAAGGCCTGAGCCTGACGAGGACTAAGATTACTATCCGGATACAGATTGATCAAATGGGGCGGAGAAACTGAAAACTGCGGAGGATTCCAGTTCGAAGCAGATTCATGATTAATCATGTGATGAAACTCGGATGAATTTGGCTGGTAATATTGCAGATTCATGTGCCGATGGTTCATAGGATCACCGACTAACCCAATCATCGGATTATAGGATGATGGTGCAACTGTCAAAGGATCCGGTACAAGTTGCGGTGGCTGCTGCTGAATCCACTGGGAAGAAGAAAAATAAGGGTTTGATTCAAGAGCAACACAATTACTATTGTCACTATTATTGTCATCATTATGATTACAGACAAAGTTAGGGTTAGGGTTTGGAAGTAAAGTAATTACTTGTTGTTGTTCACGCTTCTTTTTAAGATGACTGTGTTGCACCCATTGAAGTATTAGCTTCACCAACTGCTTCATGGCTTCTTTTCCTCCTCCGAGTCTTCTAGAAGCGCATTCGACTGTTGATTTTCTGATCTTGATGTTTCTGAGGTCTTGTGCTGAGACTACTTCTTTGTTGTGCCTAAGCCACTCCAAAAACATCAAGGCAACGTCATCTGGAGGCGACTTTTGTGATGATTGAACTTCTTGTTGTTGTGGTTGCTCAACATTCAAATTGTCATCTTTTTCTTGCTGCTGCATCTCAAGTTGATGATGACGTTGGTTGATTTGCTGTAGTTGAAGATGGTGCAATTTCTCTTCTTCCTCTTGACGATATTGTTGTTGATGAAACTGATTATCTTGTAGAAGAAACTTGTCTTCTGGGTTTTCAATGTTGAACATGCTAGTTGGTATGTCCCAACATAGTTCGTCGTTGTTTTCTATGAGATCCATGTAGCCAAAATTTTCCATCAAATCCCTACACACCAAGTCATCTTCGTTGCAGTTGCTGTTGTTGACTATCTCGTGGTCAGGGGAGGAATGAACCATTTCCATGGATGCTGTGGACGATAATGCCCCTCCTACTGGTGTATGCAAGTGGGCATAATTCCGGTTATAACCATATGGGTGCTGTTGATGGTGAAATTGCATCTTTTTCTCCTCATATTGATCATCTTCTACATCATCCGTCTTGAAAACAGTCCATGACGCTGCGGAAGATGATGAGGAAGCCGATGAGGAAGATGATGAAGAGCAGCCAGTAATGGATTTTACCGGGGCCGGTGTTGTGGTTGATGAGGAGGAGGATGAGGACATGCAAGGGAAATCGGGAAGTGGTGGGAATTCATTGTACATGAAAACTTGGTCATCTTCGTTGATATCAAGGAGATGTTCTTCATCCCCATCTTCTTGTTGTAGGTGGTAGTGTTGATGTGCTTCAACGGCCCAGATCGTCTTCCTTTCTTGATGATCTTCCACTACCTGTATGTCTCCAATTGCATCATCGAAACCAGATGTAGGGTTTTGTTGTTCATGCAGATCTTGATGTTGTTTTCCTTCTTCATGCACTAATTCCAAGCCCTTCATCTCCAAAAAGCAAATATTTTCATCAAAAGAAAAAAGGAAAAAAATAAAATCCTTTCAGTGTGAGAGAGTGCAAGAGAGAAGAACAAGATAGATGTTTCACAATTGTGTTTGTACGGATAAGTGCAAGATGGAGATTAGGGAGAGAAAGAGAGAGAGAGAGAGAGGTTGTGTGTGATTAAGGAAGCAAAGGGTAAAGGGCAGTAAGGAAGGCCCGCCGGGTATGGTGCCAATGAAATCCACAACATAAAAAGCATCTGGGGTTTGTACTTCTAATCAAACACTCGGGCAGAATAAACAAATACTTTTATCTACAACCCCAGATTTGAAAGCGACTTCAAATTTCTTTTTTCTTTTTTTTTTTACTTTAAAACTTACGCTGTCTAATCAACTTCGGTGACAAACTGCTTGTTTAAATTACACACAAGTTGATTTATTTTATTCACAAAAAATACAGAATTTAGCACTAGGACTGAGGTTCACTAAAAATTCAGTATACATCTCTACGAACAAACTGCAAACAACGAAGTGGAGAGAGTGTGTGCGTGTGATGTAGAAGAAGAAAGAGGAAGGGATTCAGAAGATGTCTTTGGGGGACTCGATGAGAGAGAGAGAAAGAGACTCCAGTTACTTCCAGGGAGTTTCAATTTTTTTCTAAACTTTAGTTACAGATAAGTTCAAATCCTTATTTTGGTTGTTTATCATAAGTGTGGGTGAGAGAAATAGAGAGAAACAAAGTGCGCTTAGTTTTTTTCCGCAAAACCTTACTCCGGATTGTGCGCCAGCGTCCATACGTCCACACCTCAATGGTGCAACCGAACGGTGCCCCTTGGCCTTTTTTCCTTCCTATTCCTTTTTCTTTTCCTTCCAGAGAGGCAAAGTTCTAAGCAGAGCTCTCTATCTCTCTCTCTCTCTCTCTCTCTCAATTAATTTTTGGTCGACTAAATTAGATCCTTAAACGTTTGGTTTTTGTATATTGACCTCTTATTGTCCAAGTATTTGTAAAACAGACCACATTTTAAAGTTAAAATTCTGCAAAAGAAAAAGTCAGTAAATGTTTTATTAAACTAATTACTTAATTTATTCAAAATGTATAATTGATAATTAACAATTACATGTATACTTAATAATTGAAATGTATTATTTACTAGAGTTAGTTTGGTCTTAATTTCACTCAAAAGGGTTTTAGTGGTTCTCAATTTATTGATTAAAAAAATGATTTTTTCATTTGCACAAAATTATGATTAAAGCAGAATTGTTGCTTAATTTTGATGAAAAGTATAGTACTCAAAGTGTAAAATTACTGAATAAAATGGGTTTTTGGAAGTTCTTAATTTATTCATTAAAACGAAGAAATTTACTTTTTATTTGCAGATAAAAGGTTGTCATTAAAGCAGAATTACTGCTTAATTTTGGTTAAAAAATAGTATAGCACTCCAAATGTAATCTACTATTTATTTACTTTTTTTGGTAAAATGAAAAGGATAGCAAGGGGGAAAATGTTAATATGAAACTTGTATCTCATTTAAAATGTTGTATTTAAATAATAACAATTGCTTTTGAGAAAACCCTACCACCCAAATGTGAAATATGAAATAAAAAAATTTTTAAAATTGCAAAATATGTATTTAATATATTTATTTGGATATCTGTCTCAATAATAGCGTGTAATTAATAAAAACCCAAAATTGAAATCAGAATAGTGTATCTGATCCAGAGAATGATCCAGTTTAAAATTTTCTTTATATAAATAATTTTTTTTGTTAATTTCTCTTATAGTCAAATTATTCGTGTAAAACTGAAGATATAGATCTGGTTCGTACATTTGTTAAAATTCAAGCGTCCGGGTTGTAAAAATTTATTAGTTGAGGAGTGTATGTGCAAAATAAGAGTATTTTGCATTTACGATTGGTTTTTTTAATTTAATTTTCGATTTTTTCTCTCACTAGACAAAATTTATTAAGGGAGAGAGAGTGAGTTGGACCGACTCGCTTTTCAACTTTCTCACGGTTTGTCTGGATTCGTGGGCGAAACGGCGGACTTCGGAGTTTGCTCCTACGTGTCAATTACCGTTCTTACGTCTCTCTCTCTCTCTCTGGCCAATCGTCGTGCACCTCAGTATTTATGTAAAAAAGTCAAAAAAAATAAAAAAATAAAATTCAAGAAAAAAGGGGTGAAGGGAGAGGTGACTTGTAACACAGTAATCGGTGAATGAGGGTGCAAGAGGCAAATTATATTTTTTAAAATTTTATAATTAAAATATAAAAAAATATTTATATGTAAATCGATAATAATACTCACAATATAGTATAGTGAGTAATATACTATAAGTTTAATCTTTTTATAGTTTATAAATCTTGCAAACCCAAAAAAAAAAAAATGAAATCTTATGAGCTCAGAAAAATGTAAACAATGAGGATATGAAAATATTAAATATATATATATGAAGAGGAGTTAAAACGAATAGAAAATTTAATTTTGTAGGATAGAAAAAAAAAAAAAAAATTTTTTTTTTTTTTACATTTTTTTTTTTTTTTTTTTTTTTAAAAATATAAAAAAAAAAAAAAATTTAAAATTTTTTTTTTAAAATTTAACAAACCAGAGCTTTTCCTCAAATATCTTTCTCAAAATTTAGTATTAAAACTTTTGTTACTATGTATATTTTCATGATTTTTGAAATGTCTATTTAATTTAAGAAAAAAAAAAGAGAGAGAATAGCCCACATTGGTTGACCAAACCTAGGAGCAGCAAATGAATCGTTGCTGGTTTCACACATTCATTATCATACACTCTTTGTTAAAGGTTATCGAAGGTTTTATTTTTTTATTTTTTTTAATCTGAAATCTTGAATCTGAATTTCTACTTGCTCGGCACAAGCCCTGAACCATATAAGTGAATTCAAAGCTAATATATAAAAGCCTAATAGAGTTGAGAGAAAATAACATATTTTATTAATAATAAAGAAATAAAAGAGATCCTTAAAAAAAAATTATATAGTCTAAAAGATGGAAAGAAATAATAATTAAACAAAAAATAGTAATTAAAATAAACTTTCGGACAAGATTTTATTTTATTGTAGAACCGCGACTCGTTGAGTTTTTGAGCCGTGGCCGGCACAACTCATGGAGGAGTAATGTGCCGCGGCACCTTTTTCAGGCACGCCGTGGTGCATGTTGAGCTGGTGCTTCCCCGTTCCCATACTCTTCTCTCCCTTTTTTCTCTGGAATTTTAAAATCGGATACATCGGTTCATTCCTAAATCATTCTATAGTTTATTTCAATTTTTATTATTAAATTGAATAAAATCAAATTCGGTCAAAATTGATTCAAAGAAAAATATGAATTTTATTTTATTTTAAAATATATAATATACAAATTATATATATAAAATAATGGTGATACTATCCGATTCGTAAAATGGTTCGATCGATTCAACCAATGATCCAATAAATCGATAAATTGGCCAAATTATTTTTTGATTCAGTTTTAAAAACATTATTTTTCTACACCCTTCGCCCTCTCTTTGTGCCATCGACGCCCCTCTAATTTGTCCCTAGTCTTGATGATATAAATCTTAAATCTTTGGTGTTCTGTGTCAAAATATAAATAAATAAATTTTTAAAATCTGAGTAATAAATTATTTTCTGCAACGGAAAAAAATTTTAATTATTTGTTTTTAGGTGTATACCAATAAACTTGTTAAATACATGCAATAGTACAAATTCACTCAATACTGGATAACCATAACAGTTAAATTTAATTTACGAACTCAAAATTTCTTAGTATAATTCTAAAAGGGAAAAAAAAAAGTGGATATTAACAAGTATATGTTCTATTAATTAATTGCAAATTCGGATAGTTAAATAATAACTTGTTATTTTACGGTTTTTTGATACTAAAAAGTTGTTTACCATCAGCCAAAAGACAAGTAAGTTCATGAATTTTGCATACATTCATCAAGCTATTGTTATAATAAAGACAGAAATCTCTTACCAAGTTATTGATGATTTATCGATGGACAATCAATCTAATTGAATAAGGTGTTAGCTAAACCCTTTAATGAAGTTTTGGTGTGTTAGGAAATGACAATTTTTCTTATATATCATCTGTATTTAGTAATTGTTTTAAATTCAATAAAATTCAATTTAAGTAGGATTGGACCCTTAAGCTCAAATCTCGTCTATTATATATATATAACTTAAATTTAAAATAATACTTAAAAAATATCGGTGTTTAGTGACTCATGTTAACAATATTAACTATATAATGTGGTGTGATATATGCGGCCTCACATTATTATTATTATTTTATTGAGGTGGTTTTAACGTTCTTTTTTTTTTCTACATAGAAAAATTTGAACTCGAATGTATTAAAGGGAGAGTCGTGTTACTTGAGCTAAAACTTATTGGCGTGATTTTAACATTCTATAACTAAACATTCATTAAATCGGTAATAAATCAAACATTGATGGTCAGAATGTGATCCAATGCGACCCAACTGCAGTATATTGGAAAATGGAATTCAATTTTACGAGGGCCCTCGCATTAACAAAAATTTAATTTTCATTGTAAAGGATGTCCATTAATGAAAAATAATATATTTATTTATTTATACCGGCCTTCTAAATCTACATTGAACAAATGATTTCTTTTTTGTTTTAACAATTGGATGCAATTGAATTATTTACTCCATTTTTAAATATTTTCTTTTTTAAAAAAATATTCTTAAATATTTAATGCACCTGTTTTAAAAAAAAATATATAGAGATATAACTATACAAGTTTGTATATTTGGAACAGTCGTAGAAATAAAAAAAGAGAAATCTTAGTTTCCTATTTTTCATTATTCTCTCCTTCACAGCCTTTTATTTATTTAATTATTTTTAATTTTATATATTTTTTGAACTTTCCAACGATACAAATTTTTGTTCATTATCTTTTTTTCTTATAATTGTTCACCCTCCTTTTTATGTAACTCCAGCACTATATACATATATATATATATACATAGACATAGACGAAGACAAACAAAATGTGCAGGTTAATACTTACACAAAGAGGGGTGGTTCAATATTTACTTTTCATTTTACAAAAAACTATATAAAATCATGGGTTTTTAAGTCGATTCGGATCTTTGATCGAAACATAAATTCTTTTTCTCTTTTTAATTCCTTCTCTTTCTTTGCACCTACCCGCAGGAATGCCCTTTCTTCCTTTTCCTTGTCACTCAATCACTCTCTCTCTCTCTCTCTCCCTCTCTCTCTCTCTCTCTCTCTCTCTATTTGTGCTAGGCAGAGGCTTTCGCGCATATATATATGTGTGTGTGTGTGTCTATATATATATATATATATATGTATGTATATATGTGTGTGTGTGTGTGTGTATTTTCGAGTGGGAATAGAATTCCCACTTCTTGCTCACTTTCTTTCTTTTCCACTTCTTCCCCCTCCCTCTCTCTCTCTTTGGCCCTTGCTCCTTTTCATCCTAAGTGTGGTGTGATCTTAAAATTTAGAGGGCACCTCGTTTTATAGCCACCATCATGAAGGGAAAATTTAATCCAAGGGTGAAGATCAAGCTATGTGGTGAAACAATTTGGTCTCGTATTGGGTTTATTTACTTGTTTAAGGCAAGTGTAATGTAAAAGATGATGTTAATTGATCAAAGGTGACATTTGTAATATCAAAATTGAAATTGGTGTTTATTTGTAATTGGTAAATCAATAAATTGCTAATATTGAAGTGTGAATTTACATTCCAAATCAGCGTTTAGATTGTTTGGTATTTTTAAAATTAAAATATTTTATTATCAAAACTCTTACTGCCCAAATTATCGGTTTCAAATATTAAAAATAAATAAAATAATAAATTAATATTACTTATATTTTCAAATGTTAGGTTTGTTATAGTTCCAGCCTAATATGATTAAGAGAAAGTAATCACCCATCCCCAAAAAAAATAACAACTATTTAAAATTTCAATATTTTTTATTTTTATGTCCTAGATTTTGAGAGAGTTTTTTTTTTTTTTTTAAACAAAAAGTATTTGGAGAAATATTTGAATAGATCTTATCAACAAATGATTAAAAAAATTAGTGGATTAATGTGCATAGGCACCATGTTTACGATGGTGAGAGTGGGAGAGGGCGGCCCCTTTATAGTGTATAGTAAAATTAATTTTTAAAGATTGTTATATTAAATAAATAGATTAGATAAATAATGTTCATTATCACCTTTCGTAAGGACATTCACTTTAATCTGTTTTTAAAAATTAAAACTTTAAGTACTGTGTTTAAAGTAAAATGCATTGAATGGCAGCAAGTGAGCTTCTGATTGATTGATAAATGCAGCACAATGATTCAAATCGGGTCTCGTATCTCTTGAGAAAGTACTAAGGACCATGAAATAAGCAAAAGCAAAACAAAAGCCTTGTAGAGCATTTAACTTTCATTTACTACACCCCAACTGTCCCTCATCTTCCCACAATCTCCTCTTTAAAAAACCAACACACATCCCCCCTCACAATCACTATCCGAGCAGATAATCTTGAGAGAGAGAGAGAGAGAGAGAGAGTGATGGCAAAGTGGTCTGCAATATCACTAGTTGCCCTGGCACTGGTACTAGTTCAAGCTAGTGCTAGAACAGTCCCATCCGATGCTGGCCTAAATGACCAAAAGAACTTTCTAGTGGGTGGCTACTCCGGACTCGGCGGAGCCGTGGGCCTCGGTGGTGGTGGTCTTGGTGGGTTCCCTACACTTGGTGGTGGCATCGGTGGTGCTAGCGGAATTGGCGGAGTTGGCGGCCTTGGTGGACTCCCTGCTGCTGGTGGTCTAGGTGGTCTTGGTGGCCTGGGTGGTGGCACAGGTGGTGGCTTGGGTGGTGGCATAGTTGGGGGCTTGCCAACCTTTGGCGGTGTTGGTGGCGGTGCTGGCGGTGGTGCTGATGGTGCTCTTCCCCTTCCTTGAATATAGGGATGTCTTATTTTGTTGGTGTTAGGGTTATGTTTATGGTTGTTGTTAGGGTCCTTTGGGTGTTTTCTTTGTGCTTTGGGTGGTAGTTAAGTTGGAGGGGAGGGTGTTTTTCGTTTTTCTTTTTACTTGATTTTCCTTTCTTTTTTGGTTTTGTTTTTCCAGGTCTATGTTTGGCCGGAAGTGTTGTCTTTGTCATGGTGTTTTCCAAATGAAGAGTCTATAGAGCATACCATCGTGTTCTAGGTTTCTTTCATGTTCTCTTAGTAACCACAAGCACCTCTCACTCTCTCTCCAAACAAAGAAAAAATGTTCCCTCTCTCTCTCTAAAGAAAGAAAAAAAGTTAAAAATAAGTTGCTAATAAAACCCTCCAGGTACAATTGTGTACAAATATTAAGCAAAAGAAAAAAAGTTAAAAATAAGTTTGCGCAAGGACGCTAGGATATCTTCTCTTGATTTAGAAATCCCGAAACTCAAATCTCTTACCATAATTGCTATGCTACGCCCTTGTCTTGCTCAAATGTTTTTTTTTCCACCCCAAAATTTCTCTCTTTTGGTCCCAATTGTGGGGGAATAAAGATCAATTATGGTCGCAAATTTCAGAAAAGAGAGGGTTGAAAATGGTTGTAGGTTGGTGTAATTGCTCTCTTGGTTCAAATGCCTAAGACCACACACAAAATAAAACCTAACCCCCAACCCCCCACCCCACCCCACGCCCCTCCCCCGGGTGGCATCGCACGGGCAAAGAAATTTATAATTCAAGCTGCATTGTTACCCAAGATGGAATCGATTTTCATTATTCCAACAACTGCTTTTGGTACGTCTTGTTTGCCAAGAATATGACCGGTGGGGGGAAATAAATGAAACCAAGCCAAACCGGTTCAATGGTGCATGCGCATCGGTATTGGTACTTTACTTACGGACAGCTGCTGAATTTAATGAACTGGGCAACAATACACTGCAAAATTAAATATGGAGAGTAGTAATAAAGGGTCTTTTTCCAACATAAATGTGGGTTGGTAAGTCTGGTTTGGATTGAATTATGTTAGTGATTGAGTTGTTTGTTTTGCTCTGAACAACATTGTAACAGGGGGAGACGCCTTCCCTTTTCATTTCAGCTCCCAGCTAGGGCGGATCTTGGTCATTAAATCAGATGGGACTATCCTACATTCCACATTTGTTACACACTTCATGTGAAAAAAATGCCCTCCTACCTCGTCGAGTAGTGAGCCCCTCCATACCACTCTAGGTAATTTGGAAATGCCTTTTTTTAAAATATATATATTAGTAAATTAACTTACTAGAAGAGAATCACAATGAAAGGAGGGAAAGGATCTTAATCTCTAAGACCAGATAGACATACAACGAAAAGCCCTGAACTAACAAGTAGACAACTCCATTTGCAAACCTTCTAACATATAACACCCGGGGAAACCAAACACCCAAATCTGAGTTTTAAGGACAATATTAATTTTTTTCTTTTATTATATCGCGATTTAAAATCTAGATTATCAAGTTAAAAATGAAATTATGATAATTAAACTGTTTTCTTAAAAACTTAAAAAAATATTATGCATCTTAATAATAGAATCCACTATATCATCCGTGGGTATTGTGAATCAAGGTCTTGAAAATATATAAATAGACGTTAGATAGTTAATTTTTAAATTGAATTTTATAATTGAATCGAATTAATCAAATTTTTAAGCATCGATCAAGTTAATAAAAAAAAAAAAAAAAGTTACAATAATTTTGTGGGTTCGAAGGGTTACTTTTTGGCATGGGCCATGGTGTCCTTTGCTAGGCTAATTTTGTCCTAGGTGGCCGAGCTTGGGTCTCCGAGGCTCACGTGCCCCTGGTATAGGCCACAGGCCCTCCACACAGGGGAGGGGCCCACCGATATTAATGGTTAATTTGAAAGAAATTAGTTCAAATTTGAAATTTATTACAGCAATAATATTTTTTAAAATTTTTCATAATTTTATATGGAATTATGAAATAATATTCACTTAATTATTCTAAACTTTTTCTCTATTTTATATGAAATTATGAATCAGATAGAAAAATATTATAAGGCCATTGTTATGATATTTTTTGAAAAAATAATGCAATCTGCCATGATTTTTTACATTTTACATGTATATTATCAACATATAGTATCGTGAATTTAAAAATAAAAACTTAAAAAAATTAATTTTTTATTCTTTTCTCATTTTAACACATGAAAACTCTGAATATTTTTTTTTTTTTTTGAAAAATTGAAGTACATTAATTAGAACCCTAACTTATTCATTTAGCCCATTCTTTTATTTAAACAAAAAACATGTTATGGTTGCTTATCCTTAGGCCTTAAATACCAAACTAGTTAACAATACATTTTACTATGTTAACATCAAATATTAGCTCCATTGGACGATGACATCAACTGACTTCATGCATCCTTGGAAGAAGTCACGGGATTAAGTTGTTCAGATCCTACAATCGTAAATTTATCTTATTATTAATATTTTTTATTAATAAAAATCACAAAAATATACATTTTTACAAAGATTCAAATACTAGATCTCAATCTCAAAAATAATATTTGATTAAGAGTTTTTTGAGTATCCCTACAAGAACTAATTTCGATGAACAAGTTCTATTTATCACCAAAATTTATTCACATCAAAATATAGCTATTCAAATTTTATGTTGGAAATGGTTGTTTATCCCTCTCTCATAATCAAAATAAAAAAAAAATTAATTATATGATTAAAAGGTTAAGTAATGCTCATTTCGGAATCTTTTATAAATTATTTTCATCATATGTTGATATGGTATTATTTTTTACCACATATGGCTGAAAACCTACTACACTTTGTATTATATCAATTTAGTTAATTTTAAATTTTAAAGAGGATTTTAACTTTTTTTGATTAAATAAGAAATGATTTAAAACTCTTATCTCCGTGATAATTTTAAACCCATAGATAAAAAAAAAAATAATGTCACATCAATGTATTGTTTACATAGTTGGGCAACTCTCTAAAATCTAAAATAATTTATGAGAAACTTAAAATAGAAATTACTTTATTTCCTAAATAATTAGGAGTTCCACTTATCGAAATGAAGAAAATTATAACCATTAGGGCAGGTGAGCAATAATTATGAAATTTCAATTGGAAAAAGGAAAAATCTCCGAAGAAAAAGCAAACGCTCGTCATGCTCGGGGCAATTAAAACATTCATCTCGATGGGTCCTCCATTGGCTCGCCAAAACACACACTCTCTCTCTCTCTCTCTCTTTCTCCAAGAAATTCATGAAATTTGATTATCGGTTTCCTTCTTCACAAAAACACCTCCAGTGTTCCAGACATCGAGAAGGTACGTCTCAAGGAAGATGTCTTTCGGCGCGGTCAAATCCGACGATATGGCTCCGCTCTATGGAACCCTAGCTTCGGAATGTGTGCTGGAAAAGGAGTAGTCTGTTCTCAACTCAATAAATTTCTAGATCGGCCGAATTGCTGAAGAAAACTTGAAGTTCGAGAAGCTCATTTAGGTCGGTCTTTGTTCTTCATTCTTTTAGGAGACCAGGAAAATGCACTGGAACTGCTGGAGAAAACGGAAGGAAAAAAAAAGTTGCTGTTGGGCAAAGGATGAACTAGGATGACGAAGAGGGCTGCAACTTCATCTTCAAATTGAAGGTAGCAAACATGCTACTTGCTCATTACTTGTAACCCTCATCCACACTGCATGACATTCTGGGCTTTTTAACCACATCAATCAATCTGACTGCCTTCTCTTATTTGGTATCGAATCAATCCATATTCAGATATCTGATTAATTTGATATGAATACTTAATCCATCGTAGAATTGGTTAGAAAAGAAATAGACAAGCACGTCGATTTAAAATCACACGCTCTCAGCTCTAAGTCTGTTTGGTTGGGTTAACCCGTCACCGGCATTCAATGTGGATCCAACATCAAATATCCAACAGAGACCTCTAATGGGAGGGGAAAATAAATTAAGGGAGTATAAATTTTGCGTTGCTGATGAATATTTATATTTTTTAATAAAATTTTAAATATGAATTTTATATATAAAAAAATAAATATTAAAAGTGATTTATTAGGTTTAAATTGCTTCGAATCGGATTTCATAAAGGGCAGTATAGGAATTATAACAATGGGTGGATTTGAAATGACGCAAAAACACAGGGGGAAGAAAGAATTGATAATAATAATAATAATAACCAATAAGAAATCGAGGGATACTTCAAGAAAGGAGACACCTGAGGGGTGCCAAAACCTATATACTTTCTTCCTCCCAAAGATAACCTACTAAATTCCTCTCTCTCTCTCTCTCGTTTGTTCGTGTGAGCTTAGGCAAAAGCAATGGGACAAGGCTCATCTTCCGGTCTGAACCGGCAACTCCCGGACCGGAAAAACGACAGCGACAAGAAGGAAAAGAAATTCGAACCAGCAGCACCACCTTCTCGAGTCGGCCGGAAACAGCGGAAGCAGAAAGGACCAGAAGCGGCGGCTCGGCTGCCGACCGTGACACCGTTGACGAAGTGCAAGCTGAGACTGCTCAAGCTGGAGCGTGTCAAGGACTATCTATTGATGGAAGAGGAGTTCGTGGCGAGTCAGGAGAGGCTAAGGCCTCAGGAAGAGAAAGCCGAAGAGGATAGATCCAAGGTCGATGATCTGCGAGGATCTCCGATGAGTGTTGGGAATTTGGAGGAGTTGATTGATGAGAATCATGCGATCGTGTCGTCTTCGGTTGGACCGGAGTATTATGTTGGGATTTTATCGTTTGTTGATAAGGATCAGCTTGAGCCCGGGTGTGCGATTTTGATGCATAATAAGGTAATTGGAAGATTAATTTTGATTACTTGTGATTTGAATTTGAAGTGTTATGGTTTTGTTTCTGATCTTGTTTGTGGAGGATGGCGTACGGGGAACTAGGGCTGGGATTTTCGAAATCTTATTTAGTGGCAAATGGCGTCATTGGATTGTGATTTGTTTGTAGGGTTTATTATTGATCTGGATATCTGTCTGGTTTGAGGTTGTGGAGGTTAGTATAGGTGGCACTAGAGTTAGAGTTCAGGTTAGGGATTTTCAAACCTTATTAGGTTGCATGATTGGATTTTGGTTGTTAGAAGCTATAAGAATGGAAATAACAATGAACTAGGGTTCTAATTGAGAAGATTTGACTTCAGGATTCTGATTTTCACCATCTTTACCGCATCCTAGTCGTGTTGAAATAAGGGAAAAAAGATTGTCATAAGAAAATGGTCAAGCCCATGAGCCTTAATTCCTCTGCAATCAACAGAAGCTCACACACCAAAGTTTATTCTCACGAGGACATCACCACCTCAAAGTATCATCACACTCAGCTCTTGTCAAAGTCCATCCTATATGTGGAGGGACCAGTAATCCCTACCGATGTGTAGAGCCAGAGGAAAAGCCAATTTCTTTCTCTCTATTGAACTGCAAACCAAAAGTTGAACCTGTTTGCACCTTTTTCTATAAGATAATGGTGTTGAGGGTTGCTGTCCTCCCCTTTTACTACAAGGGTCAAGATTTCTGCCTCCAAGATGTCTCCTTAGATCAATGCCAATGGCAGAAGATAGCTCCTTCTTCAGAGCCCATCTCTGCCCTTGTTGAACTTTAATAAACCCACACATACTTCATTAGTATCTATCCTATCATTACCTTCAAACGACTACTCAAATTGCAATCACCATAGATCTCTTTGTTTCACATAATGAAATTTCTCTGATTCCATTTAGGAGGAGGTCACTAGACAACTAGCATGGTCCTAGACTTGGCCCTCACGCGCCAATTCATAGCACGTGATTGTAGTCCTCAGCCTACTTCCATGCCCTTTCAACCACCACCTGTCCCCAGTGCAACAAAACTGGGACAAAATGAGAGTCCGTAACCTCTTCCACTCCTACTTTAGGAACCCAAGAATTTGCCTTGCTCAACACCCTCCATTCTGTAGAAAAGACACTACCACTGGGAAAAGGAAATCATTGCATGTAAGTAACTGCAGAGCTGGTCTATGGCGATGCCATATGAGATGAACTGTGATGCACGATGCTAGAAATTCAGTGTGCAGAATGGAGGATGTAGCAATCTAACTTTTCTTCTTATGTTGAAACATCGTATTGGAGATTTAAGGTCTTGCAGTTACACATTTGGAAGTTGGTGGATCTTTTCTTTGAAAATGAATTTTCAAATTTAAATAGCTCTCTTGCTCATTTTTTTTGTGTGAGCAGCAAACAGTTGCTATGCACTACTGAATTTACTCCTCATAGTTAAGAAGAAACTTCTTATATACTACTTTGTGTGGGTTATGCATTAGAAGTTGACATGTAGAGGATTCTGAATTTCTTGTCTATGCTTGATACAAGCTACCGCATGGACTGTGAAGTATTTCTGCCTCACTAGATTATCGCAGTAGATTTATTTTCTTGATGTCTGAAAATTGTTGTTATCACTACAAAGATGCATCTGAAATTTTGCAATGTGTATTATGCAGTAGACAATTTACTTGTAAAGGATGCAAATTCTTTTGCAAGTGCTCTATGGAGCCACTAGGTGAAGTGATATTAAGGGTTGCTTTTGTTAGGAAAACTATAGCTTCCCCTTGCATTCCCATAGCATTTCCATTATGAGTTGTTGCTGGGCATTTATTTGTAGTTCTTCGTTTGTACCTTTTATGATGACCTTTTCTTTTTTCTACTTTTCTGTTGGTCGAAAGGGGTTTATTGATTCTTAATAACAAAAAGATGCTATTTGCTGTTATGTTCATTATTAAATCTAATTTTTCGTTCATACTAGACCTAATCATTGGGTGGGCTGCCTGAGCTTCTGGCCCCAGTTTTGGCAGACTGACACTGTCCAAATGCATCCCAAGTATGGTCCAGGCAGGGAAAAATTTAACTCGGGGAAGCCTGGCACAACCAAAGATATATATATATATATATATGTATGTATATATATAAATATATATATGTATGTATATATAAAGATCACTTGGCTTGGGGTTTCATCTCTCTCTCTCTCTCTAATGTGGGCTGCTCAGGTTGGACCAGGTTGTACTGAATTAATTTCAGGACAGGCCATCCTGCCAAAATGGAGCTTTAATCTGGGGTTTAGGCTCACCATGTGCTTATGAGCAGCACCAGGCTCGCCCAGTGTCAGGTGTAATTAGTACCACTTGTTTCATTTATTTATTTATTTATTTGTTTGTTTGTTTGTTTGTTTGTTTGTTTACTTATTTATTTATTTATTTGTTTTGGTTTATTCATCTCCGCTATCACTTATAATTGAAGAACTAGGCAAGAAACTCAAGCTCTTTTTCTTTTTCATTATGTTGTTTAAGGTTCTTTCTGTTGTTGGGCTTCTTCAAGATGAAGTTGACCCAATGGTGTCTGTGATGAAAGTTGAGAAGGCTCCATTGGAATCATATGCTGACATAGGTGGGTTAGATTCCCAAATACAGGAAATAAAAGAGGCAGTTGAGCTCCCTCTGACTCATCCTGAACTGTATGAAGACATTGGCATTAAACCTCCCAAGGGCGTCATACTTTATGGAGAACCTGGCACAGGAAAGACCTTACTCGCAAAGGTACATCTAGAAATTTTCTCTAAATCAAGATGTTTCCTGTTCTTTTATTGGCAAACCTTGTGAAATGAGTCCACATTCCCCCATTTCCTTTTTGGAGAAGTTAATTGCCCTTGTCTGCTACATGCCATTTTTTTCATTTTTTTTTTTTGTTCATCGTTTTTTTTTTCATGCTTCTATCTAGAGTAGTTGGTTGCATAAGAATAGCATGTTGGATTCGTGCATGACTAGTCTTTGAGGCAGTAACGTATCATGTTGTGTATGCTGATGTTTGACCTTTCTGTACAACTTGGTGCCATTTTAAATATCTCAGGTTGTCTATTATGAATATGCAAGTCCTGAATTGTATATGAAGAACTCATTTTACTGTGTTCCTTGTGTAGCTTCTTTAATATACCCTTCATCGAAAAATAGCACCTGTAAAGGGGAGAGCTTATAATTTTATCTTCTTAATACTAAAACAGGTCCATTGATTGGAACCTTCATAACACAATGTTTCCAATATTTACACGATATGTTGAAAAATTAACCAGACATCATACTGCTTTTGCTATGCTGCTAGTCTTTCGATCAGATGGCCTAAAAAACCATATCTGCATCTCTTCCTTGCTCAGTCCACTCGATCTGGCCGCTCATTTGCTAGTTCTGTAATGAAATTCAGACTGCTTGACTGTGGAAGCTAATTTTGTGTGATTTGATATATATCCTGTCACATTATCAGTTTAGTGAGTGTTACAGTTGTGGGCATTGTGCTTTACCTGGGAACCAAAATGCATAAATGTCGCGCAAGGCTTTTAGTTGCTTCTGCTTCCTGTCGAATCATATGAGACTGAAAATTTTGGCAAAATTTTAAAGGAACATGGGAATGAAGACAGAATCCTATTTATTTGACATCCTGCATTTTTCAATCTGTAAATGACCATAAATGTGTTAGGATGTGCTATTTTAGCTTCAGCTCATATAAGTCCTAAATATCTTGACTTTATCTTGTGGCTGCACCTCATCTAATACTATTTGGTGAAGCACATAATTTACATGCACACAGTAGCTATTGAATGCATTATTTGTCTACAAAAATTTGCATGTCTGTCAAAATTATTTTTGCACATGCATTAGTGTCCTCAACAGGGGTGCACAGAGTGGTTGGAACTCAAGTGAACCACCAATATGAACTTGGCTGATCTGCTATGACCATTGGATGGCCAGTGTCGGTTCAGCATACATCAAACCACACAAGACTGAACCACCCCATCAAAAAAATAAAATAAAATAAAATAAAAAAGAAAATGAAAGCTATATGGTCTCATGGTCCTAGAGTACCCTTGTTTTCACTACTTTATATTCTCTGCCTCCTCAGTTAACAACTCACATTCTCATTTCTCACATAACTTGTATCTCACCAACTCGCCCCCAAAGAAAAAGCATCGGGGGTCATTCCTAGGCTCGCAAGTCTGCTATTATGATGACACAGATGGGAAATGGCCTCCTTTCTTGCAATAATAGCCATCTGTATCCTTGTGTTCCACCACAATGGCATCCATTCTGGACTGCTGATTGCCATCACCTCTAGCAATGCATCAGAAAATTTCTGATCATCTTTTTCTGTTTTGTACTGGAAGCAATGCAATTTTGAAATTTGTGTTGTCTGATATTCACAAAGTTCATCCCCGACAACCATTTCAAGGCATTATTTGATTCAACCACCAAGTGATGATTGAATGTGTACGATATAAGCCGACCACGCTGTACATGGTTAGCTTGCTGTATGCTTGGTGGACTGCAGGTTTTGATTTGTTTTAACTCAGTTGAATGAATTCTTCTTAGGCCAACCTATTTTTGTCAATGGCACTCCGGGTGCTTGCCTAGGTGCTCAAAGCATTACCTCAGTGCCTTAGATGGTCTTAGTCGGGGCTCCTTTTTGTGGTGCTTGACTTTTTTGCCTAGGCGCAAGGCTGTAAGGTGCCAACAAGCTCCCCAATGAAATATAAGTTCATTGAGTATCCTTTTAACGCTTTTTAATGACATTTTGTTCATGTTTGGGTGATAAATTAATTTTTGTTAATAACAATTCTTTTTAGGGAGTAGAGACAATCGTTGAATGTTTTGCTTATAGGAATGTATATGATGACAGATAGATTTCTCTTTTACATCTAAAATGGACATCTTGGTTTGCGAGTGATCTAAGCCCTAGTTACAGTTATTTTGGCAAAATAAGTATTTTCCTTAATAAATGCTTCACCTGATTTGGGTGAGTGCCTAAGATGGTCCCTATGGCCTGGGGCAATTGGGCTTCTAATGACTTAAGGATGCTTAGTGCCTTTAACAACTTTTGGCCATCAAAAGTTCTGCTTCTTTCTCTTTCTGATTCTATAATTTTATTTTTCCTTGTGGAGGTGGAGGTAATTGGCTGCCTTGTCAAATCATTTCTTCTTCTTTGTATTATGTTTATGATGCCTTGTCAAATCGCCTATTTGAATCTGTTTTTTATGTTGAAATTGTTTTTAGTAAGCGTTTCTTCTTTAGGCTGTGGCAAACTCAACCTCAGCGACCTTCTTACGTGTTGTTGGAAGTGAACTGATTCAGAAGTATCTTGGTGATGGCCCTAAATTAGTGAGGGAACTCTTCAGAGTTGCTGATGAACTCTCCCCTTCAATTGTATTTATTGATGAAATCGATGCAGTTGGTACAAAAAGGTGAGTTTGGGAACAACTGCTACATTCATACAATCAGCTATCCCAAGGGTTTAAGCTGATGGAAAAGGGGTTTTAAGCATATTCTTGGAAATCGTGTAATATATACTTTTTTTTCCTATAAAATGGTCTTTTGCAAGGCCTTGTTTCCAAAAAAAAAAAAAAAAAAAGTTATATTCTTGGAAATCATTTCATGAACCTTGCTTTATAGGTATGATGCTCACTCAGGTGGTGAACGTGAGATTCAAAGGACAATGTTAGAACTGCTGAACCAGTTAGATGGTTTCGATTCAAGAGGTGATGTCAAAGTAATCCTCGCAACAAACAGAATTGAAAGTCTGGATCCAGCTTTACTTCGGCCTGGTCGAATTGATAGGAAGATTGAATTTCCTCTTCCTGATACCAAGACAAGAAGGCGCATTTTCCAGGTGAGCATGTAATATGATTTTGTGAAAGCATTGCATTGAGACTTTTTCATGCCCATTGCTGTAATCAAATCTTCTGTATTCAGAAAGATTTGCTATGGCGTTAGATTTTGATGTTCAACAATTTTTGTACAATATGCAGATTCACACCTCCAGAATGACCTTGGCCGATGATGTCAATTTGGAAGAGTTTGTCATGACAAAAGATGAGTTTTCTGGGGCTGACATTAAAGCAATATGTACTGAAGCCGGCTTGCTTGCTTTGAGAGAGCGTCGGATGAAGGTGATGCTCACCTTCATTCTTTGACTAACTTTTGAGAAATAAAAAAGACCCCCTTCTGGTTTTTGTTTTGCTTGTTCTATAAAATGCAAAATTCATTCTTTCTGTGGTCATTTGCTTGGAAGTCTGGGTTGCATAAGTTTCATATGATTAGAGGGGTCAAAGAGCCCTGGGGTTAGTTGCATATATATATATATTTATGCATTGTCTCTTTAGTTTGCTTGGAAGGTGTTAAGGCAACCATGAGATTCTAATAGAGGCCTTTCTTGTTTGTGTTTACTATAGGTTACGCATGCTGACTTCAAGAAGGCAAAGGAAAAAGTGATGTACAAGAAGAAGGAAGGGGTACCAGAAGGACTCTACATGTGAAATTTCTCGACATTTATTTGTATCATTGAACTGCACTTCTATGATTTGATTTTTCTGGAATTTATTTATGTACCATTTGCCTTACCCGTCTTTAATGGATTTTCAACTTGCACTTGTTCTGGACCCCATCAATTTGATTTGAAAGGATGAGGGTTCTATTTTAGGAACAAGAACGAGTTGTTTGTTAGTGGCTATGCGGCTTATAAAATTATTTCTTCCTTTTTTGAGAACGGTTGGTAATTATTCATGCTTTTTCCAGAAGGTAAATAATATTTTAAAGCGACCAGCTTTGCTCTTTAAGTATGGTTAGATGGGGCTGTCCGAGGGACTAGGGTTGGTACAGCGCGAGAAGAAGTCTGAGTAAAAAAATTAATTAATTATTAATAAAGGAAGAAGAAGAAGAAGAACAGGGAACATGTGTTTTGCATGAGGTCTGCTTTTCACTCGAGGTCTGGACACCGAGACAGCCGGCAATGCTCCAAGTACACCCACTTCAAACATGTCAACTGATACCGTGGTAAGAATAGAAAATATTAAGTTAAAATTGTTGTAAATATAGTAATCGTCATAGTTTAAATATTATTAATGATAAAATAAATAGTTTAAATATTATTAATGATAAAATAAATAAATAAATAAATAATGACAACATAGATAATATACATATTCAAAATATATCTTATTCATTCAAACAACACACAATGATGTGTGCTCTTTGAACAAAAAAAAAAAAACACAACAACCCAAACTTCATTCTAAACCCTAGCAGGGTAACAAGGCTCTTTGACAGAGACAAAAGCGTTGTTTTAAAACCGATGTCCTCCAAAGCCACAACTAAGAGCAGTGACAGATCCAAAACCTAAAAGTAATGGGATAAAATATTTTTATGTCGGATCCAAAACCCAGTGGGGGCTTTTTTTTTAGTGTGGAGACATTTTTATTTAATACATAAAATTTAATAAAATTATTTTATTTTAATAGGGGCAATTGCCCACCCACTCTTCCACGTAGCTCCGCACCGACTAAAGGGCCACATGCCACAAAGGCTAGGCAAGCTTTCGGCTGTCTGCATGATCCTCTTCGTCTCCGTGCCCCTCATCTTTCCAGCCTGTAGTTCATCCATGACTATCTTGAGTCCTATGCACCGACACTGCTCGTCCATCTCCTGCATACCAGAGCAGCACATTTCGAGCTTTTGCCTGCACTTGGCTGCACCCATTGTATTTCTGAGCAAGTCCATTTGACTGCACTCTCTCAGGTACTTTTGGCAGTTGTTGAGCTTCTGCATTTGGACTTGCTGCCTGCACTGGCTAGGGACATCTTCAATTTCGATTGTGGCTATAGTGGTACGGTAGATGGAGGCCGTGGTGAGACCAAGAGAAGTGCAAAAGTGGTAGCTAACAACCTGAGCTTTGCCATTTTTTAGTTTCTACAGGAGGGTTGTTACTAATTAGTGTGGTAGAGCACGTGTTGATGATGGGTTTTTGTAAGGGTCATTTAGGGTTTGCATGGAGAGTACGTGGTGACAGGTTGTTAAGGTTTGGAGTTAAATGAGAGATGTGGCTTTAGCTTCAGAGGTCAATCATTGTTCCACGCATGGAATGTCATGCAAATAGTGCCATCATTCTAATAGATTCTTTTGAAGTTGCCCTCCTCAGAATTGTTACTATTATTATTTCCCGTGAGAGAGAGAGTATGTGTAATGGGACTGCCTTATCTCTATCTTCCCTAATCTCTCTCTCTCTCTCTCTCTCTCTCTCTCTCTCGTTAATATCTATGTTAATTGAATTTAAACTCTTTATTTAAATATTAAGAGAATGTTTTTCTTTAGAGGAAATATTTTTCGAGTAAAACACATATTCTTAAGAGAAAAAACGGTTGAGAGTTTAGAAAAATTTCAAATAGGAAATTATTATTTTAATCACCAGATTTTGAATCACGGCGTTGTGATATTGTGGTGATAACTTATTTGACCTGATTATCATCTTAACTGTGTGATCGTTCGAGTAAAGGTTTCGTGATTCTCAGATTTTCGACAATTATTCACTAAGATATATCCGATAATTCAAACTTTTATTTTTCTAAAATATTATACCGTGGCTCTGCTTATGTGTATGTGACAAAATAATTCTAATATTGGTATCAGAACCTGTTAGATTTATTAAAATAATTTTTCAAAACTTTTTTGAGTATAAAAAATTTAGGGTAAAATAATTTAGGATTCGAATCACGAATGAGTTTCGTAAATTCAAAAATAGCACGATATTACCCATAAATTGTAAATCACAAATATAATTTTTTTGTAATTTTTGGAGCACAATGTGCCATGAAAATTTCAGTCGAAATTTTCGACCGTGAATAGTGATTGAGACCATAAAATCATAGATCCGTTGAGATAGAGGATGTTTTGATCTATGAAATTTGTTTATATATGTTCTAAGTATTCTGATCTACGTTGTGCTTATATTAATTGTGAATTTTGGTTGCCAAAAAATGATTTTCAAAAATAGTCGTGGAGGGCCAAATATTTGGACATTAATTCTTCCGAGATTAGGGTATGATTTCTCCTAAAATTGAGTTTAGGATGATGGAGGATATCCAATTTATAATTTTAGATCGAAATCGGATGAAGAAATGACCAAAAAAATAGGTTTTTCGACAACCGGGTTGCGCGAATGAGCTACAGACCCGATAAGGGAAGAAGACCCAACTTGGGTCTGCTAGCACGTGTGCGTCACGGGCTCAAAGGCACATGACAGTGCAGGGACATAACGCATGGAGCTGATGCGCATTGGGGCGCATGAGCACCCGGGTCAAGTCTGGGTCAATTTCGTCCCGGATCCAGGTCTAACCCATTTTTCGACCTGGGACGTGACCCGATCCACGCTACAGTGTTTTCCAAGTGCATGTAGGTGTGTAAGGACGCGTCGTCGGCACATGGCAAGTTTGACGGCGCATCAGGTTTTGCTAGAATGAAAATTTATATTTTTCTAATGGTCTCATGCCATTAAATGTGACTGATTGTGAATTTTTATGTACCGAATTCAACTCTAGATGGTAAAATGCGATCCTAGATTGTTGTGCATGTTGTCCATTGACCCATATACTCATTTTGGGGTCTATACTCAAATCATTTGGGATTTATTGATTCGTAGGATGCACAAAATTGTGAGATTAAGTATCATATGTCACTAACGTCTCTTTTTTTTATATAACAAAAACAATGGCTGTTATAAACACTCTCGTACTTGATCTTATGAAGAGAGATAAACTGAACGATGCTAATTATGAGATTTGACATCGAAAGATTCAGTTTGTCTTCGAGGAATAGGAACTTGCAGAGTTTTTAAAACATGAGATGAAAGACCACCCTGGGGAGGGTACCACGCCTTAGGTGAGACGGGATCAGGAGGCGTATCGTGCATGGAAGAAAAATGATGACCAAGTTAAGGTAATCCCTTTGAGTAGTATGCATGATGATTTGATCCTAGTGTATGAGCAGTATCCTACTACGATGTTGATTTGACTTGCTTTGAGAGAGCATTTTGGCTCCCAGTCAGCTCCAACCTGAGGATGTTGACCTACAAGTTTATTACATATAAGAAGAGGTCCGATGATACCAAGAAACAGCATCTCATGCACATATCGAGTATGATCATCTCTTTGAAGAATATGGGGAAGCCATTATCGGATAAGCTTCAGGTATTAGGAGTGATCCAATCTCTACCTAACTCCTAGGAGATTGTTAAGACCTGCCTCATACACATTAAGAATATTCGTACTTTCATGGATATAAGTAGGCATTGTGAACTTGAGGAGGAATGCCAAAAGGTAGTTAGGTATACTTCAGGTCATGCTTTTATAGTGGAGTCGAGTAAGGGCTCTCGGAGCACTAAGCGCAAGTGGCGCAAACATGTTGACTATTGACTATTTTTGACAGAAGTAACAATCTGTCTGAGCAGTTTAAAGAGCTCTATTTCGAGAGAGACATTACGAGACAGTTGACTATTTTTGTTACTTCTCAGTAGAATAGAATAGTCGAGAGAAGAAATAGAACTCTGTTGGAGATTGTGAAATCTATGATGGTGTAAGCTAATTTGCTTATTTTCTATTGGAAAGATGCATTATTGATTGCAACCTACATTCTCAATCGTATTCCAACAAAATCCATAGTCAGCACTTTATTTTAGTTTTGAACAAGGAGGCAGTCTAACCTTAACCATTTGAGGTCATGGGGTTGTGCTGCGTATGTTCACGATTCCTTATATCCGTACGACAAGTTAGATCTGCGAGAAAAGAAGTGTATTTTTATAAAATACTCAAAACATTCCGAGAGACACGTGTTCCCAGATGAGCATACGGATGGTTGTCACTAAGATTAAGTCTTGTGATGCCACATTCCTTTAGAATGATTTTCCTAAAAAAGGAGAAATCGATCAGGACTACACCTTCTATGAGATAGATGAGTTTAGTGGCTCAACTGAGCCCAGTGACAAGACTCAAGAGCCTGTTACGGATCTTGGTTTTAGTGTGAGTGCTCTATCTGTAGGTGAGGAGGTCCCCTTCCTCGTAGGAGTAATCGGGGACATGTACCTCGTCGTTATTTCCCGATTGAGAATGAAATCCTAATTGTGACTCCCGAAAATGATAAGGAGCCCAAGACATTCCAGGAGGCTCTCAAGAGTCCAGCGAATGACCAATGGTTAAAGACCATATATGAGGAAATGGAATTCATGAGAATCAATGGGGTCTGCGACTTAGTTGACTTATCTGAGGATAAAAGGCTATTAGAAATAAGTAGATTCTCAAAATCAAAAGAAAGGCCGACGATCGATAGAGAGATACAAGTGATGAGATCATCAAGATTGTAAGGAATTCACAAGATTCAACTCAAGTTCCAGTTGGGCCGGTGACAAAGATTCATCGAGTTAAAAGATTCAAAAAAGTATCGAATAACTTAATTCAGAGGGTTTTACAACAAAAAATTGGAGTCCAAATGGATGAAAAACCAAAAGGGGTCTTAATTATACTCATTCAAGACAAATTGGAAGAATAAAGGGACCAAAACTATCCAAAATGAAGGGATGACAAAAATAAAGAAAAATAACAATAAAACTTGATCAAAATAGTTTGGTTTATTTAGTTTTCTATTTCTTCTTTATAATTTATATTTTAGTTTCCTATTTTTTTTTAATTGTTTAGGAGTTACTAAATTTTTAGTTACCAATTTAATTTTTAATTTTAACCTATAAGTAGACCATTACACATTGTCTAAAATATAACTTTGAGAGAATTAATAAAATTATGAGATTTCTCCGCATAAGTCTTGTTATTTTGAGAACTTTTAAATTTATTCAAAATAGGAGTTTTGTTTAGTTCTTTGACTTATCATTCTAGGTTTTGAACCACCTATATTGTGGCGTCATTCATTCCATCTTTATACTAAGATTCTTATTCTAGTGAGAAACAGGTTTAAACTCATATATTTTAGGTTCTTCCTCCTTTAGAGTAAGGATTGGGGTCTTTAATTCCACCGGTTCAAATAATTCGTTGGGACGATTTTTTTTAGTTAAATTAACTTGTTCGTGGGTTTTAGGGTTTCTATACCCGTTGGGTTCACATCAACAATGCCCATCTGATAGCCAAGAGTTACATGCAAACAAAAGACATTGACTACGTGGTGACTTTCTCTCCTGTAGTCAAGTTTATATCGATTCATTTATTATTGGCGATCGTTGCGAGTATGGATCTAAAGTTATACTAAATGAATGTAAAAATTGTCTTCTTTAATGGAATTTTGGATGAGAAGATCTACATGGAACAATTTTCTGGGTTTGTTCTAATAAGTCAAGAGAATAAAGTTTGTCGATTTCGGAAGTCGATATACAGCCTAAAGTAGTCATTCAAGTGGTGGTATCTAAGATCCCATGATGAGGTGATATTATATGATTTTACAATGATTGAGGAGAATCATTGTGTCTATCTGATACGATTTGATGACTCTTTTGTAATCCTGTCGCTGTATGTGGATGACATAATATTGGTTAGAAACAATATTGAATATCTGATGATCATTAAAATATGGTTATCATCGAGTTTTGACATGAAGGATATGGATGAAACAAAATTCATCATCAGAGTTAAGATCCATAGGAATAGCTCGAGACGGATATTGGCTCTTTTACAAAATACCTACATTAGGAAGATTCTCGAGCGCTTTAGGATAAATGATTACAATCCCATAGATACTTATATCACCAAGTGTGATGATCTGAGTCTTAATGTGTGCCCTAAAACTCAAGAAGAAGTGAAGAAAATGAGTAAAGTACCTTACTACATTACAGTGAGAAATCTAATGTACGTGATGTTGTGTACATGACTAGACATTTGTTATGTAGTCGGTCCGATTAGTAGATATCAATCAAATTCTTAAAGGGATCACTGGTAAGCAGTGAAAAAGATTTTATGATATATTAAGGTAACTAAGAGCTTCTTCTTGTGTTATGGAAGAGGTGATTTGTGTCTTGTGGGATATTCAGACACCAATTGAAGCAGTGATCTAGATAAATATAAATCAACATCAGGTTTTGCCTTCTTGCTCAATAGCAGTAGCATTTCATGGAACAGTAAGAAGCAAATCTATGTAACTCTATCTACGATGGAGGCTGAGTTCATTATTTGCTTAGTTACAATTTAAGAGAGTATTTGGTTTTGGAAACTACTGAATGATTTAGGGATTGTGGCAAATAGTGGGAGGTCAGTGATAATTTACTATGATAATCAGACCGCTATCGCTTACACTCGAGACCCTAAGTATCATAGTAGAACCAAATAATTGACACCAGATATAATCTTGTGAGAGACATCATCAAGAATGGTGAAGTGACCGTCAAATATATTTCTACACACAGCATGGTAGTTGACGCTTTCACCAAACCCATTACTAGAGACTTATTTTTAACACATGGAGAGTCATTGGGTTTGCGTATTTCTTATTATGTACTGTATTGACGGCATTGATATTTATTGTCTTTATATATATGATTATTATACATTATTCAGTCGCACATGAATTATTTTTATTTAAATGCACTTTTTTTTATCATATATATTCTGTAATGTGATAAAAATATATATTAAGCAGGCAAGGTTGAACCTCTCACACGAGTGACCACCTCCAGTTCTAAGAGAGCAGAGATGAGACGGTTTTTAGTTGTAAGATATTTTGAAAGTAGTTTTGCTAGAACATAAGTCGCCCTAATACATGTTCAGGATAATGTCATATGCGATATGACCGACATGGATATACCCACATCTATATTGCCTGTAAATAGTCATATTTAAAATATTAGGTATTATCTGCGGTTAGTGATATAATCTCTGAAGTACTTTCTCTGAAATCTTTGGATAAAGTCTTGTGAGTAGACTGAATTTTATATCTGTACAGTATTGAAAAAATCTGACATATACCCTTTTTGAGGAATAAGAGCATAATACTGTAGCACGTATTTCATAACACGTGTGATAAAACGATTAGGGATAGTGGAAGCCATACTACTTGAGATGATAATTTGATTTTTATCTCTGAATCCCACTGTGTGAGATCTGAGATCCATTGGGTGAGATCTCTTGTACCCTTATTACTTTCGGCTGTTTTTAGAAGTTTTGGTTCAATATTTTTTATTTTAAACTATTTACCTATGGTCCGGAAGAGAAATTGAGATCTAAGAGATAAATTTAGGAAAACAGCTGAATTGAGACTAATATATTCGAATTTAGGAAAAAAAATACCAATTGATATTATATCATTGTGTGGTATTTACCGACCAATTTGTTATGTTTATCGATGTTGTGATTCGAACATAATCGTGAATATACAGTCAAGCAAATTGGGGATCACTTTTGATGAGAAAAGTGGCTCGATTGATGTAACTGCATTCAGTTTGAAGTACAACGAGTTTCTTTTAGTACTAACGGTGACTACTCGATCATCCTAACAGATGTATCGAGAAGTCTTTACTTGTATGTATACTTGTCAGTCGCATGACACCAAATCCCATATGAAAGTCCAACAGGACGATAATGAAGATCGCATAAATTGTGATCTTGTGATGAATGCAAAATGTTCTCGTGTGCAAGTGAAGGATATTGATAAATATGTCCACGTAGGGATATTTTACCTTAAATTAAAATTTAAAATTTTGAATTAGAGATAAGGTGTGATTACTTATTATTCCCACCTTCCCTATTCTCTCTTCCACTAATTTCTAGGTGAGTTGAATTAGAAACTTTTTAATTGAACATTGAGAGAATGTTTTTTTTGGAGAGAAAGTGTTTTTTGAGTGAAATACATATTTTCTAGAGAGAGAACGATCGGGGGTTTAGAAAAATTCAAAGTAGGGAATTATCATTTTAATTATTAGACTTTGAATTGCAGCGTTGTGATATTATGATGATATTTCGTTTGACGTGGTTATCATCTCAACTGTATAATCATTCAAGAAAATGGTTCGTGGTTCGATGAAATATACTCGATGATTCAAATCTTTTATTTTTCCGAAAATGTGTACGTGACAAAATAATTCTAACAAGGACAATCAATATGCATGGTGAGGGCAATGGCATCTATTGGCTGTTGAATGGATATAAGAGTTATAGCTATGAACCCTTGAAACGACTTGATCACCTAGCAATAATTAAATGGTTTGTGAACAACATAAAAGAAGATACTACTCGAATTCATTATGTTATGAAAATTTCTACTATTAAAAAAATTGGTTTTAATTTGAAATGCTACTATTTTGTCCACATTGGATATATTTAAGTAAATTTTTTCAATTTTTTCTTTTTTAAATGAAGGGAAGTAATAGTATAAATATATATATATATATATATATTTTTTTTTTTTTTGTAATTTGAGACAACCTAGGAATTGGTTGCTATCAAAATAAAATTAAAAAAAGGGCAAAATTTTGGCTTTTATTGAAATCGGGAAAATGCAGTGCTATTGTTATTGCATTATATGTCCATTAATTCAGGCTAAATAACCTCAAAGGTATTTGACCTTTCCTTGCTTTATCCCACAAATAAGAGCCATATTTTCATTTTCCATTTTTATTCTTTGTAATTATAAAATCTTCCAAAAAAAAAAAAAAAGCTTTTCGAACAGCCATTTTTTTATTTTTTTTAATATTAATTCCGAAAATTGTATATATGGGTAATATTCTAATATCATAAGTTTTGGTTTGGAGCATTACTGTTTGTAAAAAGATTTTATAAAATAATTAAAATTTTAGAGCTTGGCTTATTTTATTAATTTATTTTTTTTTATGGCACAAGTCTAATCATCATCCGATATTTAAGATTAATCTAAATTGATTCGTGATCAGATCTTTTTTACTATATTTTTCAATATGAACTTTTTATTCAGCTTGCGAATCAAACCCCTATATAATTAAAGTGTCTCGACTTCCTTCCTGCTGAGCAACCGAACGTGGTAGCTTGGCTTATTGTTAATAGTGCAGTGGTGTTAATATTTTGAGGTAAACGTGTTTTAAATAATAATTATATTTAATTTCTCCCCCCCCCCTCTCTCTCTCCACGCACTCCTGTGTTACGCGCAACACCGATTCCCCGACAGCTGGGTACGTCAATCTCACTTTCCTCTTTTTATCTTCTTTATTATTCCTTTAATTGCTTTGGTTATTGCCAATGCATTCGTCTTTAGTTGGATTTTGCAGCTTTGAGAAATTTCTTTAAATTAAAAGAAGGCGGGGTGTTCAACTCAAATGGATACCAGTCAAGAGCACGGCAAGTGAGAGACAGATTAATTCACGAAACATTGGCATATAAAGGGAGAGACATGAGACGGTTTCAAAGGTAGCCATTGGAAGTACAGACTGCCAACAATGGGAAAGTTGAACCTGTTATTCTTGAAAATTTTAGAAGCCCTTGTAAAAGCTGAAATTGCCAGTCCGTTCCACGAAACAATAACCTAACAAAAATCCTTGAATCAATAGCCAACTCCTAAACTAAACCTGATCAGCTTCCTTCAGTGAAAGGAACATTCAGATTCTTTTCACGAAAACGCAAAAACTGTTAACGTAACGTAAAGTGAATTGAATAATAATATTCTTGAAAGCAAACTGGAAAAAAGACTAGTAACCAATGTTTTGACTAAGACTTGGTGGGTTCGCCTGGCCCAAGCAATAGTGCAACACAAGGGCGACGCGTGAAGACCCAAGTAGCAAGCTACTTCGATGGGCCTTCCCCATTAAAAAATTAATTTAATATCATGTGGGCCAATGACCCACGTATCAGATATTAAACTGATAAGAACAGATACTACACTTGATCTTAGCCAAAAGGCCGAGAAAGGTATGCGCGAAGTTCGTTTAGGCGTTTTGCTTGTATAGCAGACTGTGTGTTGAACTCTTTGACCGCTCAAGTGATGTGGGATAAAGGACTCTCTCCCTCTGTTTCTTGGGTTTACATGGCAGTTTCACTCTCTTCTGGAAAGGTGATGCCGGGTGGGGAGGGGTAGAGAAAGAGAGCAAACATCTGAGAACAGAGAAGTGAGAATTTATTAACGATGATCCTCTCGAGCTTTAACAACCAGCTTCCTTAGAGTTTTAAGGATGATCAGAATTTCTGAATGAAGGGCCTAAAATTTGTGATGTATGCAAAGAGGCACAGTCGAAGTACAAGTGTCCATCATGCCTCGTTCCTTAGTAAGCACATTAAGTTAAACCCCATCTCTCATAAAACCCTAATTTGATGTCTTTGCTTGATCAAATGTTGAAAACTTCTGCTTGGGCTGCAGTTGTTCTTTGCTCTGCTTCAAGAAACATAAAGGTATCATCGCCCTTTTTTTTTGGTGCTTTCCCAAATTGGTTGATTTATTTTGTTGAGCTTTAACTGTTGAAATACTTGTTTGTATGGATAAATCTTGTTTTTGTTTCTATGCCATCTGTTTTCCTTTTCCTTTTATTTGGGATTTTTTTTGCTAACAAAATCTTATTGCGGTTAGCTTTGGTTCTTCTTTGTTGGAGGCATTTTGAGGATATTAATTTGACCCACAAACGATATTTGTTGGAAATTTGAATAAAATGTGCAAACACCAAACTTGAGAAACTACATGAATTATTCATGCTATGGGTGATGGTATAAGCGATACTATAGAAAGTCGACATGACGAGGTTATTATCTAAGTAGCTCAAATAACTTCATTTCTTCCTTAAATATTTCGTTTGGGCTGAAAATACAGAAAGGTGGTCTGAATGCCCCATCATGAAGTTAAGCATGTGTTGCATATTAATGAGTCCATGTTGATGTAGTTTTGGGTGGATGCTCAATTTGGGGACGGGGTTATGCTTGGGTTTCCAGCATTCTTTTTGGTTAATGGTTGCATAACTAAACTGAAGAAAACAAAGTAGAGCAAAATATCGTTTATTTGTCTCATTGTTTTTCTCTTCCTTTGTGTTCTATAAGTGTTCACAAAAGGGAATGTTGTTATGGCATAAGAAGAATGAGTTGAGACAAAGTTGAGTTTCACTATATTTAAGTTGGGATTGGTCCTTATATCCGATAAAAAAAAAAATTATTTATTTTGGAGAATTTTGAGATCATCCCTTTTTTGCTCAGTGAGGGGCATGTTTAGCTTGGAGAAAATCTATTAAAACGTATCAGTCTTTGAAATCTATTTAGGGGCCAAATCCTTACTTATGATGGTGAAACCTTCGAGCTCTGAGTGAAGCTGAATTGGGTTCCATGATGAGATTACAAACCTGTCTTGACAACAAAAAAGAAAAATTTGGAGTCGTTCAAGTTCAGCTCTTTTGCAAGTTGAGCTAGAAATTGAGTTTGAGCATTTTATTGGGTATATAAATCTGCTTGAATTCTTGTTTGTGAATGTTTCTATCCATTCATAGCTCTAGAAATGGTGAAAAAAAAAAAAAAATACGTACCCTGTCCAGGTTTGGTTTGGGCTTCAAGAGAAGTTGTAAAGGAATGCATAATTAAAAGAAGAAAATTTCCCAGTATTCAAATACCTGGAGTGTTGATGTACTTAATCTTAGAAAGAGAGCAGATGCTTGATATCCGGTATGTGTTGAATTTGTGGGTGTATGAGCACATGTGCATGAGAGAGAGAGTAAAATGATATCTAATGTCTAACCATCTTAGTGCAAATTATAGAGGCTGAGAGGTAATTGCCAGAAGGATATGATAAGAGTGTGTGCATGTGTGTGGGTTTAAGGGGAGGGGAGGATTGGCGGTCATAGGTTTTGCTCTCTAGTGAGGGACATGAGAGTAGCCGCTATTAACAGATAAGGTAAAGTGAGTTAAAGTGATGGAAGAAAGTAACATTATTAATTTCCTCCATAGCTACCATAAATAGGATGCAATATAGTTTGCTTCGTGAATATAGTACAAGATTGCTCAACACCTGTGCCCAATCTACAGATGTTGGAATTCTACTGGTTCACTAGTTGGTACCATGATATGCAATAAATGTTGGAGGTTGGCTTAGTTTTCATGATGCTCTCGTTGCACACAAATTGTAAACATACAAATTTGAGAAGCTTCGAAGTGGATATTGGCAATAAGTCTATACATAGATGCATAACAAATGATTGAAGACTTCACAAGCCAAAAATGTTGAAGGATGAAACAAAGTGGAAGAAAATAGCCTTAGTATCTAATATGAAAATATATTATGTTGAGTCCAAAACTTAAACAAAAATTTTTCATTTGGGCAGCTACTTTTAGAAATTCGGACACAGATCAATTTACTTAGCAAATTGTACAGTATACTGTAAATTTTGCTACTCTCTTTGTGCCTTTCTTAATATACTCGTTCTTATTGTGTTTTTCTTCCCCTTCAATGGCTTCTTCCTTATTAGAAATGCCAAGTTTAGATACTCAAATTTTTAAAGTGTCTTCTTCCAGGTCAAGTAGAAAAAGTGTTGAGGAGGTTGCTTGATATTCTTGTAGGTAGATGAGGAAAGTGGGACGATGTATGAAAAAGAATAAAGAAATATAGCAATAATACAAAAGTTGCTAACCTATTACTGCAAACGTAAGTGATAAACTTTTTTTATGGCTTAGTGTTATTGTTGTTTCTGCGGTACTTGATGTTTTCAAATATGTAGCATATCAAAATGGATTATGTATGTCAGCAAATCATGGTTTTACATGTCAGAGATCTCCTATTTCAAAAACTTTTCCTAGACCATATCTAGTTTCATCTGACACGTTAAATTAAAATCTAAAACCATGTAAAGCTCTCTACTGGTGCATTTTACAGTATTATTGTTTATGATCTTACCACCTATGAATTCTTTTGTTGTATAACTTGCTTCAGTAATTTAAGATTCTTTTCATGTTCTAATCATATTAGTTGTTGTATGGTCTTTGTTGGGTATACCAATAACAATTTTTCTTTGACCTACTAATTCAAGTTAATATTATGCATACAGAAATTCCTTGTGCTAAGCCAGAAGTTGCTCAAGAAAAACCTAGTAAGTATCTGTTATTAGTTTGTTAGCTACTCTTTGAGTATACCTTTATTATTATTATTATTTTTTTTTTTGTGTCCTTGGACTCGGTCAACCACCCGGTATCTGGAGTTTTGCCCCAACTAATCCGGGTCAACCCGACTGAGATCCGTCTTAAGAGGTTAGAAGTCTCCCAACGTATTCGACTCCATGCCCAAGTCACAAGTTAAATTCATTATCTTGGTTAGAGGGCACAGCGATCTACCCGCTGTACCAACCGCCCGTTGGTAGGATACCTTTATTATAATAGTAGTTCTCGCCTGACATGCTAATTTGGTATAACGTAATTGGGGTTTGGGAATAAAGCCCCTTATATTCTAGGAGACCTTAATCATGATTTGCTTTCTCTACCATACATGCATATGCAGGTGCATGCAGTAGATTGATTTTGAACTGAACAGTTATTGTTTGTGATGTAAGCCTATCATGACAAATATGCCTCTCCTTTGAGGAGCTTCTCTGTTGTTTCATGACATCTCTATTGTGTACAGATGCATGTATGGATGCAATCTTTTGAGATGTAATCAAAAAGGAGACCAGTTCCACATCATCTCATGCTTAAGAATATTTTCAGCCCACGTCGCTCAATTATGTTCTTTCTATTTGTATTTTTATTTTGTAGTAGAGAAAACCTCTTTCAACTGTTTACTCATGACATATCTGAATTATAGAAGTCCAGTTTCATATCTACGATTCGCTTGTATACCTTTGACATCATGAAACTAAAAGCACTACAAGAATACCTTGAAAAGAATTTGTTAGCATTCTAACCTTGCAACTGAGCTTGTTAATGGTGTGTTTATCCCAAAATGTATGGGGCAATAATGTCTGTTCAAAATTGAGTTTGTTGTCACTGCACTCATTATTTTGACCATGTTTGCATTTTACTTTTCAGCTGCAGCCTCATCATTGCCTCCTGAAAGACCATTCAATGTCGATGAACCAAGTGAAGTGTTGCAAAAGGTGCAACTAGAGTCCATAGGTATGAACTTCACTGTTGGCTTTAAAGGTTGCATGAACTACTTCCATGGATGTCCTCTACTGCGTTAAGGATGGTGGATCTCATGTTTGCATGTATGCTTTGAATGCTAGAATCCAATTCTTTGATAGGCTAGCAGGTTGAGCAAGATTTTTACTAATCGACTAAGTATGTCCTTTTTTTCTTTTGCTGGAGGCTTTATTTTTAAAGCTTACAAGGACCATTCCAAAGAGTAATTTGAGTATAGAAAGAACAATCGTATTGTACCAGATGCAGTGATAAATCATATTGTGTTTCTCTTATGCAGCTTCATCCACTGATATCCGGAGTGCTCTAAAGAACAAAGAACTTCAGAAATTAATATGCAATATAGATTGCTCTCCTGAGGCAGAGAGTGTAAGTAATTTAACCCACTTATGCTATCTTGCAATAAACCCGTTCTGCCTGGGTTGCTTAAATTTGTTTGACTTTTGTTTAACATATTAGGAACTTGATAAAGCAATGGGTATTGAGGCATTCCGGATATTCACTGACAAGGTATTCTAAACTTCTCTGGAGTGACCTTTTCATGATTAATTGTTCATGATTAATTGCTTCTATTATGATGATCCGTGTAAATAGGCTTTTAGAAATTTAATCATTCTAGACCCTAAAGCAGTATGTTTCCCTTTCTCTTTCAGATCCTATCAAGGATCAGCCCATAACACATGCAGTTGGATGGAACAAACTGACCCGGACGAGAGTAAATTTTGCTGGTTGATGGTCTTTCTGTAAGAAATATTGTAAGAACAATTTTCAAATGTAGTCTCCAGCTATACTCGTGTCCATGTATGACAGTCAGGATGAAGTTTGTATGGTCTCTGGCTGTTACAACACAAAAGCAGTTGATCATATTGTAGGTATGAACTCAAGATATTCTCAACTTTAGTGGGCCAGTGTATTGAATTCAAAACATGACCTTGCTCAATAGCTGCAGTGCCTTGTTTCTGAATTGGTAGATTTTTTTTTTTTTTTGGGGGGGGGGGGGTGTTAAAAGGGTGTGGAGAGGCAAACATATGTGCAAGCTCTAGTGTTATTATGAGGGCTTCTGCACTGTGGCTGCAATTTGTTTGAGGCATTGCATTACTTTCTTGCTCTTGAAAGGTCATGAGGCTGCTTCATGGGCAACCTCATCGTCAGTTCCATAAATGAGCGATATGAGCTCTTTCTTTTGCATCCCATCCGCATTTCCCCTTTTAAGGCTACCACCCTTTATATTTATTTTTTGTTTTCTTTTTTTTTTTGGGGGGGGGGGGGTTTAATCCAGGGAGCAGGTCTGAACCCTAATTTAGCTATTGCTCAAAACATTTTGTAGCATGTGGAAACTTAAATTTCTAGGTCTAGTCACAGTTGTCCGTGGTTATAATTGCTGTCAGGATCATTTCTGTTATTGCTTTCGTGAGCTACTAATTATGATTTCAACAATTTGCTCTAGATCTAGGACACTTGCCGACACTTATTCACTACTGCACATACAAATTATTTGGCAAGGCATTTTCAAGATTAGTTTCTATAATAGCTTGAAACACTTCCTTGTGGGGCCAAGATCTAAGCTTCAAAAATTCTAACTAATGATGATCTGTGATTCATTCAAAATGTGTACGAGTTTTTTTTTTTGGGGGTCGGTCGGTCGGTCGGTTCTCAAGAGGGAAAATTCAGTAGCAACATCCCTTTCCCGATCCCGTGATCTGGAATTCGATGGGATTCGATTCTTGTTGTAACAAAAAAAAAAAAAAAAGGAGGGAGGGATTTGTTTGAGTATCAATTCCGCAGGATAAGGTTTCCAAGACTCAAGTGGGGATTATAACCCCCCACCAAGTAGCATATGAATCTGCTACGACGTAGTAATAAACATCATGCAACTTGAGGCTATGCTAGTGAAGAACCTTGGGAGAGAGCATTTATTCACGTGGGTATATATGAACAATGAAAGGCACTGCAAACGAATCAGAAAGGAAAAAAGATCATGGCCAAAAAAACTCATGGATGAAGCGCAAAAATGAATAACCTTTAGACATCATTTTCTTTCTTTGACCTCTGCCATCTCCATCACGATGGGCGTGAGAGTTGCAAGCATAGTGCAAGTTGCGGGTGGATGTAAAGAAAAGGTTGAAGAGAATTCATCCATCACAATCCATCCACCTTGTAAGAATCAATCTAGTACCCCTTGAGCACCAGCGAAGAGGGTCCTCTAAAGACTTTTTGCATCCCACTATTCTCATCATAGAGCATATTTTCCATCAAGTTCACTTAATTTCGACAAGAGAGAATACAGAAGATGACAGCGGCTGGCTACAGGGAAAATCGATACTATGATGGGTAATAATTTACATGTTAGCGTGTACTATATTAGCCAATAGGGCTTTTAGACCGCATTTCAAGGGTGTTGGTTCTCTTAATCTACAAAACTTCGGCAGGGAAGAGCCTTTCCATACCATCCACGCCAAAAGAATTTCAACCTGCAATCCAACAGACATTTACATTATAAGCAGGATGAAGCACCCCTCGTTCACATGGAGGCAACTCCATTGAAATGTAAAGTTGAAAATTTTGGACAATGGTCCGACCTACATTGCAAAAGGGGCAATCCTTTAATGCACAAAGAGAAATAGCACTTGCACCAAAAAAAAATACATATATGACAGACCAGTCACCACGGCATTAATGAGCTCGTTACCATATGGATTTTTCCACTTTCTTTTTGTCATCATAATATATAGAATCAACCAAATTTTGCTACTATTCAAGTACAATAGACAACTCAGCACACCTGATTCGTGATTCTCAGCATTCTCTACTCCTCTGCTAGTGCTTGCTTGGCCGCTTCCCAGCTGGGCCATTGCTTCATTCTGTAGAAGTAGAGAACTTGTAAACAATGGATGCACTTCATAAAAGATTGCACTGCTACTGGCCGAGCAATTTGGTCACCTTAATGATAGCAATAACATTTACAAATACAGCAGCACAAGGAAGGTATTAAATCCATGTTAGTCCTAGCTCAAGAACACTAGGGTTTTGTCACTGACGGACAGTTGGCCTAGTGCGATATGGTGTTAGGTCCCTTAACTAAGGTCACGAGTTCGACTCGCGACTTGGGCATGTAACAGACTATGTTGGGAGGTAGCCTCCTAAATGAGCCACCGCAAATCCCGAACCAGATTAGTCGGAGCATGACTCCGGATACCAGTTGGTATAATACCAAAAAAAAAAAAAGAACACTAGGGTTTTGTCAAGAGAGACATCAAAAATATTTTTGTGAAACACAGGTCCAACTAGATAGCTGTTCAGGGCCTCATGTAAAAGATAGCAAATGAGATATCTACATTTTTTTCCTGCAAATACTATGGGCCTTCACTTCGATTTTTCTATTCAATATAGAACTGAGGAAGAGCATATGATTTTCACCTTAAGTAGCAGAGCTGATTATACATTCAAGAGTAATAACAACATATAAATATACAGGCAAGCAGAAGGCTAAACATACTTGTGGTTGCGGCACCTGCATCTGATGGAGACCAATATATTGCTGGTAAGTATCAGCAAAATTTGGAACCCAGGGCTGCCTGGGATTCTGGCTGCCAAGATTAATTACAGTGGATTCTGACTGGTTGCCTGCCTGGATTCTGGATGGATCTGGTGGAGGAACCAGTGGCATATGAAAGGGTGGCAGAGGGAATCCTGGACCGAAATGAGCTGCTGCAGCAGGAGTTGATAATGCTGAATTAGCTAAAACGGAGGGAAATGGCATCATAGGTCTACTCACGCCCATTTCCATTCCCGTACCCCTGCTCATTCCCATTCCCATTGGTGGCATGAGTTGCTGAATGCCAGGAAACATCATGGGGACCATGCTGCATCCCATGGACATCATCTGCAGAAATTGATTGTAGTAAAAATTTTAGCAAATAATCAGATGTAAATTGATTTATCTCATTGCTTGCCACATAATGATATTGAATTAATAAGGTTCGTGTCGTGTTTGTGAGGATTGTACCTCATTGATGTTTTTAAAGTAGAGCAATGGACACTAAGCTTGCTCTTTCCACAGAATATTAGTTCCTTGTGCCATACCCCAGCCATGCATATACCAAAAGATCCAACCAGTTTCCATGTTTGATGTAGCTGACAGCATAAGCTCCCTCCCCCCCCCCCCCAAAAAAAAAAAAAGAAAAAAGAAAGAAAAAGGGAACACTACTTGGTGTGCGAGCCTACCATGAGGAAAGTCGTACAATTACCTTCCATATGAGAATGTTGTATTCGTTGGCTCATTTAACATTTAAACTATTGCGTTTAATGATCCAAGAGCAAGAAACTAGATCAAACTGACAAGGAAGCCCATATTATTGATACAGGAAGGATGCTAGAAATCCCTATATGTTGATGTCAAGTGACCCCAGGTGTCACCAGCTCTATTTTGATGGCCATGAAACCGATTTAGATCACATTAGAAGCCTAGGATCTTCAAGTGAATGAAACAAATCCATCTTCCTGCATTTTCCCTTACATTTCCGAGGGCCATTCTTCATTGCCATGCCAAGTCTTGCAAAGCAAACTAATGACTCCATAAGGGAGCTAACATAACCAGTGCCTAAACTGTGTGTAAATAAATTCCCACAGTTGCTCACATAAATGAGGCAACAAAACTAGAACATATGCTTAAATAAAAAAAGAATAAAAATAAGAAGGTATAGAGAAATGACACCTCTACAAACGTAATGAAAAATGGCTTGCCCCCCCAGAGCATAGGAGTTAACTCTAGGTTGGGATCATTCAGCAGAAGGAGAAGAAGAAGAAGAAGATCACCATCAAGAAGAAGATCACCATCAATAAGAACCATGAGAATAAAGAGTGGCCCGAATTAATCAAGCAAAATTGGGATGGTGTGTGATGAGAGGACTTCAAGACATTACAATATTGGAACATTGAAGCATATAGGTGGATGATTTAATAAAGCACGTATGTTTCAAGGTGCTGGCAGAGTTCCGAGCAGCAGAAAATTTGCTGAAAGTATCTCCATCCCAAATTGTTTGTACTGGCTAGGGGCAAGGATATTTTAAAGCTACTATGCCAACCTGATGCAAGAATCAGAAGGGGTCGAGAATATATACACTACTTCTCATAGCATTTCTAATGAACCAGAAGCATACTTCATAAAATTAAGAATGAAGAAATGGGTATTGGGATTTCTATCCGAATCCAGGGAGGGAAGGAATTTACTTATTTGTGATAAGATGAAATCTGAAATACATAATATTTCGGCCAAGGGAGGGAAGGAATTTACTTACTTGTGATAAGATGAAATCTGAAATATATAATATTTTGGCCATCTTAGCCATTCTTTTTGTGAATTCCCTTCCATTTATGACCACACCTAGAAGCAGATTTCTGAGAGCTCAAGGACAGTGAAGGTACTATAACCTTCTGACCTGATACTGTATCCTTGTCAATTGTCAAAGGAGCCACCAGTGGAAAAGGTCTTACTCTAGCTGGAGCAAAACCAGCAAGTGCATTTATGCAACTATGATTTGATCATGTGGACATCATGCAAAGGCAGAAAATTGTAAGATGGGCTAGTTAACTCAAAGTTGGTAATAGATGTTTGTCTAATTTTAGTAAAACCATGTTGGAGAAGCTTAACATTTTGGAGCTTATATCCAACTGTTCTTATCATATTTACCGCCGGAAAGTATACAAAGTTTCTCATAGTAAAGATCCAAACCCCAAGTTCTCTAAATATTGGACCTGATAATAAGCCAACCCCGTAGCTTATGTTTGAAAAGCCTGAGATTTACACTCCCAAGTCTGCAATACATTAAAACCTAGACAATTTTTCTATCCAAGAGGAAAAAGATTATATTCCATAACCACCATTTCCTTACAGGAAGAGTCAATAAACAAATCAATTGTACAAGATGAAATTCTTTAAATAGCTTTGGATTCAAAACAGTGCTATCAATGTCATTTGCAGGCTTTAATGATTGTCATATCCCTTCAAAACTTCAAATCTTAATTACATCTTTTGGCACCAAAAAGTTAGCCTTCCCTTTACTTTGCAACCTAACTAAATATGCACAAACTAGTTGCTACTTCATTTCATCTGGAAAGTGGAAGTGAAACTCCCTTTCCTCCAATTAAAAAGGTATCCTGTTACCTAACATGGGAACTGTTTAATTGTCTATTTGACGGACATGTTTGCAAATTCCTACAAGCACCTAGAAAGTTCGCCTTCAACATGTTCTAACCATATATCCTTTCTATTCCTGAGGTGACACAAGTCTATCAAACTTCCTATCGAATTTCATCAGCCCTAAACAGCAAGCTTAGTGTCAGATATGAAATTTCTGCTATATTTTTATAGACACACTTTAGTCTTGATTTGAAAAACGTGAAGACTAGGGCCATGGTCCTCACTTAGTGAAGATGTCCAAGTATGGAGAAGAAAGTGCAATTCTCTGGTCATGCCCCAGGTCAGCTAAACATGTTACTTCTCTGATGAATTTTAAAATACTACATATCCACAGATCTCAGGATACTGGAAAGGCACACCTACATTCTCAATTATTACCATTCATGTATCTAATCATGTTAAGAAAGCACATACGTCCATTCCTTGTCTGAATATGGCCATTGATGGCGGCTTGTATAAAGGAGACCCCGTCATATGATTTATTTTTTTTTTAAAAAAAAAAAGTAATATGAAACTATTAAATTATGAGTTCATAAAGCTATTTCCCTTAATTGACCCCTACAAAATTAAGTTAAATTTTGGATTACTTTGTTTGGCCGATCCTAATTATTGGGACTAAGGCTCAGATTGTTGTTGTTGTTTGGATCAATTTGTTATGTGGGGAGAGAGAGAGAGATAGAGAGACATAGCACAGTGGGTTAATTGGTCCCAACTCTCAATGATAACAATATTAGAATAAAGTTGGTTGGTATAATGGAACCATAATACATACAATTAAACTTAATTTTAAACAGAGAGGGAGCCAAATGAATTTTTGCTTATTCAAAGGCATTTGGACCACACATGCAGGCTGGCCTTCCCTCATACAATGTATGTTGAAACCCAAAGATCGGGACACATAGACCACAAGAAGAACTGGATATAAATCCCAACAGCCAACGGCACAAATGGCCCAGCTAGGGCACATAAAGACAGACTAGGGAATAAATTTCCAAAGAAAACCTCATAAACGGGAGGGGGAGGGGGGGAAAAAGGAACCTCGTTGAGGCTTGAACACCACCTGTTCACAAATAATTGCCACTTGCAACCACTTGGAGATCATCAGCAAAAATCACAATATTTACTACATAATTTCTACTAGATTTTTAAGTTCCTAGGTATCTGGGGATATGGTAATTTATGGGATTAATAAATACACTTTTTCTTATTTTGTTTTATTTTTGCTTCACAAAGGGAGGGGGTTAGGACTCGAAGCCCATACATAAACATCAAGCAGAGAATCCCTATTTAGATGCACCAAAAAAGGTGGTGGTCTAAATGTATTTATCTCTAATAAGAATAAAAAGATACAATATTAGAACAAGCACCATTGATATTCACCTCTACAACCTTGTACTTGTTCATAAAGCCTATAAAACAGAAAAATCTACATCCTATGTGAATTTAGTACTTTAAACTGTTAGTCATATTGTTAATGTTTACAATAATTTTTTACAAATTGCCACTATGATTATTGTTTACTAGTTTCCAATTGCAACTGAAAATTTAAAACCATAGTGAAGCATTAATACATGGAGCAAATATTTTTGTGACAGACTTGAGTGAATGGATTAAAAGATTATCAAGAAAAAACCGGTCATTAATAGGATTGGGATCAAGACCAAGTGTTCAAATTCATTACATTAATGCAATCACAAAAATTCAGTTTGCATTGCATTTCTTTGCAAATTATATCAATTTGAGGATACAAATAAAATACACATCTGATAAGAATATTTTCTTTTGTCATGAGTGATTGGGTGAAATTCTTATTATGGTAATATGATTTATTAGAATCATCAAGTTAGCCCCACAAAAAGCTTTCTGCTCTGTCCCTAGCTCTGACTGCTGGCAAGGAGGAAGACATCTAAACACCAAGACACCTTTAAGCATATCATTTGGGGGATCCACTAGAAGTGCCAGGATAGAAATGCCTATGCAATAACTGATTTGCCAACATGGCATGCACAACTAATACTAATACTCAAGCAGGAAAACAGATCCTATATCAAAGTCGCTTAATATTTTGCATTTTTTGTTCTCACATCTTGTACAAAGTATCGGTAGTCATAGCATAGAATCAAATGTCAGATACCACCATTAGAATGCTAGCTGCTGATTTATGCATCAAACTACTAATATGAACTCAAAAACAAGAATAACTAAGTGCATAAAAGCATTAGAAGAAGAGTAAGGTACCTGCACTTGCAGTTGAAGTGATTTTAAGTACTCAATTGCCTCATCCAGCATTGAAGCCTTGTCAGACTGAGTTCAGGAAAAGATAGTAGCTTAAGAGAGAGGAGAGAGAGAGCATCTGACTCAGAACATAAAACTTTCTTACTCTTTGAAGAGCACATAAAGTAACATGTGCTACCTTGTTACAACGAGGTATAAGTTCTTGCAAAGCCTTCATTTTTTCGTTTATCCTATCTCGACGTCTCTGCGTGAAGATACAATACTTGCTTAGAATGTACCCCAATTTACCTATAGTTTGACAACTAGCTTAGTGAAAGAACAGACCCTTTCTGATAGGTTGTGGACCTCAGCAGCACGAGATCTTTTGGCAGAAGTTCCACGAGCTGGTTTCTTAATATCAGCGGACTCTAGTTCAACATCCTTTAACAATAAAACTCGAGATAATCAGCATGATCTCAATAGAAAAAAAAATGAAAAAGAAGATAAACCGGCAGTCTCTCCAAACATAAGAAAATGTTATAATCTGATAACCATGAGACTCCATGCAAGCTTAAGAACTCCACTTGTTGTCAATATTAGGCTACCAACTGAAATGACTATGAAACAAAGTAATTTATCCCTCATCAACATAAGAAGTGGCTCCCAGATGCTCTTCACAATATTATGGTGACATTTAGATTATATAGAATGCTTATTTGCTAATATTGAAACGTTTATGGCCATAAAATTATCAATATCATGCGACTTTTAATTGTATAGAAAGAAATAACCTAGTGTCATGTCATGTCCTAGATTTTGAAAATTTACTAAATCGTTGTTTCATATTTTGCAATCCATAATTAATGGAATGCAAGAAATAGCGTGAATGTCTGACCAAAGAAAATGACTGCTCTGTCAGCCTTGAAAGAAGAGTCCTGCACTGGAAGGTGCCAAAGATTCCCCAAATTGTCTAAAGACCCAAACCAGTACCAAAGAGGAGCCAAACCCATAGCAGAGAGTCTGATTACAGCTCTCCAAAAGCCAACTTATCTGTTCAACTTGTTGAAAGCTAAATAAAATTTAGAATTTGGATATTGCAATGGTAGAACACGATTTTTCTTTTTCCATGTTGAGATTAACAATGATCTCAAGGGATGGCTTTCTTTTTAAGAGTAATGAGATCCATTGCATCTAAATCAATCAAGATCTGTGCAGTTGCATAGTAAACTATTCCTACTTCCTCCATGCAGTACTCAGTCTTCCCTATTTAATTCAATGGAGAAGGGATGTGTCCTGTAGCATCTTTCACTTTTTTTCTTTTGCGGGAATATTTTAAATTGAGACAGATCAATTCAATTTTCATCTTTTCTGCCTCCCCTCAAAACCATGAACTAGCCCAATCCAGTTTGAGTTGGCTCAATTCAGGTTCAGACTCATCATTTGTTCAATTCTGTCTGGATCTGAAACTTAGTGCTAACCAGTGTCATGTTGGTTTTTGGAAAGTTACAAGTAGACTGCACAGGACCAGGTTGCATCCCCACCAGCAAGGGAGATTTTTCTTTTACATTTTTCTACTTCATTTATCTGGAAAAACCTTCGCCCAGCCCCCTTTATGCTTACTTTCTCCCAAGTCAAATACTGAAAATCTAGAACCAGTATGCCAGTATGTAGTTCAAACACACAGAAGAGGACCCTTTATGCTTACCTTCTCCCTGCTGCTCTACTTTTTAGACTAAGCTGCTAATGTCATAGTGCAAGCACAAATAATGGATGTTCTTCACTTCTTATGTTGTTAAAACAGCAACATCCATACAGACCATAACTCTATATATTAGGTATTCAAATACCAGATATCATACTTCCAAGTTTTCTCCATCGAATGGATCTTTTGAAGATTGCTCAATTTTTCATATATGAAATATAGACACTTCAAAATGAGAGTTGCGTCAACATTTGATAGGACATTCTGCAGACATGTGCTGCATGGACCATGTTAGTCTCTTGAATCTCAATCGATGTCACCCAAACCCTATAAAAAAAGGTGTATTCAGTGCCGAAACTCCCACATTGTGGGCTCTGGGGAAGGGAATACCTAGGCAGCCTTCCCCTTGCTTTTTTTGCCAGGAGGCTGATTCGAACCCCGGACCTCCAGGACAGGTCCGCCCTTCTCACCCAAACCCTATCCTGAACAAAAATAATTTGGAAAAAAAAAAAAAAAAAAAAAAAGGAAAAGCCAATTGAGGAACCACACCGGACAAGGACAAAAACCAAGCCCCTGAAAAAAAACATAACTAAAATCTCAAAATAGAAGAAAAAATCGGATCTCTAAACTATTCCAAAACACACTCAAAATCAAAACTCAGCTAAATCTGATGCATTATCAAAAGTACAAATTTACCAAAATTTTTTTTGAGTTCTCAACTTGTCTAAATTTACCTTCATTTCTCAACCCCAACTATTACACCATTAAGCATAAACTTTGTTTCTTTCCTGATAGGAAGTTGAGCTCCATAAAGTAAACCACAGCACATAAAGGTTGCCACAGACTGTAGTGCATCTCCTGTTTTATAATACCTTCAATAACTGAATCCACTTAGAAATTGGCCAACACTGTTACCCAGAGCTGAAATCGTTCAATGAATTAACCAGTTGTGTTTTTTTGGAACCAAGGTTAAGGCCGCCCAACAACAACAAAATGGACACCACATGAAGCTATTAAAACAACCCAATTTCAACTTACATAGCCTTGTCTCTAAAACTAGTAGAAGTCAACCAGATGGGTTTCTTATTGATAGCTCATTTAAGGCCATACCTACATGAAGGCCACATGATAGCATGTTGTTTCAAGCTACTAACACACCTTTACTGGTTTAGCAGAGTTTTCAAATTCATAATTACTCAACACTTCTTCCCTTAAAACCAATTCCCTCTAGACTCCAAAGGCGTTTGTTTACACCCAAATACCTTCACCCTTCTCATATACCCAAAATATCTAATCCTTCCCACAAGAACAAACAGGTTGGTACAAGATTTATAATTTATTTGCCACGATAACTAGCATGATATACCCCAGCATACACCTTTTTTTGTTCAAGTGTCTTTGCATGCGCAGTGGGGTGGGGGGCCAAGTCCCCCTAAATAATTTTTTATCAAGTGTTTTGGTAAAATTCTCTAGAAAATAACACGTCCGGTTCATGAATCGGTACCATAAATTACTCTCATTTTCCCACTAGTATCTCCTAGTCCTTAAAAGTTTAATGCCATAAGGATTCACCCCCCCCCCCAAAAAAAAAAGGCCAAACTCAGTCAGAGATGGGATTTCTTTTCTAGTAGTAGTGAAGAGAGTCAGACCATTCTCCCCCTCCCTTTTCATTTTTGTAGAATTCACGTGCCATTTCCCTGTCTCCTATCTCGCATCAATGACTTCATAAGCTAATGTCAAGCAAAACACCAAATAAGCTAGATAGCTTGTTACATGAAACCAAACCCCTTCCAACACTTTTTTACAAAGCAGCGACACAGTTCAGTTTCTTCCTCATCTGGATAACTGCAGCCACACACATACTACCATTGCAAATAGCAGCATCCTCATGCATCCGGTGTGCCACTAATGTACTAAATTTCACCCCCCATCGGACTTCAACTCCTTAACCTTTTCTTATAATACGAAATGAAAATCTTTCTCCTATTTTCTCTCAAATAGACTTCTTTCCTTTTCAAAGTAAAATAGTGAAATTTCACAAATGAAATATGTAATAGTGTCCAAGAACTTGAAAAAGCATGGGATGCATAACCACCCTACCCCTTTATGTATGAATGTGTATGCCGTATCCCTTTAGTAGTATAACAAGAAACGGTCCAGCGTGTAACCACGTTCACATACACGTGCGCAGCCTATCCTATTATATCATAAAAAATAATAATAGTGAATTCCAGAGACATGGTCCTCTCAAACAGAAACAGTATCACGGATAAGCTTAACAAGTGATTGGGGTAAACCCCTCCCCCCCCCCCCCCCCAAAAAAAAAAAAGTCACTCTGATCTGATGGCATTACATAACACAAACAAGAACAATATAGACTTTTGTAATCACCGGAAAACAACGGTCTTTCTCTGCATTCATATTCATATCATCATATCATATATCAGACAAGCCAAACGAAGCAGCCTTAATGTAAACACAAAACATTTCCGCGGTACGCGCCGTTTTATGGCATTTGATGATAATCACATCAGGCCAGGCTCAACAACAAGACATTTCCAAATCAAACATTTGCATCACACCAATCATCGAACACCAAACTTGCACCTCACACGTGGCATGCTTCTGGTTGGGCATTGTACCACGTGTACGGCTTTAGTGAAAGAGAAAAACTTTCACTAGCAGGGACAGACGACTATGGGCGAGATGCGAAAATGCTTTGGATTATGGTGTACACCGTGTCACAGTGTTACGCTTGTGTTCACGGTAAACGACGCAGCAGCACACACTGCGCACGATAGACGAGAAAAGGGAAAGGAATTCATGGGAAAAGAGGAAAAAATAATGATTTTCACAATTTTTAAATTTACAACACTCACCGCACTGTGACAATCTCCCGCGTCTTCAGATTCTCTCCCTTTCCGTTTCCGATCTTCCGCCGTCGCCGTCGCCGCATTTGCAGCAGCGACCGACGTCGGTTCGGCACTCGCGCTCGCGCTGGACCCGCCGGGAGATGAGGTCACCGTCAGCTCACACGTCACCGTATCCCTGTCTCCGCCCACCGGCGCCGCCGATATATCTCCGCCGCAAGCGGCGGTTCCCTGAGTTGCCGCCTGAGCTGTGCAAATGGCGATCTGTGAAACCCCAGATTCGATTCCAACCGCCGGCGTTTGGCTCGAATCGACAACCGTCGATTCCCTCGCAGCTTTGCTCGAATTGGAGAGCTTATATTCTGTTCGCATCTTCGGTCTTGAGAAATGCTCAAAGTTGTGGAACTTTGTGGCGGAGGAGTTGTCGGTTTCACTCCGTCTCAGAGGAATAGGCGGCCAAGGAGGCGGCGGAGCGGGCACTGGAATCGGAGAAATTTTAGGCGGAGGGGGAGCGGTAGCGGCTGTGGCTGCCGATTCGGGAGAAGGATGGAGAAGATCGGCGCAAAAGTCGCGATCAAAGGAAGTTTCATCTAGAGGATAATGTAACCAGGAGGCCATCTCGTCCTCTTGCATGAACAGCTGAGACTCCGGCTGCACTCCACCGGCGGCAGCGGTAGAAGGCGGTCTGAGGGCGGGGTTGGGGAGATGTTGCTCGAGGGAAATAAGGGAGTTGTCGACGGGGAGTTTTTGGGTAGATTTCTTGAAAGATCTGTGGTTTTGGCTCTGCATAACTACTTGGCCGTTTTGCCATAACAGCTCCATTATATCACATTCAGGCCTGTAATCAATTAATTTTCCATTGAGATAAAACATATTTCAAGGAATAAGAAGAAGAATAAGATAATGAAGAAGTTTCATACAGAAGAGATTTCTTCTGGCGAGGAAGAGCAGAAGAAGATGGAATGGAGTAATCGTCATCCATTTCGAAATCTGGAACGCAGTGATTCATTCTCCCTCCCAATCTCCAAACTGCAATAACACCAAAATTAAAAAAAAAATCAAAATTAATCAACCAAAACCCTAGTAATTATATATATATATTCAAAAATCACACACTTACTCGGTGTAGTTTTATTGGAAACCCAATAAATTCATCGATTCCTAAAAGGACGAAAAATCAATCATTTTTCGATTTCACCTTCTTCTCCACCGACTCATAAAGCACACTCAAACACTCACTCTCTCAAAGAGCCAAATGTCGCAGATAGGATGATGATGATGATGATGAGGAGGAGGAGGAGTAGGAAATGGAGAAAAGGAGATATTCAGTTGGTGGTGGTTTTTGGTTAATTTCTTTTTGTGTATATTACGTGTGTTGCGTCAAAGATTTGCAGCCAGAGATAAGGTGTCTCTCTCTCTTCTTCTTCTTCTTCTTCTTCTCTCTCTCTCTCTCTCTCTCTTCGCGAATAATATGAAGAAAAAGACGAACTAGGATTTTGACGGTACGTATCAGACGCAGTGTATACCCCTTCGGCCTTCGGACTCCAAAGACAGAAAAGAGAGACTCCCAAAAATTACAGAGCAACAACAGCCAGTAGTAACCCAACTGTGATCTGTCCTTAGTTCTACTCCACCTCTTTGACTTCTACACTGCACTCTTCCTAAGTCAAAGCGGTGAGCAATCATCACCCTTCATCACAGCACTCACTTCCTTGTTTGTGGTTCTCATGGTGGAGCCTCCTGTAGCTGATTCTACGACTTTGCAGATAATGGAATAATTGAATTTTGAAATTCGTGTTTTCCGTTTGTTTTTTTAAAATAAGAAGTCACTTAGTTTAGTGTAACTTGATTATGATTAAAATTGAGTATTAACGGTAAACTGTCAGCGTAAATGAAGTTAATTTAAGTTAATCCGACATTCTTATCATGGAAACGCTATCCTCAACGATTAGGGTCACAAGCGAAAAAATCCTATAACAGATTAACAGATTAAACTAAATTAATTAAAAAATAATTTCAAATATCGATTAATTCAAATAAAAAAAAAATCGGTAGAGCTCATCCCCTATCTATTTAAACAAAATAAGTTGGGCCTTAATTTTTAAAACAAAAGAATTTACAAATTCTATTCGCCTTCAGTTTTTTAAAAAAAGAAATAGTAAATTAAGTTGAAATTAAACAAATTTATACTTATAAGTTAAATTTTATATTAAAATTTAATTCAATTAAGAAAAAAAATAAAAAATTTATATACATACTTAACAAATTTAGGTAAATAAGCAAACCAAAGCTTTTGAAAAATTAAATTACGAGCTATTAATATACAATTTGAATCATTTACGATCATATTCAAATATACGAATGAATATATCTTGTGAACAAATTAAAATAAAACAACCTATTATTTTGTTTGCCCTTTACAAATTAATTTAGTACTAAGGTATCAAATACCTCTTCCATTATTAAATTATTTTTGCACGATATTAGTGACAAATTCATCAAATGAATAAATATCATAAGACCATCCTATATACAGTATTTTTGTTATATTTTAAATCAAAAAAGATAATCTGAATAAAATTTGATCTCGATGAATCAATTGGGGCCTTAATCGAAAGCTTCTAGATAAGAACTTATAAACTAATTTTAATATATTAAAAGGATGAAAATTTATTATTTAAAATTAAAAAAATTAATATGTGAATTTATGGTTTTATAAGAAATTTGGCAAGAATACCAGTTTGAGGAAAGCACAAACTTAATGAAGACAAAGATCACCACAACCCAAAATTCTTCCAAGTATTTGTGTACTCGTATCAATATTATATATATATATATATATATATACATTTTTATGATTTAAAGTGGGTTTTCTTTTGTTAAAAATTTCCATATTTTTTATTAAGATATGTTAGAATGATAACAACTTTTTACCATTTTATAAATAATTTTGGTTCAGCATAAAAACCATTATTTCTTTATCTTATTATTAAAAATGTTAAGCTAAAAGGTTGTGATAATTGAAACTTCTTCACATGTAAATTTTCATAATTGGAATTACTTAAATTGATAAAATTTTTAGGAGAACTTTTTTCGTGATAAAATATTAAATTATTCGAAGTTTTCATTTCAAGGTAGGGTTAAAAAAAAAGAAATATAATATGTATATATAGTATTAGAATGTGAGTTTTCATTCTTCATTTCTAGTTAATTTTGTTGAATTCGGAATTAAATTTTAGATTTCTTATATGATAAAGATTTTTTATCAACTAAACTAACTTACTTTATTTAATATATTTTTAAAAATTCAGCAAAACGTCAACCATGAGAAATCAAGAAAATAGGGCATATAAGGAAAACTATAAGTGAAAAATGAAATTCCATATTTGACTACGCATTCTACGCCAATGAAAACTGAAGTCCATGCCAGAAAAATAAAGCTAATCAATCTTATCTAGACTTATATCCACTCTCAGCTCCGAACTTGTGGATGAAATGTGGAGACAGATGGAGAGGAGAGGATCCTTTGATACAATATTAATTAAATGACAAATGCAAGGTAGAGAGAGTGTGAGTCTATTAATCCACGATCTATTTAGTGAATAAGGGTATAAGATCTTTTAATTAAATTTTAGATTTAAATTATAAAAATAAAAAAGATTACGTTAAAAAAAATTTTTCTAAATTAAATCAGATAATATTTAAATCAGATTAGTAAAATTTTAAATATTGATCGATCCAACATAAAAGGGAGAGAAAGTCCTCAATCATATCACAGACATAAGTGAAGAAAAGGTGTGTGGTCTGGATAAATACAATTACCCTTTTGATCATCTAAAGTTGAAAATTAAACCCCTCCCTCGCTCCCTCCTTCCGTGGTCATATATTAGAAGCTGATGAGAAAAGGAAAATCAAGACAGTGTAATAGGAACATTTATGTGTACTTTCCATCACTTGAGATTTAAATCCAACAACCAACACTTTTGTGAGTCACACTCATTTCAAATCATGCATTCATCTTCAATTGTCCAAACAAGTTTGAATATGAAATCCTAAGTATGTTATAAATCCAAGCAGCAAAAAATTGTTTATAGGTGAAAGGGGGAGGGACCATCAAGGGGAGGTGGGTCCGGGCAGCTGGGAATGGTGGATGTATGTAGATGAGAGAATCTTCTTCTTTTGTCAAAACATTTGGTCTGTCCCCTCCCCTCCAGGTTGCGAAGTAATTGCCCCTCTTTATCTGCACCCATTTGGATATGGCACAATTTCTGTCAACTTTTTCACCTTAGTTAGGTAAGTGTGTGTGTGTGCCTTCTGATCCTAAATTTCTCCGAATTCCCCATTTCTCAATGGGGCATGTTCCACAATTTTGTGCCAATAAATATGCAACAAATTGGAGATTATTAGGAAAAACATTGGCTTAAATTCTAATGCTCTGTGCATTCAGCTTATGACCAAATCTTATGTCCTAATTATTCTTATAAAAACACTCACTCTTGGTTAAATGTCTTTTCCCAAGTTTAATGTTTGAATTTTTTTGATTACGTACATTTTTACGATTTTAACAATTATTGTGTAATAACAAAATCTTATACCTCAATTTTTGAAAGTCTTGGAATATATTATAAACTGGTTAAAAAAAAAAAAGAAAAGAACAAAGCTAGTGTTTTCTTAAAATATTTATGTGTGTGTGTATTTATTTAGGTGCAGCCCTGGGCAGGGAATGCCCGGAGCCGGAACAATAATATTAAATAGTTTTCAAAATGAGAAAATTATTTATCAAGTCTCTAAATTTTATAATGAATTCATAAATTAATCCCTGAACTTCTATAATGACTTAATCTCTATATTTTAAAAATTATAATACTATTAATTCTTTTATTATTAACGAAATCAAATTTACCGTTAAATGTTGAATTCACGTTTGAAGTGAATTAATATTATCTTACATGACTTCTAATGTAACATCAATTACTAACGTGCCCTATGACATATCAATATCAGAGCTACTCTTGACTATCACGTCTGACAAATGTTGACGTGACTTACCACCACAGCAAGTGAGTTTTTTTTTTTTGGGAAAAATTCATCTCTCTTCTCCCCTCTCCTTTCTCTCTCTCCTCTCTCTCACCCAAGAGAAAAAAAAAAACACTCTCTCTCTCCTTCCCTCCCCTTTCTCTCTCTTCACTCCTCTCTCTGGAAAAAAAAAAAAAGAAACATTCTTCTCTCTCCTCCCCTCCCCCTTTCTCTCTCCTCCCCTTTGTTTTGGTGGTCTCAGCAGTTTCTTTCTATTTCTTCCTCTCTTTTTCAGCGGCTCCTCTTTCTTCCTCTGTTTTGAAACCGAACTTCCATGGTACTCTTGGAAAATACTTGGCAAAAGAAGAAAAAGTAAAGGAAAATATTTGGAAAAACTAATGCTTTTGTGTTTGTTGCTAAATTATTCAAAATACTCTTCACTAGATGGGCCAATAAAGTTTTGACTCTTGGGAACATACAGCCAACAACCCTTTATCCCAATACCATTCTTGCATTCCGAAACCTGAAAATTTCATATTCTCAGGAAGAACGTTGATGATTAAACCATAGGAAGCAAATCTGTAGAGACAAATAGATAGATGTTGCATCAATATGCCCCACAAAATTTATGTTTCCAATACTCAACACTAAATGAGAACTTGTTCAACTAGCTACAACAAAGCTTCGTCAGGGGCAAAAGGCACTTGAACTTTCCAATTACTCCAGAAGAAAGCAGACTAAATACACTTCAGAACCCTGACAGAGGAAGGAAAAGATATCAAGATTAGGTGTCATAGCTTGAAATTGTCGACTGTAAACCCAAAAGGGTGAAGGCAATACACATGAAATGAACAGTAATTCAATAGGGGATGGAATTTTTTATACCTGTAGAAGCAATTATGCTCTAGAAGAACAAGATCTTCCCTTCCCGCCTTGAGTCAACCCTAGGGATGACTGATAATTCATCGCTGTTAACCCCTTGCTTCTCCACCCCTGGCCTTTGGAGGGGGGCCGGCTACCCCCCCCCTCCTCCACTCAAAACCTACCTCCGAAATCGTCCCATCTTCAAAACCCATCAAAATCAAACCAAACTCATCTCAGTTCTCTCTCAAATTACACTGCCTTAAGTCAAATTCAATCTTAGGAGCCCCTCTTTCTCCAACAGAACCCCAAATTTCAGAGCAAGAAGAAGAACAGGAAGATGATGACCCCAGAAAAAAAAAATTACACATAAGTTCCTTCTCTCTGTTTACTATCTCTGCTCCATCATCAACCGATGGCCTAGATTGCTCGTTTGCAGTGTCGCAAGACGCCTCCAACCCACCCTTCCGCCAAAGTTGGTATATATGAGTTGAATTTGAAGAACTCAAACTGTGGTTAATGGGTACCAAATTTTTGGGGCATGTGGGTAACTTAAAATTTGAAATCAGAACCGATGAAGAATGGATCTGGGAGAAATCGAACGGCAATGGTGAATTGAAGGCGGTGGAGTAAACAGTGTCATTATATATCGAGCCATCAAAACACGAAATACGATATAATGCTATTTACTTATTTTACGTATCGAAATTTTAAAACGTGATATGTAAACGTCAGTTTTAAAATTTTTTTAATAGAAAATTATTATTATTATTATTTTTTATATTAAAAAGCTACACGTCTCTACCATGAGAGAGATTTGGGGTTTGACATTTGGAGGAGAGAGAAACGACGTCGTTTAGGGTGGCAAAAATGGAAAGGAAGAGAGAGAGAGAGGATTAGAGGAGAAATTTGATTAAATTTTATTATTTTCTTTCTAAAATTTTAATTAAAAAAAATTTTTGTTCAAATTTAAATTAAAAATATTTTTTTTCAAAAAAATCCACTTGCTATGTGGCATGTCACGGCACTTGTCTAACATAACAGTCAAGAATAACTCTGGTGTTGACGTGTTATCGGATACGTCAGCCACTGATACAATGTTGAAAGCCATGTGAGATGATATTGATCTACCTTAGACATCAATTCAATATTTAACGGTAAATCTGACACTATTAATGAATAGAAGGATTAATGAGTTATAGATTTTGAAATATAAGGATTAATTCGTTACATTTTAAAAGTTATGAACTAATTTATAAATTTATCGTAAAATTCGGTAGCTTAACAAATAATTTCCTCTTTCCAAAATTATGGAGCAATAAATTTAGTAGCCAGTGGGAGGACCACACGTCATTAAGGGGTTGCCTAGAGAACTGTGCAAATGTGCCATGTTTACCTATTGACCGACATTTGGCTCCACCTGAGTGCGACCCACCCACTCTGATGTACGACGACGAAAACGAAAAAAAACGTAAACAAAATCATAAGAAAAAATAACACTTTATAAAAATATAAAAATATAAATATAAACAAATACATAAATATAAAAATATAAAAAAATTTTATTTAAATATTAATTATTTTATAAAAATAATAACATAATAATATTTTATAATAAAAATTTAAATAATTAAATATATAATTATTAATTATATGAAAAATAATATAAAAATAAAAATTATAAATAAATAAATAATTTATTAATATAAAAAATATATAAATATAAAAAATATAAAAAATTTTACGTAATTCATTTATCTTCCAAACCCACTCTCCTTTGGCCGACCTTTCGCAGCCGAGCGTTGCTATAAATTTTAGGAAGCAAGTAAATATTAATTTATTACAAAAATTAAAAATTCATTTTAGAGACAATGAAGTATAAATATAGTAGGTAAGGGGTAGAAAAGAGTAATCATTATATTTTTTTAAAAATATAGTATTTTAAAAAATTTTAATAATATTTTTAAATAATATTACACAAGTTGTATTTCATGATATAATCAAAATTGCTAAACAAAAACTATAATTAACTTATATCAATAAATTTTTCCTTCCCGACTCATATATAAGAGAATTAAAAGTAATGAAATATTATATCATACTAATGTACAACCCTTTATCACAAGATTAAGAAATGAGACTAGACCGTTTTCTTCAAAATATTTGTGTTAATCGTAGGATTTGAATCCATATAAAAGAAATCTTATATTAGAGTATTAAATCAATTTAACCAACTTAATGTTTAGGAAGAAGAAACGAATGGTGCAATACAAGAACTTCGCAGAGGTCACCAAGCTTAGTATTACTCTTGTTCAAACACGCTTAATTACAAAATTCTGATGAAATCTGGTGTATTAGTATCGATATGATCACACCTATTGATTTATTTTCCTTTCATAGGACTCAGAGACGACCAACATATTTCCTCAGGACCCATTCCCATGTGTACAACATCCTAATTTTCTAGAAAAACAAAAAGTGGATAAAGAAATATGTGTGTTACGAGAATTTAGTAAATTTTAAAACAAAAGGAAAAATAGGAGCAAAAATATCAATCAAACCATGTCTCTTTGGCCTTGCAGAAATTATTATAGTTATTAACAAAATTAGCAAATCATAAATAATATAAGTCAAACATCATAACATACGTCACGTCTAGACATATCAAACAAACAATTGTTGTATCAATGGCATTCAAAAGTCTGAAAACTAATTATCACTCATGGGTCCAAGAACTCTTGTCATTTTTTCATGAGTCCAAAGGCTCTTACTTTCTACCAGGATTCCAAAAGCTTTTATTTTCTATCAGAAGTCTGAATATTAATAAAATATCTTAGGATTATAAGTTAAAATAAGTTATCTTGTGTCTTCAAATGGACAGTTTAATAATTATATTCGTCTCCCCAATCCTAAGATCTTAAATCGCTACATAATCAAAAAAAAAAAAAAAAAAAAAATTACCAACCAGGGTGGTGTGCCTTGAATCATTGGCACCGCTCCTTATAAGTGTGATTTTGCGGTGAAATCCAATGGTGGTGATCAAATCAAATACTAAAGTAATTTTGATAAATGTTAAGATGGTTTGGTATGCAAAGGTAAATCCTACCTTGGTGTGACAATAAATTTGTAGCATAAGACGATGATATTCCTTGATTGAAAATCATGATAAGTAATGAATTTTGATCGGAAGATCAAACATAATCGAAACATGTATTTTTATCCCAAATCAATGGTCGAGATTGTTTCATAATTTTAAGATTATTTGTTGCTTAATTATTTTTCTTAAATCAAGATTTCTTCAGAAAATTATTTTTCCTAAATTTTTCTAAATTAATATTAATGTTACATACTTTATTTTTAAAATAATGTACAATATTTTTATTTGATTTTTAAGAAAATTAGTATTAGATTATTACACTTTTTCCAACATTCTATGTGACCTTTAGGATTATTTCTGATCACTTTCTGAAATGTTGCCAAATATTGATTTCTTCTGGCATTTTTTTTGACATTTATAAGATATTTTTAGGAATGCCACTAAATATGTTCGTTTTTTCCCCCCCTAAATTTCAAGAAGGAATTGCACTGCCTCCGTTGGCTCTACCTCTGCCTTGGCTAGGTTCCTCAATGAACCAGGGAAGTCTTTCAATTGATATGACAAAGGTATCACATAGTAACACTTGCTCGAACAAATTTCACTTTGTAATTTTAGTTCATAATTTTGAGATTTTAAATTTGAATTTATATGAAAAAAATTAATTATGAAGGTATTTACAGGATTATAAAGATTTTAGAGATGAGCACACTTAACCCCCTGTGATCATCATGACAATAAACCCCACACTATGGATTCAAAATTTGCGTCTTCCACTTCAAAACATATAACTAGTTATGTCCCAAGGGCATAGCTTAGAGACAACAACCCATTCCCTTGATTCTATGATTCGGGTTCGATTTCTACTGTAATAAAAAAAAAAAAAGCTAATTATAACAAGGAAATAAAAATTCACTTGAAAGGAGAGGAGAAAAGGATATTCACATGGCACCATAAATTTATTGGTCTTTTGCTGAACTTGAATCAATTTTTAAGCAAAGATTTGTTATTTTGCAAAAATTTTCAAATATGTTAAGCAAAAATCAGTTTTTTTTTTAAAAAAAATCCCTGATACCGAAAATCCCAACTCTCTTCCACCTGTTGTTAGTACTTTTCTGATATTGACACAGGAAATTTTTCCGTCGTGCAAGATATGGCTAATATTTCAGAAAGAGAGAGAGAGAGAGAGAGAGAGTCAATGACTCCAACCAAAGGCAAGAGGAGTAAATTTTATTCAAGCAAAAAGTAAAAAAGGTACAGTACTTTTATTCCAATCCCAGAAACACCGCTGGATTCAAGGACACAACAAGAAGCAAAACCAGAGCTCCCAAGAAGCAAGTATACAACTTCAAGCTTGCGACCTCGTAGTAGAGTATGGTGGCTTGTAATTAGGATCAATTTGCCGCAGGAAATGCACCGCCTTGGCAGCAGTCAGCGGCTTCTCACAGTACTCATCAGCTCCGGCATCCAGAAATGATTTCCTTCCCTGTTCCATGGTCAGTCCACAGAGACCCACTATTTTGCTTTGGACACCCATTTCGCGCAGCATTTTCGTTGCCTGTTAGGTTTAAAACAAAAGATAAGAGATGTGACGAGCTAATGAGTGATGCAAGGACTCTTCATACAAACAAGAGTAGCTTCTAAGCAACCCAGCTTGAATAAGAGACTCAATTTTCAAGCTAAATAAGGTTGCTTGGTAATCTTACCATGAAACCATTAATCCCAGGGAGGATCGAACAAAGGAAGATGAGATCAAAACTTCTCCCATCAGAAAAGAGTTTGAAAGCATCATTCGCTGTTTCAACACAATGGACGTCAACACCAAGTGACTTGAGATATGCCTTTTCCACCTTGGAACAAAATGGATCATCCATGACAAGTGCAGTCAGCTTTTTCTCTGAATCCCCCTCTTTCCAATGCTCCCCCTTCCCACCGTTGTTCCCAGTAGAACCGTCCATTGTTTGGTAACCCTAAGCGAAAGGCAGAATTATTTTAGTACAAGAAATTGACATTTAAGGAGAAGCTACTGAAAGCAGAACAGGTGCACATCTTTGTAATGAGTGAATCTTTTCTTATTATAACGTGCTCCCAACATTTGGGAAGCAAGGAATCTAAGAGAAGATTAAATAAAAATTCACAATGCGTAACTTGATCAATTACGTAATAAGTCTCCCTCGAAATTGCAAAGCAGAAACCATAATTTAGACCCCCAGAACAAAACAAAACAAAATGATCAAACAATAAGAAGCATCTAATACACAAATGGTGAGAAAAGAAATGGTAACATAGCTATCTATTGATTTAGGTTGCTTTGCTCAAAGTTACGTTAACAGGTTTACAACGAATATAGGAACGCATTAGTGCAGGCATGCAGAAGAGATACACGTTTGAACTATGATTCCATTGCAACCATCATTTGGAATTTGGAATATTTCCAATCAAGAAAACTCAGCTCAACGCAACAAAAACCAAGAGACAACCAATTGTAAGTATGACTCTCATGGACAAGATCTACGACAACATGTAAGCATAGACCAGCATGTAAGCATAGACCAGCAATAGACACTAAGGCTTACCTAGAATCTCTCGAATGACTAGCAAGAGTGAATGTCTATGCGGTTAAATAGGTCTTGGGGTCACCTACTAATTACTTTTACTACTTAAAAGGTACCAAAGTGCCACACATAGAGAACCACGTGCCTCGTGGTGAGATTTGCAAAGCAAGCACAATCCAAGTACTGGATTTTATTTTAAATGCACAAAATCTTAAAAGGTCCTTTGAAAGAAAAAACAAATGGAATGGCACACGCGACAATGTGCTAGTTCTTTTCTCTCTCCTTACTCTTTTTCGTTTCAGAATCACGTTATCTTTGCGGTTAATGATCTATTAGTATCAAGGATGGCGGTGGCAGCAATAAGAATAGTGTATGGCCCAAACTTGATCCTAATAGGGAGGATTTCGAAAAACCCTGTAGGGAAAGGAATTAAATAGTTAAAGACATCCTAAACCCAAAGCCACAGTTATTAAACCTGACCTACATATTGATCCATGCGTCTTAAAATTTATGATTCTATCGGTTTAATCGCTGGGTTATTGGTTCAACTGCTAATTTTTTTTTATTATTTTAAAATATAAAAAATATATATAATTATTTTTTTTAAAGATAATTACATCACAACTCTTACTCCCCCTCTCTCTTCCCATTCGTTTTCTCTTTCTTTTTACCTCTCTCACTCCCCTCTTTTTCTCCCATTCTCACTTTCACTCTCTACCTCACCTCTAAACACGTGCATCACTCCCTCCATCTTCCTCCTTTCTTTACAACCCACAGAACCCCTCTCTATAAAATTACCCCCAAAACTAAATTTTTTTCTAAATTTAAACCCTCAAAATTTATCTTTGCTCCTCTATAAACCATGTAAAACAACAATTTCAAGTTTCATTGCCGAAAAAATCTCCACCCACGATCGTACGCCATAAAAACCCGCAACAAGGTATTTTCCTCTTCAAATTAATTTATAAATTTTGTTATTTTTAAGCTCCTAATTATTTTTGTCACTCCAAAACCATTTCGAACAATGACTTTTCTCAAATTTGGTTTGAATCTCAATTTTCTGTTACTCTAAGATAGTGCCATTGGGAAGATTATTATTATTATTATTATTATTATTTTTTTGCTTGAGTTTTTCAAATATGACCTGGGTTGGGAAAACCCGTGGGTGACATGGGTTGAGAGTCAATCCGCTATTGACCCGCGGGTTTGTACGGATTGACTACATAAATGATTCAATTTATGAACCAACTCGTAGAATGTATGGGTCGAAGGTTGAACCTTTCTGACCAGCAAGTTCGTCAGGGTTTAATAACTATTTTCTTTTTGTTATACTCATCAATTTTGATACTAGAAATTTGAGTAACTTTATTACATATTTTATTTTAGTAGTTGAAATAGTTATCTATGTCTTCATCTAATAAATTTTTTTCCTTTCTGACTATATTGTAGCATTTATTTACAAATTTTACACATGAATATTTGTGTTTTTGTGTTATGATAGTTATCATGTATTAGTTAAGATTTTCTTATATCACGCACATAGCTCGAAAATATGTTCTTTGATGCCCACCCATTGAATAAATTGAATTTAGACATTTTTTTCCTCTACCTATCAAAAGCCCATCCAAAATTGTCACAAACCTACCAAAATCCTATAGGTTTGGATAAAATTTTCTAATACGGTCATGGTCCATCCTAAACCTACCCCCATGGCCATCCCTAAGTATTAATAGTTCCATAGCTTTTCCTAACGAAAATTGCTTTTATTATTTTTGTTACTATTTCAAGCAACTCATTCAAGTGCATGCCATGCACTTGATCATGAAAATTTATTTCGGCAAAAGTTTGCATCCTTGAACCGCTTAAAAAAGAAAAATAGTATTAATCCTAATTTGGTCCTGACAAAATATATGTGCAGATCTGAATCTAAATTTCAAGAACCATTGTGTTTGTACCTTGGAAAATCATTTCCACAAGAATCCACATTTATCACATTTAATGTTTCTCTGCCAAGGATCGTATTAAAAAAAATATCAATTCAGTAATACAGGTAGCACTGAACAGTCAAACCTAGATTGAAGGGTCAATATCTGTACCAAGATTTCCAAGGTATAAGATCTGGTTTAAATTAAACTGTCATAGAACATTGGGCAACTATATGCCAAAAGATTCAGAAAGTCATAAAAACCCTCCATATTCCGTCATGAACTATGTTATGGCAAGACTCACCTTTGTTATGCACAAAAAAGACATTAAGGTATTTACTGAAGAATCATCCTTAACTTTCACTTTTTTTTTTTGTTTTAATCTCTTGTATTTGTATATACAAGGAAAAGTCTAACAGACTAGCCAAGAATGCAGAGGAATCATCCTTAACCATGGGCCGTGACGCTATTCAGATAATAATAAATTTTGTTTTCTCCTGGCCAGATAACCTAGAATTTGATACTTAATATATTGCTAACATCTGAAATAACAGGGCAGAGTGATTATTTTTGTTTCCCATGCTGATTGAGTTATTCATCAAGTGATCTACATAGAACAGGGCCTGAGTTGTATCAGAGTAGGTTCAGTCAATATGAACTCCATGAGCAACCAAAGTCCAATACCTCATGGTTTCACCCAAAACTAGATGTTTCATAGCTACTATCAAAATATCCAACTTTGTCCTACAGGAGCACTTCCAACTAATTTTAATATTATTTTCATTTTCTGAAACCTGCCACAAAAAACAGAAACTCAGAATGTTGGACTTATACTAGACCAAGAGCTATCCTAGCCCACAAAAGCGTTCATCACTGCAAGATGGTGGCCACCATTTAATATTCACAATTCCTCTTTCTATAGATTTTACCCACCTTCCATTGCAAAAGCACTTGATTTTAGCCTATCTTCCTTAGCATATATGGCAAACTCCACAAATGTGTCAACCTAGAGTTCCACTATCAATTTATAATAGTGCCATATAGATCACAATTCATTATGGTATGAGACAGAAGATTGGCAATATGGTAAGCATGCTTAACACATACTACCTTAGATTTAGTTGGAAACATGTTGTAATTCAAGCGTAAATTGCATTGATTCTGGTCCTTCACATGTTTTTTTGCATGAGTTCATTAATAAATATTTGTAAAGTAAATTCTAATGAAAACTAAAACAACCCAAGAAAAGAACAGAAAAGAAAAGAAAAGGCTTTCAGTTTCATAGTAGTTCTTTTAAGTTAAGTTCAGCCTGTGTAGAAGTAAATTTCGTTAATTTACTTTCTAACACTATAGAACCGTAGCAAAACCTGCGTTATCATATGGGGCTATTAAACAGCAATAAGAGTAAAAAAATGGTTGTTGAAATGAGAATATTTAGATTGATGTATGATAAAAATAGAAAAGATAGAGGTAGAAACGATGAGATACGTAATCAATTGGGAATTAGTTCAATTGTAGATAAGATGAGAAAGTACCGACTAAGGTGGTTTGAGCATATGCAACGAAGATCTAAGAATGATATTTAATAAAACGTAGAGGTAGAATGTTGAAAACTTGGATGCAATGCATTCGTAAAAATATGATAAATAATAATTTAGTTGAGGAAATAGTTTAGATAGAAATGAGTGACGTAAAAGAATCCGCACAAATTAAATCATTTTCTTTGTTTTTTCTTTTTTTCAGTATGTCTCTTATATGATTAACCCCAATTTTGGGATAGAAAATCTAAATTGTTGTTATTTGTTCACTCCATATACAAAGTACTCTCCGGCTTGCAAGAGTAGGGGGAGGGTGAGTGTATATGTACGCAACTTTCCCCTTACATTTTTTGCAATGAAACTGTTTTTACACCTCAAACCTGTGATCTTAAGGTCATAAAGGAGCAACTCAACCGTTACGCCAAGATTCACGCCTCTATAGTAGTTCTTTTAATAATAAATAAATTTTTTATTTATTGTGGTTTGCATTTGTTAGTTTCTTTTCTTAGCAAATCGAAATTGATCTTTATAGAAATCTAAAATAACTGTGTTTGAATCACATAATTCTGCTTATAAATCTCTTTGGGGTAGAGCAGGGAAGTTATAGAGTGATTCTACTAACATTGATTCATTACCTCTCCCAATTTTATAATTGAGATCACCGTGACTCATAAGATAAACAATACTTAACATCTTCTATGGATAAATCTAGAAGCATGCGTTAAAAAGGTAGAGGAGGTGGATTTCCTAAGTCATTACAAGTATAAGATCAAGCCAATAAATAAACATGCAACACCTTGCTAATGTTAGAAATAGTATAAACCAAACAAAATTCAATTCATTCGGTAATAAAATTTAGTATCACAGAAACCAAGCATAAGATTTTGGTTTCCTGAAGTTGCATCACATCAACATGACGACACGGGCCAACTTGAAGATTGCATTTAACACTTTTGTTTACTTCCAAACATATATCCACACATTTCATAGGAGGTCATTTTTGGCGTAGGCCTATATATACACGGTGAAACACCACATACCTAAAAGTATCTGGATAAACTGTATATGCGTGTGCGTGTGTGTCTGCACCTCTCTCTCTCCATTTATTTGGCCAATATAGAATTGTTCACTCACAGATTCCGATTTTCCACATTCTTAAATGTTCTCCCAGTAACTTTTATTCTCTCTCAATAGTTGACTCCAAGCACTCCATTTTCTCTTCAAATCAAACCGCTAATCTTTGAAATATCAAGTGTCCGATGATCTACACCACTAAGGAACTCAAACCAAACTAAACCCTGAAAGTAGTTGGTCAAATTCATAGACAAAATATCAAAACACATACTATCATGTTGATTCATACAATACCCACATTACAAAAGAAAAACCGTATAACCCATCATAAAGCAACAAAAAGCCCTAACATCTGTTCTCTTACGATATCAAGCATTAGATTCTGATCGACAGATAAATCAAAACTAGGTAATTTGACATGGAAGAAAAGTGCTTACCTCATTTTTTGTTGCCTGAATTCGCTTGTCTTTCATGTCCGATTCTGATTTACTATCGCGATCAGACCAATCGAATCCGTGTGTTTTTGCAAAAACCCTCTGCCGAGGTCTCCCATAATTGAACGGAGGGTTCAATTTTCATGCTCCGCATCCTCTAGATTGGGAAATTTGTGACCCAACAATGTTTGATAGCATCAAATTAATATGATCTCTGTTGTACTGAATCACAGAAGCGATTGAAGTCGAAATTGAAGAGGATGACATGGTGGGTGTATCTTCTTGAAAGATAAAGCAATTCAGGTTGTATGTTTATATTTTATATACTAGGTGGGCCGCTCAAAAATTTTTATAACTTTTTATTAATTTTATTTGATTCAACGAATAACTAAATTTAAATTTTATATAATATACAATTAATTAAATAATATTTATAATTATCATAAAAAATATCATATAAACTCTATTTAAAATAAAAATTATTTAAATTTACAAAATATGTTTACAAAACGTGAAACAAGATGTATACGTATGCATGCGCACACACATATATATACACATTAAATGAACTATTGTCGTTAACACAATCCCAAACTCTAATCATAACCTTTAACGCTAAACTTTAAATTATAAATTCTAAATTTTAAAAGTCTAAAATCATAAATTCTAAATACTAAATCGTATTAATAATCCAAAACTCTAAATCTTAAAAATTTATTAGTTGTATTTATTATTCCTTACCATATTAGATTATGTAATGTTAGATTCTGTCTATTAATTTCAATTCAATCGTTTTAAATTAATAATTGAATTATTAATTAAATTAAATTAATTTATAAAATAGTTTACATCAATATGTTCTAATAAAATTTTTGATTAAATGTTTGTTTGAATTAAACAACATATGCTCATGATTTGATCAAGAAAAATTTGATTAACAGATATTAAAATAAATTGTTTCTCAAAATTTAATTCATTTAATTTAATCTACTATTCATTTGATTCATTAAAAGTTATGAGAGTTTTTTTTTAACCTTTTAATAATTTTCCTAGTATATCAATCTAGATCACATGTAAAACACTTTCATTTAAATGCTTCCTTCTACTTTTGTTTTTTAAAATAATTAAAAATGTTTTTCAAAAAATTATAATTTTTTAGATAAATATAAATATATTTAGTAAATATTCACACATAGAAAATTTCTTAAAAGGAAAAAAAAAAAAGAAAAAGAAGAAAAAAAAATGAATAGGGCCCACTAAAAAGAAAAACAATCTCTACACTTCATCTCCCAAATATGCCTTGGCCCCGCAACATTACAATCATCACACAAGGTGTGGCCGAGACCTAAAAATTTCTATAATTTTTTATCATTTTTATTTGACTTCAATAAATAGTTAGATTTAAAATTTATATAATACATTATAAATTATAACTAATCTTATGCAAGTATTAATTAAATAACATTTATAATTTTGAATATCATGTAAACTCAAATTTAAAATAAAATTCATTTAAATCTATGTGAAACAAAATACACACATTTTGATATATATATATATATATATATATATATATATATATATATATATATATATATATCAAATGAAATGTTGCCATTAACATAACCTTAAGCCTCAAATCCTGATCATAAAAGTTAAACACTAAATTTTAAATTCTAAAATTCTAAAAACATAAATCTCAAAAATTAAATTCTATTAGTATATTGATCCATATTATATATAGTAGGATCATAAAAATCTCAAATCCTAAATGCTAAAATCCTATTAATTGTATTTATTATTACTTACTTTATTGGATGTTCAATTTTTATTCTTTTTAGGAAACAATAAATATATGTATATATATATATATATATACACACACACACACACATAGAGAGAGAGAGAGAGAGAGAGAGGGAGAGCAGGAGTTTTTAAAATCTCTCATAAATTCTAAACTCAAAATCTTAAATTTTAAATTTTATTAGCATATTGACTCATACTATATAAAGTAGGAATTCTAAAAATCTCAAATACTAAATTCTAAATTTTAAAAATTGTTAGCTGTATATATATATATATATATATTTCGTTTCAAAAAAGTAGTAAAAGTCAATATAATAAGCAATAATAATTTTAAAAAAATAACATTTTCTCTCGTATTGTTCATGTCAACAAAAGACTAAAATTATATAATTTAATTAATTAATTTTAAATTAAAAATTAATTATAGCAGGCAATAACATTAATAAGAGACAGTGTTTTCTCATGTATTGTTCACGTCAACAAAAGACTAAAATTTCATAATTTAATTAATTGATTCTAAATTAAAATTTAATTTTAATTTTAATACTGAGAAATTTGTAAAAAAAAAATTGATCAATATGTCAATTTTAGGATATTTAAATCATTAAAAAATACATTTATTGTTAAGAATGTGGAAAAAAAAAAAGAAAAAAAATGTGAAGTCCGTGTGAAAGAGAGATTGAGTGATGGGAATGGTTTATGCACATTTTAAGAGAGACCCCCGGGGGGGGGGGGGGAGAGAGAGACCACATGGAGGGCATTTGTCTACGTGGCAAGAGTTTGGCAAACCCAACTTGTTTTTATATATATGTAGAGTTGGTGCAGCTACAGCCCAAAAGTTTTTATAATTTTTTAATATTTTTATTTGTACCTAATGAATAATTAAATTTAAAATTTATATAATACATTATTAAATATAATTAATTCTATATAGTATACTAATTAAATAATATTTATAATGCTTATAAAAAATCTTTTGTTGATAGCAAATGTTATTTAATATTTTCTTGAAAATTAATTATATCTTTTTAGTAAATTTAATCTCTTTTTGATCTATGAATTGAATAATATACATATATATATACATATACATATTTTTTAAATTATTGACATTTAAGCACGTTCTTACAAATTTATTATATTTCTTAATTTTTAAATTATTTTTATTGAAAATTTTTAGTATGATTTAATTTTTTTCATTGGAATACCTATAGTTACTATTTCTTTTTAGTACATAAGAGAGTGTTGAATTTAAAATTTTTAAGAGAAAGGGAAAAGCGTTAGTTGAATTTTAATTTATTAACAAAGTATGTAAGTGTAGTGTTACATAATGAAATGAAACTTTCTCATAAAATTTTAAATAATTTATAATTATTATTAGGTTCAAAATTATTTCGTTCAAAAAAACTATTTGGTATAATTTTGACTACATATATTTATGCATTGATTTAAAATTTTTAAGATCTCACAACTTATTTGGAAAGCAAGGGTTATTTTTTACTATTATTGTTGTAGATTACAATTTCAGTTATTATTAATTAAAAAAACTTATTGATATAAGTCTTTTTTTAATCAAATAAAACCATAAAATAATAAATTTTATATTTTGTTTATAATTATTGTCTATATCTCTAAAAGGTAATCCTCTCTCTCTATTCAGCCATTGTTACAAGTACAAATATAAGTATAATTGGAGAAACAATATAAATGGAAGGTTTTATATTTTGTTTCAATCTTTATTTTTTTACTTAGATGAAATGATAATTAATAAATTTGATTATAGAAAATTTTAATTTATATTTCATAATTTTAAAATATTCTGTTTGGGTATCTTATGGTTGATGTTTTAAGTAATATAAAAAAAAGTACAAAAAACAAAACATGTAAGAATTTGCTTTCGTTTATTTGCTTTATTTCTCATCAAACAATTTAATAATTTACGATGTTTATTGTTTTTTAGATAATCATTCTAATTGTTTTTTGTATTTTCAGAACATATATTAAACTTACAAATCTTATATTAATCAATTATGAGTTTTTCTTTTCATAAGTCATCACCAAAATTTAATTTTGCAACAATCATAGTTTAAATTGTATAAAAATAAGTCAATATTTATGTTAAGAAAATTTATTTATTTATTTTGTAAGAAATCAAATTAAACATTTAAAAATATTATTTATGAAATTATCTTTTTTCACCACTAAATGATGATTTTATAGGATTATTAATATGAAAATATTTCTGCCCATTATATATTAAATTAAATTTAAAAAATATATTTTTTATATATTAAATTAAATTAAAAAATAAATTAAATATATATTTTAAAAAACATGAGCAGTTTGGTGGGTTAAAAAATAAATTATTTTATTTCAATATTTGCCGATCATTGTATATTAAATTAAATTAAAAAAACATGTGTCATTATCGAGTCGTTTGAGTGTGAAGGTGATAAAAAAATATATCTTTTAACTTTTCTCTATTTTTTCTAATATTGCTGGTCATGTATCATATTTTAAGAAGAACATGTGGTTGAATATGGAAGAAGTCTTCTAACTTTTTATATATATGTAAAAAAAATGAAAATAATGAAACCCACAAAAAAGTGAAAAAAAAAGTGGTAAGATGAGAAGAGATGGATTAATAAGGGGGAAAAAAGAAGAGTGAAGGATGAAAAAAAAAAGAAGTAAAAAAGAAAAAGAAGAAGCCAAAAAAAAATGAAGTAAAAAAAAGGAAACATTAGCAAATTGAAAACAGTGAAACAAAAAAAAAATAACAAAAAAGAGAAGTAAAAAGAAAGAAAGGTGAAGGGTGAAAAAAAAGAAATAAAAAAAATGAAACCCAATGAAAAAAAAGCAAAAATAATGAAAAAAAAATGAAAACAATGAAACGCACAAAAAAAAAAAGAAAAAAAAAGGGGTGAGATGAGAAGAGATGGATTAATAAGAAAAAAAGGGGGGGAAGGGTGAAAAAAAAGAAGTAAAAAAGAAAATGAAGAAGCCAAAAAAAATGAAATAAAAAAAAGAGGAACATTAACAAATTGAAAACAGTGAAACAAAAAAAAAAGTAACAAAAAAAAGAAGTGAATAGAAAGAAAGGTGAATGGTGAAAAAAAAAGTAAAAAAAAAATGTAAAAAAAAATGGTAAAAAAAAAAGAAAGACCAAAAACCAAAGAAAAAAAACAAAAAAAAAGGGACAGTAGCAAACTGTTCCTATCCTATGTGGCAACTCCTCCCCACATCCCCTCCCTACTTACATGTTTATATTATAGTAAGATAATGGATATCACATGTTTTTCACTAAAGGGGAGGGAGGGTTTTTCTGATGATAATTTTTTTTTAATTCAAAATTATTTAAATAGCGTATCTTTTTCTTTCTTTTTTTTTCTAAAACTAGTGATGCCGCGGTTGCAGACCGCGACATTCGCAAAAAAAAATTTAATGTCGCAGTCTTAGACGCAATATCATTTCGGCGTTTTAAAAACTTTATATATAATATCGCAGTCTCAAATCGTGACATCAGTTATGCGATCCTGAACCGCGACATCATCGAGCTAGAGTTAGAAAATCCTAACTCCCTTCTCATTTTCTCCTTCTGTCTCCCTCTCGTTCTCTCTCTACAGATGGAACCCTAAAAAAAAAAGAAAGAAAAACCTTCATTCTCTCATTTAAGCGACGGAACCCTAACTGTTAAGAGCATAGATCGAGTTTGTTTGGCTTCAATTTCGTGACCATTTTACTTCGAAGTGTCAATTGGGTAAGATGTTTAGTCTTTTTTTTTGTTTCTTCTGTTCTTATAAAAGATTTTAGGGTTCTTATGTTTCTATACATCCGCTTCATTCCGTTTTGCTTAGGGTTGAATTAAAAATGAGTTGTGAATGCATTATAATCAATTTAGGTTCCTCTCCATGTTCTCAGATTGAACAACAATGTGCGAACAAGGCATGCCTTTTTTTTTCTTCTCTTGTTTGTTGAATCTGCTAATCAATTTAGGGTTGAATTGTGAATGCATTGCAATTAATTTAGGGTTGAATATGCCCTTTTTTTTTTCTTGTTCTCAGATTGAAGTTCTTTATGCGAACTGTGCATATTTTTTTTTCCTTATTTTGTTCGTTGAATCTATCAATCAATGTTGATATTCATGCTTGTTGGTCCCAAAGAAACCAAGAAGGGGGGGTTGAATTGGTTTGGTTTCACTTAAGATTTTATTACACTAAAATCAGTTCTAAAACATATGGCCAATTAATATGCAAAATACAAATATAAATGCAAGAAGGGATAGAGAGATCAAACCCGGTTTATAGTGGTTTGGTCTTGTGCCTACGTCCACTCTTCCAGCTCAGCAAGTCAAGTTCCAGCGATAGCTAGTTTCCACTATGCACAAAGAGAGTTACAACCACATGTACATGACTTCAATATTGACAATCTGCACCTTCCGAAGATGTCTTAGTCCAACACTCACCAAAGTCTAACTCTCTCACACCTAGCCTATCAACCCCTGAGAATGTTCCCCACACTCTCCTTAGACTTGTGAGACTATAAAAATGACAACTTAGAAAATACAGAAATGTATAACTCAGTCGACAGCAGAAAAATTATAATAGAATGAATGATCGAGTAGCAATTTTTGGGTCCTGATTTCTCTCAACACAAGTCTTGAATAAAGTCCATAAATATATCTCAAGAAACTCTGAATATTGTTCTTCAAAAACCACACATGAACTTCTTCAAAAGACTACTCTTTCAAATTGATATTAGCTGCTCAAAAGTGCTTCAGAACTAGCTCCTTTTCTGTTTTTCAGATCCTAAAATTTAGCCTTCTGCTTTGATATTTCAAAACCTTCTTTTACTACAGTAACTTTCAGAGTTTCAAATTCAACAATACTCTTATAGTAAGGAGAAATCAAACTTCAAAAATCTTGGAAGTTAGAGAAGGTATATAAGAATATAAAGTTCCTGAAAACCTGTCAGAATTTCAGAGATTGCTTGAATTCAAATTCTGAATTTGATTTTACCTCCAGTAAAAGTCTAATCTGAGCTTGAATTTGAATCACCCGTTAGAATAGGTTTCATGGTTAAGTACAACTCTCAATCTGTACTTAACATGCTAAGTTAGGGTTTGAAAGAATAACAAAATCACAGCAGAAATCGCAACAGTTAAAAATTTATCTGAAACTCTGTTGTTTCTACCCAAACATACTGCTTCTACCCAGATTTACTTCTACCCTACTTCTGTGATAGTGTTCTCTAACCAGTTGTATAGATTTATAAATATAACCTTACATTATATATTCTAAATATCTGCACACTTAATAAAATATTAGTAACACATATAAATGTTTTGTTATCATCAAAACATTAGGATTTAACAATAATTTTCTTAACAATCTCTCCCTTTTTTATGACAACGAAACCATAAAAAATTAAAAGAATTTGCTCATGAATACTCAAAATCACGCCTCTTCTATGTTTATGAATATATGAACATTTTGTTATCTCCCCCTTAATATGTGCATAATTTTTCACAATTTTTTATATATATATCTCCCCCTTTTTGTTTCATAAAAAATAAGAAAACTTAAATTCATTCATTTTTATCATTCTTTTTTATTATCATAAAAAATGTAATGTGTGTACATTCTCCCCCTTAATTAGATATTCATTCTTTATTATTAAATTTTTAATCATCAAAAGAACACATAAAAGTTCATAAAGATAATAAATCCAGCACCAATTATTTTTAGAATTATCAAAATAATTTTAGCATTTTAAGAAACTCAAAATATAAATACAAATTTTTCAAAAATCATAAAAGTTCTTATCATTTTCAGAGATAAGATTTAAACACAACAATTTTCTATTGACACATAACTTTTTATATTTTTAAACTTTATGTTAGATAATAATTGAAATTAATTTTTAATCTAGTTCTTACGACTTTATCTATATCACCAATCATATCTTCTCATGAGTAATTAGGTGAAAATTTTTAGTTTCTAATGACTTATTTCCTAGATTTATTTTCAATTTTCACACTTTTATTTTTATCATATTCATGGAGGAGTTCTTGTATTCTCATTATTTTCTTCATTTATATATCAATTTTTTTTATATCATTTCAAAAGATCATCTATTCTTTAGAATCCAAATTAATTTAGATTCTCTAGAAATAAATTTTTCTTGTTTGTTACTAAACTTATTCAAGTAACAAAATTTAGCAACATATCCAATTCTATGACAATAGTAGCATGAAAAAGTATTTTTCTTTTTCTGAAAATTATTCATATATCTATGTTTTACATGTGCAAAATCAGACTTTTTATGCCCAGAAAAGTTTTTGAAATTTCTATTAAAATTGGCAGATTTATAATTTCTTCTACCTCTATATGCTGTGCTTCTATAATCTCTATTTCTACCCCTGATTTCTGCAGTTTGTAATTTTCTGTATTCTGTATTTTTTGCTGCTCTAATAAATACCATTTTATTAGCATGTAATCCAGGCATACTAGCAGAATTATATCTTAAACTATTATTAGAAAAATCATGTCTTTGAATTGCAAGAATTCTAATTAGTTTTTCATCACTTTCATTGAATTTTTGAAATGTATTTTTGATGGACATGGACAAATCTTCAACTCTAGTTTTCAACAAGCATACTTTATCTTTCATGGCAGAATTTTCTAATTTTATAGATTTATTTTTAGACTTCACTTCTTCTATTTCAAATTTTAAAGTCTTGATTTCACATTTTAGAACCTCATTTTTAGACTTTGTAACTTCATTTTCAGACTTTAAAGCTGTCGATTCTCACACCGAGTTTTTAAATTTCAGAATATTAATTTCAGATTTTAGATCATCAATTTCATTATTCAGCACATTATTTATCTGTTTCAGAATTCTTTTCTCATTTTCTAAGTCATGTATTCTGCATTTAAATTTAGAAATCAACCTTAATACATAGTCATCATTAAAATTGAAATCATCACAGCATTCAGAGTTAGAATTCACCTGAGAATCTGCCATTAGATAGAAATTTGTTTCATCCTGATCTTTTAAATCTTCAGAATCTGATTCAGAACTTGATTCATCCAAGTCACTCCATATAGCCATCATTGATTTTGTTTTTTTTTTTCTGAAATTTCTTTATCTTCTTTGCAAGGATTGGACATTTATATTTTATATGTCCAGGTTTTTTACATTCATAACATATCATTTCTTCTTTCAATTTGTTTATTTTTCCTACATCATTTTTTGACTTTTGAAAAGTATTAGTGTTCTTAAATTTATTGAACTTTTTACCTCTCTTTTTAAGGATACGAGACAACCTTCTTGACAACAAGTTCAGCTCATCTTCACTGATGTCTTCATCATCAGATTGTTGTTCATTCTTTGCCGCAAGTGCAATGGATTTTTTCCTCCCATCATTTTCAACAGAAAAGTATATTTTAGTTTCAAAAGCCATGAGTTTCCCTCTTAGTTCATTTAGAGACAACCTTGACAGGTCTTGACCTTCCTCAATTGCTGTCTTTTTTGCATCCCAAACTATAGAAAGAATTCTCAGAACTTTCCTAACCAAATCTGAATCTGAAAATCCTTTTCCAAGAGACTCTAGTTCATTTGTGATGGATGTGAGTCAATTGAACATGTTCTTAACTTGTTCTCCATGCTGAAAATTGAATAACTCATATTCCTGCGTCAAAAGGTTAATTCTTGTGTCTTTAACAGTCTGTGTGCCTTCATGTGTGATACACAGTTTGTCTCATATTTCTTTAGCTATTTCACAAGAAGAAACATGACTAAAATTCATAGGAGAAATAGCACATAAAATTAAATGTTTTGCTCTAAAATTTATTGAGATTTTTCTATTATCTTCCTCTGTTATGAATAGGAGTTTAACATTTAAATTTTCAGAGGAAATAACCTCCCAAGCATCATAATCCATGGCTTTAATAAAGGTTTCCATCATACATTTCCAATGAGAGAAATTTATTCCATCAAAATAAGAAGTTCTATTGGTAGATTGGCCAAAAGTTGAATGTGATGCCATTGGATCTTTGGCTTAAAAGTCAGCATTTTTGTGGAGTCGAGCACTTGCTCTAATAGCACTTGTTGGTCCCAAAGAAACCAAGAAGGGGGTTGAATTAGTTTAACTTCACTTAAGATTTTACTCCATTAAAATCAGTTCTAAAACATATCGCCAATTAACATGCAAAACACAAATGTAAATGCACAAATGAAAAGAAGGGATAGAGAGATCAAACCCGGTTTATAGTGGTTCGGTCTTGTGCCTACGTCCACTCTTCCAGCTCAGCAAGCCAGGGTCTAGTGATAGTTAGTTTCCACTATGTATAAAGAGAGTTACAACCACATGTACATGGCTTCAATGTTGACAATCTACACCTTCTATCTTGAAAATGTCTTAGTCCAACACTCACCAAAGTCTAACTCTCTCACACCTAGCCTTTCAACCCTTGAGAATGTTCCTCACACTCTCTTTAGACTTGTAAGACTATAAAAATGAGAACTTAGAAAATATAGAAATGTATAACTCGGTCGACAGTAGAAAAATGCAGCAGAATGAATGATCGAGCAGCAGTTTTTGGATCCTGATTTCTCTCAACACAAGTTTTGAATAAAGTCTGTAAATATATTTCAAGAAACTCTGAATATTGTTATTCAAAAACCACACATGAACTTCTTCAAAAGACTACTCTTTCGAATTGATATTAACTGCTCAAAAGTGCTTCAGAACCAGCTCCTTTTTTGTTTTTCAGATCCTAAAAATCAGCCTTCTGTTTTGATGTTTCAAAACCTTCTTTTACTGCAGTAACTTTCAGAGTTTCAAATCCAACAATACTCTTGTAGTAAGGAGAAATCAAATTTCAAAAATTTTAGAAGTTAGAGAAGGTATATAAGAATATAAAGTTCCTAAAAACCTGCCAGAACTTCAGAAATTGCTTGAATTTAAATTTTGAATTTGATTTTACCTCCGGTAAAAGTCTAATCTGAGTTTGAATTTGAATCACCCATTATAATAAGCTTCATGGTTAAGTACAGCTCCCAATCTGTACTTAACATACTGAGTTAGGATTTGAAAGAATAACAAAATCACATTAGTAATCACAGCAGTTAAAAATATGTCTAAAACTCTGTTGCTTCCACCCAAACATACTGCTTCTACCCTGCTTCTGTGATAGTGTTCTCTAACCAGTTATATAGATTTATATATATAACCTTACATTACATATTCTAAATGCCTGCACACTTAATAAAATGTTAGTAACACATATAAAGGTTTTGTTATCATCAAAACATTAGGGTTTAACAACAATTTCCTTAACAATGTTGTTTCTTCATGCTTTTTTTTCAACAATTTATGGTTTTGTTATCTTGTTGTTCATACTGGAAAAAGAAAAAATAAAACAGAACAATAATATAAAAGAACAAAAAAAATTATTGTAACTTTTCTTTCATGTTGTTTGCTCATAGTTGTTAAGATTGCAATGTTATGAATGTTTGAAAAGTAACCAAAAAAAAATTGTAATTGTATGAATGCTGGTGTTCATGCTGATGTTCATGATGTTCATTTTGATGCTCATGATTTCTATCAATTACAATCAATATCATAAATGTTGATACTCTTTTCCAATTAATGTTGATGTTCATATTACAATCAATGTTATAAATGTTGATATTGTTTTCCAATTAATGTTGACGTTCATGTTATTTGTTCATGGTTTTTAACCAAAAAAAAAATTATGAATGTTTGAAAAGAAAGGAAAAAAAACCCAAAATATTATTGGTCTCAGAAAATTGTAATTGTTTGAACTTGTTATACATTGGGATGGTAATATCCAATATGATCCGATAGATACCCAAAAAATCCGATCTAGTGGATCGGGTTTTTTTTTTTCTTCAAAAAATCGTGTTAGGGTCAGGTTAAGATCAGGTTTTAATATTAAAGTAGTCAGGTCAGTTCAGATACGGATTTATGTTATAAATACTCCGATCCGATCTGATAACAATTTATAAAAAAATAAAATTTTATTTTAATATAATATTATGAAATAAAATAAAAATATTTTTAAAGTTTATTATAATCTGTAAATTTCATTTTCATTATTGAACAAATATTATTAAATTAAAAAAGAATGTATTAGACTATGATCTAGGTTTGTATGGGTTGGGTATATGTCGGGTATAAGTCAGTTTAAAATCGGATCGGATCGATTTTTTAAAAATATATAATATATCGGGTCAGATCAGATTTTTAGAAAAATCCGTATGGTCGGATATGATTTTTTATTTTTTAATCCGAATTGGGTTAGCGTCGGATATGGATATTATAGTTAAGATTTAGAGCCGGATATGGTATTAATATAATCTAAACCATAATCGATCCATCACCATCCCTAGTTATACACTCTCTTGGCATTGTCTATATGCTTTGAACATTATTTTTTTATTCTCAATTTAAGATTGCAATTGTATGTTATAGAGAGTACTAAAATTGCTAATTTTGTATTGGCTATTATTGTAAATGATAAAAAAAGGAAGATGGGTGATAACCGAGTAAGACTGGTGTTTTATTGGGAGGTCAAATTGGTGTATCTGAAAATGAGTATCAGTATAGTGTAGGGCCTAAAACGGGTGTTGTGGTTGATAACAATATTCAATGCGATGAGTTTATAAATATGTTATATCGTAGAAGTGGGATTGATTGTAAATAATTTAAACTGAATGTTTCATATAGATATTCTCTTTGATTTAGTCATTCTCTTTCATATTGTGTATTATCGGTAGATGATGATGAATTTTTGTCAGAGGTGTTATCATTGCTAAAATATATTCCGGGTTTAATATCAATTGAACTTTCTTAGAGCAAGAACCAATTATGAGTGCACCTGCTGGTCCACCCATAGTAGAAAATGAGCCAAATATCCCAAGTAGCTCATTTAAAGGAGTGATAAATTTTGGATCTTACACACAAATGTTGACAAGTGAAAGTCTTGGAGATAAGTGGTTACAGTATGTGGCATTTATTTAGATGATGTTGCCTTGAATGCTTCTCGTGAATCAGTTATGCTTATCACAAATGAGTATGGAGAGTCTAGTACCAATAGACCTATGACGGGCAGGAGACAGATCCTATAAAAACATTTATTAATTAGGAATCAGAGGGTAAAATTAATGATAATTAGAATATTATAAATGAAGAAAATCGGATTGATAAAGAGAAAGAAGACATACTATTTCTATACAGTATGGGAGAAGGGGGCACAATGGTTGATGATGAGTACAATGGCTTTAGCCGTCTAGTATGGGATGATGGTCACACTTCAGAATTATAAGTTTGCATGGTTTTCAAATCCGAAGAGAGAGTTCAGCATGCTATCAAGTGTTAGTCCATGCGGCAGCATAGGTATCTTAAAATGTATAAGAGTAATCAAAATATATGGTTTGTGAGGTGTTCATTGTACCATGGGAATAAATGTTAGTTGCATATTCGGGAAAGACTAAAAAAGAGGCATAACATTTGGGAAATCACAAAGTTGAATGCTAGACACACTTGTTTTCCTTGAATGCCTATAGGGATCATCTAATGTAAATTCTAATATGGTGGATTATTTGATCAGAAGTCACATAAAAGAGAATGTTGATTATAAAATATGTGATATGATTGAAAATATGAAAGGGTATGGAGTAAACCTATCATATAAGAAAGCATGGATGTGGCATCAAAATATATATATAAATGGTGTATGGTAATTGAGAACTTCTTACACATTGTTGCCCCAATTATGGTTAATATGCAATTGAGTCATCCTGAAATAGTTGTTGATTGGAGAGTTAGTGAAATATAGAGGTCTAATGATAGGATTTTTCACTCAAATTTTTGGGCCTTCAAACCATACATTAGTGCATTTAAGTATTGTAAGCCAGTGATTAGTATTAATGAGACATTCCAGTATGACAGATATAGGGTGAAAATTCTTATTGCTGTTGTAACTGGTTCAACTAATCACAGTCTTCCTTTGTATTTTGCTATTGTTGATAAGGAGACTATTGTGAATTGACATGATTTTTGAAGAATTTGAGAGTGCACATCATTGGTGATCGATATGAAGTGTACTTGATATCAGATAAAGCTCCTGGTATAATATGGGCCATAAAGAGGAATTGTAATCTCCAACCACTATTTATGTATTACAGACTTTATTTGTGGAATGTTGAGCCTAATTTTAGCCAGCAGTTCAAGAGTAAGCCACATGAATAGGGCGGTCGAGCAAAGACAAATTAGAAAATTTGATACTGTGATGAACCAAATGAAAGTGTTGAGTAAACCTGCTTATAAGTGGTTGATGGAGATTTCTCTCGACAAATAGACCTTGTGTTATGACAGGGATACAGATGGGGGAACATAACCACCAATCACTCAAAGTCATTTAATGGTGTATTGGATGGTGCAAGAAAACTATCAATAACTATATGTGTACGGGCAACATTATACCATGCCATTTATTTTTTTAATAAAAATTGAGAAGAAGCAGCTAACAATCTCAAACAAGACAATGTATAGCCAACATTGGTAATGGAAAAATTGGCTAGACATAAGCAAAAATCAAAATTTTATCGTTGTATTGTATTTAATAGATTTAGAGGGGAATATGAGATCATAACTGGATTTAGGAGTGGAAACAACCACACCATAGTTATAGATGTTCTATCATGTACTTGTGAGAAATATGCTATATTCAAACTTCCTTGCTCTCATATGTGGAGAGTCTGTGTGGACACAGGACGTGAGTTTATGACATTCGTGAATAGACTTCATAATTGCCGATCAATACTATTTACCTATGGTGGAGAATTTCATTCTCTTCCACATAAAGACTATTAGCCTCTTTCTCCATTCTTTTTGTTGGCCAATATTTCACGTCTTCACTATCAACTGGGTAGACCACGTAACACGTGAATTCATAATGAAATAAATAGAAGAAAAACTTAGTGCCACAAAACTTGTGAAGAATACGGGCATAATTGTAATCATTGCCCAAACATGGCCTGGTTACAAGAGAGGGTAAGATAAGGCTAAAATATTCCATATATTTTGTTCTCGTGCTATATGTATCATTATTGTCTTCTATTATCTTCTATTTATGTACTTTTAAGAACTTATTGTTTTATGTGATCATAGATATCATGTTTGAGAATTTCTACTATTGTTCTTTATTGGATTGTTTATTACTATTTGTGTTCAAGAACCTTCAATAATGGCTTCTTCTTTAATTTTGTTATGATCATAGATATGGATTAATCTCAGGTGGCATTTATCTCAGATTTACGGGATCCTAGTGTTTTGACCTTATAATCCACACATCAGTCTTAGTTTATATGAGAAATTGATAATGATACCCCCTAGAGGTACGTCATTCAGATCTTAGGTTTTAGACTATTTGACCACTTGATATTAGAGTTCATGAGATTTTATTATTGGTAGATTTTTATAGAGTATATAAGTGTAGGTATATTTAGTATGATTATGCACTTGTTACAGCTTTAATGGAGAGATAGAGAAAGGAGATTCACACCTTCCATTTATCTGTCAGTGAGGTTACAATTACATTACAGGACGTTTCAGTTCTTTTCGGCTAGCTTATTGATGGAAAGGCATTATTGGGATAGATTCGAGTCGTTCTATTGTTGATTAATAGGATTTATATCGTAGTCTTATAGGTTTCTATCATAGTCTAGAGGATTTTCATGGAGATCGACTTAAATTGCGGATGATCATGACTTTTCTTGATTCATAGATTCATATCTTCTGGGTTCTGAGTCAGATGTGACATTAGTAGAGTTTCATGCACAGGGTTACATTATGCAGGTCTAGGTTGTCTTTTGGGGGGACAAGTCTGGGCTGATCATGAAGCTTATATATTTGGAGTTCTTACGAGATCTTGATTATGCTTAATGTTATAGTTGGATCAATGTTGTCTTAGCGATACTTTACAAGACTATGTGTCAGGTTTCAGTAGATAGTGTTAAACAAATTTCTGGTCCAATATTACTTATATAGGTATTGTATCTCCATTTTATCTATTTTTTTAATAACAATAATTTATATAAATTTATATAATTCATTCAATTTTTTGTTCACTTTTTAGTTTTGAGCATGGGAGAGAGTGACGATGTTTACACTGACTAGATGTCATAGCATTGATCCGATACTTGCTGCTCCGAACAAGCTTACCATTCCTCGATAAATCTCTGTACGTAATGTTTATTACATTTATCATATCATTTTTTATTTCTCTTCCCATGACTTTGTACAACTCTACCTTGACTTTGTTTTATTTTTAAATAGTTGGGATGTTTCTCATGGCTACGTATATACAAGTCAATTTGTTCTTCGATCAAATCGGGATCAACTTGATCATACGAGGGAGGGCAATACGAGTAAATTTTATTTTCAGCAATAGCAACCACTTCTATTAGTACAAATCAAAGTAACATAATTTTTCTTCTTTTTCTTTAGTTTATCTGGATACCATATTCGTATTTCAATATGGCGGCTTTGCCCACGTATTGTCTCATCAGGTGTGATATATTGTATGTTAGTGTCTTCCTTATTTGTTTCGAGATCGTCAAGTATCATTTTTCTAAGAGAGTTATGAGATAGTTCGGTTTACAATAGGGTATTCCTTCAACCATGCAAACTGATTGCAAACCGACATGGAATTGCATTGGATTGATTGATATGGGAGAGCTGGTCGAGATTGAACGAGGGAACATGTAGTACCCTTATGGTTGTGGGATAACCGTTGATACCATATTATCAACGGAGAGGAGTTGATTTCATGACGACAGGTGATTATATGACTTGGTATTGTCAAATCACTTGCATGTTGATTTACATTCTTGCATATTGGTATCGACAGGTATTTCGGTCGACGGCATACGACATGACGTACCTAGTAACTTAAAAGAACTTTGTCGTTTAATATTACTTTTATTGTGTTTGTAATATTTTTATACTTACAATTTTTTTAGTACAATGCTATAGTCTCAAGTATATCCATTTAGTAGCATCTGGCGTGTTCATTGTGAAAGGAATGGATCCTCAAGTTAGTTATATCAAAATAGGATATAAGAGACACTCCAACAATTTGGACTTATGCTACCTAAGGGTTATCATCCTTCGACATCCATACAGAGAGCTACGAATCCAGAAGTTCCCTCCATTTTTTGTACTATGGGTGCCTATAACAAGCATATGAAGATACCTATATAGTCTTTATATCCAACTCCTACTCCTAATCTGACATTTACACCTATTATTGATGATATTGACGACGCTACACCGAGTGAGCCTCCGTGACTTAATGTTCACCAGCGACATCGTCGTTGTCAATATTAAGAGGACATTGGGACTATTACAGTTGACTTTCTTGAGAGTGACGAGGGTAAGTCGGCTCGTGTTTCCACCAAATGTCAGCCGCAATGAAATGTTGGACGATCTCCTCGTGACACTTAGTATAGGTTACGCATATTACATATATTATATTTAAATTTTGTAAATTATAATTTTCAATTTTATTCATAATTATTTTGTTAATAATAAATTTTCATAACTTCCTTTTTTATTTGATTTCAACGTTTATAAATTATTTTGATGTATGTTGTTTTCATATTTTCGGTTTTGGATGTGACATTTGTTATTTTGGATAGGGTTATCTAGTTGTGTTGGTGGCGTTTTGGTGTTCTAGTGTATTGGTTGGCGTTTTGGTGTTTTGGCGGCCATGGTTGAGTTCGTTCGACTGTTAGTGTTTTAATGTTTTATTCGTTGTTGGTATTTTGGTGTTTTGGTGATGGTGATGGTTGAACTTGTTTAACTGTTGGTGTTTTAATATTTTGTTGGTTGTTGGTATTTTGGTGTATTGATGGCCATGGTTGAGATTGTTTGACTATTGGTATTTTGATATTTTGTTGATTGTTGGTATTTTGGTGTATTGGTAGAGCATGATTGTTGGTGTTTTGATGTTTTTGTGATGGCGATGTTGAAATTGTTTGATTGTTGGTATTTTGATATTTTACTAGTGTTTTGGTATTTTGATGATGGTCATATTGAAATTGTTTGCTTGTTGGTATTTTTGATATTTTGTTGGTTATTGATGTTTTGGTGTATTGATTGATTATGACTGTTGGTGTTTAGTATTTTGATTAGTTATATTTGTTTTGGATTGAATTTATTTTGTGATGTGGAGTAGCTGGCCGAGCAAAGGTTATATGTATGTACTATTTGTGTATGAAAGTATATTGCTATTAGTGCCTGCGATATAGATGTTGCGCTTCATGACTGCAACATGGATGTCATGATCAAGGATTGCACAATTGATATCGCAATCTGAGATTGTAATATCAATTTAAAAAAAAAAGAAAAATGAATAATAAATGTCACAGTATGATATCACTAGATTTAAAAAAATATATATTATTTAAATAATTTTGAATAAAAATAATATTATTAACGTAAAAAAAAAAACCGGGGAGGGAATTATGCCCTTTCCAAGGCATATAACATCTTCTTTATTGTATAGAATATATCTTTATTTAGTTTTAATAATTGACATTGAAATGTACCGTAAATGAAATGACTTGGAATTTGAAAAACAGAGTGTGAATGACTCAATTCTATCAAAATTGATGTTACATTTACATCAAATCAGAAAACTGATATGTTTAAAAAAAAAAAAAAAAAAAAAAAGCCTACTTTTGCATTGTTTTCTCCTACTTGTTTTAATGGCCTTTGCTTTCTATATTTAACCTCTCCACCATTTTCATTATTGAAATCTCTCCTTTTGTTTTATGTGACGCTTGAAAAATAGTTTTCTTTTCGTAAACTTGAATTTTTTAATTTTCTAAATTTTTGAATAATCCTAAATTAGGTGGAATTATTTTTTTAAGTACTTTCTAACAAAAATTAAGTTATATATAAAGAAAATGTCATTAGGCATAAAGAAAATGTTTTCATTGTCCAAAGGGGTGAATACGAAAATGAATCTCTACTAAAATATTGGGTACTTTCAAAGTTAAAAAATGTACGACAAAGAATCAACTTTATTCTCAATTAATTTGTCAATAAAACTCATATAAGAAAACAAAATAAAAGTAAAAAATTCACTTTTTTTTTTTGCACTCGTGGGTAAGAAATTTAAACATAATAGTTAACCAACTACAAATCTAATGATTTGACCGATAATAGTAAAATATTAAATGCTCACCGAATAATTGAGTTTAAGTAATTTATAATTATTGAATTCATCTTAATTCAAGTTCGAGTTCTCATGACAACGTAAAATAATCGTATTGGGAGAACTCTTTCCATTCATGGACTTGATAGTAGGTTGATTCGGATTAGTCGAGATGAAATTCTGAATACGGAGCGGTCGCCAAGACAGGAAAAAAAAAAGAAATTCTTTTTTAACATGATCACCCTTGTGGCCTAACAAGCTCAGTTTCACAACAGTTTTCTCTTTGCTTACTATAGTAGAGAGGGTCATGCTCTTTTTTTCTTTCCTTCTACTATACAAAAATAAGATTTACTCATACGATGGGGGATAACTCTTTCCTACCCATGACAAGAAGTTTCCATCAGTTGTACCAATAGATACCACCTTAAGAATTTTTATCACCTAAATGAACCAACCCTGATGAGCTTCGTGCTCTACATTTATAACTGAATTTCTGATAAACAATTCCTACCTCATTCTTTTGTCGTATGCTCTATGTCATGTTGAGGGTTTCTTTTAGCACATTGTTATTACCCCATTGTTTACAAAACAAATTGTGTCTGTGGATCTAGTCTTCCCAAATCAAAACATTGGGTGCTTGTGGATCTGGTGCAAAACTAACCGCTGTTGGGATGATCAACCTGCAGTACCAAATATTCCCGCAATCATAAGAATGAAAATCGCAAGCAACCCTTCAAGGGATCTCCAATCCAATTTCCATAGCATGCACTGCAGAGAAGTCTAAAAACTTTTCAAACTCGAAGACATCGGAGCACCTTAGCAACCATATCTGCTTCAAGATGCAGCTAACACCACAAGGAGGACTAAATTACATGGGACAAGTGTATCAAACCAAGGATTGTCAAATGTTATTTCACTCTAACCCCCCAAATTTACCCAGAAATTGAAGCATTGTGCTTTTATTCATTTCATGTTTCCTTGATAACAAAAACATTGACGTGTTAATATGGAAAATCTTTCGGCACATAACATCCATTGCCATTACTTGAAATATCATTACAGGAGTCATGTAACAAACTGTTTTTGGCAGCACCAAACATTAACATACAAGTCAATGCATTTCTCAAACTGCAATGGACAAACGGCGCAAACCAAAATTAATCAAGTCAACATGATGATCAAACAAACTAACTAAAAGCAGCGCTGACTCATTGTGGTTGTTTCTCATCTGCTGCTTGCTATTGTCCGTTTGCAGCTTCGAAGCCTCTGCTAACAGCCCTGTTGTGGCTTCAGTCATGGAATGGTACTGAGACAATGCAGGAGCTGGAGGCTGAGATTTGTCTGTCTGGGAAAGTGCAAGAACATTGTCTAGTTCTTTACCACCAAAAACATCATATTCCACTGAAGCAACACCAGCAGAATGCATGCCATGAATCAGCCTCTCATTGATTTTTTGGGGGACTCATTTTCTGGAAGCATGGCAATTTTCACCTGCAGAATATGAAAGTCCCATTTAGGTCCACGCAAGAAAGATCCAACTGAAGCTTCAGACAAGGTTTAACCAGATAACCAGAAACAAGAGCACCGGAAACCTTCTACCTTTGGAATAGTTTCATTAGAATAGCAGTATATTCTTTTGACAGCATAGGAAAAGATGATCCATACAAGTTTTGACAAACACAAACTTAAGTTTCAAACTGCTGATAATGAAATTCAAATCATAAGTTCAGAATCAAATTTGAAGATTGGAGAGCTCCAGGGTCATAGCTTGGACTGACTTAATATTACAATATTGAAAGAATAAGGCATAATGTAGAAAAAATGGGGGAAGCAGAGAACAAGAAGAACCAGGGAAAGGGAGGGACTAGATAGAAACGAAGCAAACAGCAGAGATACTGCAGGAAATTAATTCAATTTTAATTATCCATTGCATGAGTGGTACATAAACTCTAAATACCAAAATAGCCCATACTAATGTGTAAATTTTTAGCAACATAATTTTATAACCGCATATCGCCTTGACTTTATAACCATGTGATGCCACAGAACACTTGAATTGAATTTTAATGTGTCGGAGAAATCTTACTTCAGTCCATGCCTTTCAATTATAACAATTTAGTCCCCAATGTATAGAGTTTTTAACAGTTAGGCTTTCTAACAAGGACTACTCTGCAAGGGGAAAAAAAAAGCCCTAAAAATGATCAAATTTATAATCTTGACATATTTTTCTCTACCCTTCTGTCAATTGGGAAAAAAGTGTCTAGACATTTTTTTTAAAAAAAAAAAAAAAAAAAAAAAAAAAAACACTCCTTTCAAGGACAAATTTTTGCGAAATCACTATAATATTTAATTTTGAACAAATAACAAAATTCGCAATGCAAGGACGCGCCATACATACAATACCAATGCATTACTTGAACCATGACATGATGGATATAAACAAAAAGGCAAACACTTGAAGTCGTCACAAGATATTTTACCAAGATCATAATGGTAAGAACTTATATCCTGGTATAATCCTATGCAATTATGCGTGCATCACCTCGTACAATTACTCAGGCTGTCTATGCCTCAAGTTTACATGTTCTGTTCAATCCTCCACAACAGAAAAACTATGTAACTTGCCACCAAATGAACGAGGAAGATGTCCTACATCCACAACTTTTTTGCATCATTAAGTTAGTTTGATACAAAGCGAAATTAAAAATGACAGATACATGATTCACATCATTAAAAGATGCATAAGGGATGCAAGATGCATTACAAAAAACACAATTTTTTTACTCCAAGCTGAAATCAATCAAAAACATAAAGAGTGCAACCTCATTACAAAACCAAAAACATAGAGTGCAACCTCATTACAAAACCATGTTTCACATAAAAGTTGCTAGTGATGTATTGATGAAGAACTAGTTCCCATAATCGATACATAATCCAGAATTTAAAGTTTCCTAGAAGCAGCTTATGCCGTTGCTGGTAAGAATGCTCTCCCAGGCCGACGATTAGAAAGTGGCCCATGGCATCCAAGCAGCTACAATTTTAAAAATGATCACTTATCAGATCTCATATACAGGGTTTAAATCGACACATCAACTAATCACTCATAACAAAATCGTGACAAAAGAAGCCACGAGTCCTCCACCAGCTACACATAAAGTGAGTACAGAGCAAGGAAATGCAAAGTTGAAAACTACGATCCTAGCAGTGTAATGAGACAAACCTTAGCATTTACACCATCTGGAACAATGCGGTTTTCTGCCTTCCACTTGACATAGTCAGCACGACTGAACTTTGTGAATCCCCTGAAATAATGAAATCAAGCAGCCCAGCTTAAATTTACAGCAATGATAGGCACTCAGCTTTTACCATAAGGCAAACGAAGCAATATAAGCTCCTGAAGGACTAACTAGATTCTCCTAAACTGATTAGATAAAAAAAATAAAATATAATAAAACAAAAATTATCACCAATAATGAAACTGCAGTGCATAATGCAAAGTACACATGTTAAACACCCGGATGCAAATTGTTCTAACTAGTTAAGTAAATATTCAGGACTTCCTGAAGAGTACATGACTCCAACCAAACAGTTCAACCTAAAACATCATAAATATAAGAAGCAATATGAAATTTCAAATGCTAGCATGCGGGAAGAGCAAGGACAGACATGGAAGGTCTACCAGACAAACAAAAATTTGATCAGTGAATACACTAATAAGATATACTGACAGATATTAATATAAAATGCAACCCAAATCATATTCCCTAAAACAACAGAAACTTGATAATCATCAAATTCAGCATAATATTGAAATAAAATAAATGAACATACCATTTGCGGCTCACAATGATCTTTTGACGACCAGGAAACTTGAACTTGGCACGACGAAGAGCTTCTTGTGCATTGCCACTGTTGCTGTCCCTGCAGCGGACAGACAAAAGCACCTGGCCAATGCTAACTCTAGCACAGGTACCCTGGGGCTTGCCAAAAGCACCACGCATTCCAGTTTGAAGCCTATCGGCCCCAGCACAGGAAAGCATCTTGTTGATGCGAAGGACATGGAAAGGATGGACTCTCACTCTCAAGTGGAAGGCATCCTTTCCGGCAAACTTGGTCATATACTTGTTGCAAGCAATGCGAGCAGCCTCAAGAGCCTCACTTGACACATTCTCCTTCTCCCAACTAACCAAGTGGACACAGAAGGGAAATTCATCAACACCCTTCTTTTTCATGCCAACATCATAAATCCTGATTTTTGAATCAGGCACACCGCGGCAGTATCGAGACTTGGGGTATGGCTTGTTTTTAATCTGGCGATAGCATCTAGCAGGTCCTGTTATAATAAATCCAAGATGAGTCAGAACTCCATGGACTATGAAATTAAGCATTGCTAAGAAAATTTCCAAAACCTAAAATTTACAATGTATTTTATGGAAAAGAAGAAAAATTTGACGAATATTACAGGCAAGCCACACAGGAAACCAATAAGCCAAGGTTCACAAATTGCAAATATATGATTGATCAGCAAACATTATTGAAAATGCTTGGTGCATGGTGATTAATTCAGCCTATCTTAGACTGTTTAATGTGTTATGCCTTTCACCAATTCTGGTTGGTGCAAATTAATGAAAGAAGTTCCTAGGCTCAACAACTCCATGGAAATCCAGGCAGTAATTATTCTCACTACCTTAATGCTGGCTGCAGTCAAAGTTAACCTGGATTTCATTTTACTTGCATAACTAACCACATCTACAGTTTTCTTAATGCTAATCATAGTATTAAGTATTGTATAAAACAATCAAACTCTTAATAATACTAAATTTTTGGGATTAATTGGAAGTCATATGCTCAATATCAGCTCAATCTAAAATGAAACCCTACCAGTAATATACTACCACTTTCACCACATCAACATAAACGATGTGAATGGAGGGCACAGACAATCCCTTAATGATAGGCATCTGATTACTCAAAGAATCCACAAACTTAATTTGTACAACAAATCATAAATTGAAAAGCTCCAGAAACATTATAGGACAACCTGGCTCATCAAATCAAACGAAAATTCTTCGAATCAAAAACAACACCACACAACACCAAACAGACAAGTTACCCAACGAGATCTTCAAATAAAACCCCAAAAAAATGTTTTAATAAATTTCTAGCAGGGACAAAATAAAGGCACAAGATAACCTTCGATTAAGACTTGTTCTCCCGAATCAACGAAACGATAGAAACACATATATACAACAAAAAAGAATCATTTCGAATACAAACCCTAGCAGCCATACGATAAGAACTTTCATAACACGATTAATGTGAAAATCAAACATCAGCTACGGAACACATCAAAATCCGCAATTAATCGATTAAATCCTAAATTTAGAACCGAGAGAGAGAGAGAGACACACACACTCACTTCTCCCCATGACGATCGGATAACAGAAGCCCCAGATGCGCGAGAATGAGAGCGGAGGAGATACCAAGGGTAAATATATCCCCCTCCGCAAATGATCCTTAAGCCGACGCGTTTTATAAAACTATTTTTACAAAGGGACCCTTGTAGTTTGGAGGGCTTTCAAATTGCCCCTTGTAGTTTAAAATTGACAATTTACCCCCATTGTAGTTGACACTTTGACAAATTGTTTCCGCCATTGGCATTTTGCCGCATGTGATTTTCTCTGTTACCCCTACGAAAATCCACACCAAAATTTTTTGACAATCGAAAAATTCACGTGTCAAAATTAAATTAAAAATATTGCACCATAATCTTCTGTCTCATTACCCGCACGAGAAGAGCACATGCCATCTCCCTCTATGTCCTCTGCATAACTATGAATTCTCCCTCTAGTCTCCCTTTCTTTGACTCAAGCTTTTTTCTCTTTTTTCAAATCCATTTTAGAGACATTCTCTCATCATAAAACCTGATTTTTCAGCATTATTTTTTGTTCCATTTCTAAAATTTGCTACTTTTAAAACCATCTCTACCACAATTAAAATTTATTATGACAAATTGATTTTTAACTTTAACTTTTCATTCTCTTTTAACCATATTCAAAACAATAACTCATTATTCCAAATATCATTCAATTTTGAGAGGGGAGAGAGATGAGTTTGACTTAAATTCTAGGCATTTTCTAGAAATGCAGCTATAGCTTCCCATATCCCGATATTTGTTTAACTTTTAGTTATATTTCTGACTTTTTTTCATTCTAGTTTTGAGTCACAGAACACATCAAACAATGAATAGAAGCGTGAAGAAAAGTCATAATCTTGAGAAGAGACCAAAGCTTTTTTAAAAAAAAAAAAAATAGATAAAATACCCACTCGGATTTAGCTGTTAGCAAGTAAAAAGATTGAAGAGAAAGACTAGAATCACGCTTCAAAATTCACAATTTCTAGATAAAAAATTAAAAATAGGATAAAAAACTAAAATCCATTTAAATCATGAATAAAAATTGAATAAGAGTTGATGAAGATAATGACATTGATATTCTGTTTTGGGATTAAGATAGCAAGGAAAAAAAAAGAGCAAAGAATGAGGAGAGAAGAGAGAGAAAATGAAAAATAAGAATAAAAATATTTTTATTTTAATTTTTATACATATTTATGCCACATGGCAAAAAATTTCACATCAGTTTTTCTGAAGTGAGGGGGTGATGGAGAAAATCACAGGGATAATTTGCCAGAGTGTCAATCCCTGGGGACAATTTGTCGATTTTGAAACTATTAGGGCAATTTGAAAAATAGTCAAACCACAAGGGGTTATTTGTAATTTAACCTTTTACAAAAGTATTTATAAATAAATTTTTTTTTTCTTAAAAAAAAAAATAAAATGTAATAATTAGGTTCAAACCGCTCCTTCGCATTTTCGAACATTTAAGAATAAAAGTTTCTTGAATTGTTTTCAAGAAAAGATTTTGTAAATTTGTTTTTAAGTAAATAATTATAGCAAATGATCAAATTTCACTTATAACAATAGCATTGCGTTACAATATCTCCATGTGAATCTAACTATGTTAATGTTGTCATTGAAATTATTTGGAATTCAAAAAATGCCCTACATGTATGATGGGACGTGGCCTAAGACCCAAACCAAAAGAGTCAATTCTCTAAAGGACCACGAAGGGTGCCTGCCGATCAATATCTAACACCCGCCATGACAACCTACTGAAAGATCATAGTCGTCTCGATCAATCTACTGATGGGCCACAGTCGCCCGGATCTACCGAACGATAGGGTTTCAGTCACCCCGCCTGCCGAATGATAACTCGCCAAACAAAGGTAATCGCCCCGATCGGGCAAGAAGACATTAACTCTTCAATCGAACAGGTTACGAAGATCCCTTAATTGATCGAGCGACCGAACGTTGCGCAACACTCCGAGCTATTCTAAAGGAAAGTCAGAGTTCCCTTATCTTCAGTCCCCCATTTCATAATGACAAATCCTGAATCTTTCAAGTAAAGAAAGCACCCCTTCTGAAAATGGTAACTCTTCCGATAAATGAGGATCATAATCAACTCATAATATTGACTTCCGAGATTCTCGGATTGGTCCGATAAGGAAGGTAGGGTTGGAGTCTCTAACGGCGCACGTCTCTCAGAGGTATAAGTTATCTAAAAAACTATCAGAACAAGGTACGCTATCTAAATCTAATATCGGGGGCACACTGATCACGGAGAACAACCTTCTTTTTACTCCCAGTCTGTTTCTTTTAATCAAAAATCGCTATTTACTGACTTGAACGTCAGAACCTCCCCGTTGGAACACCCTCCGACAGTTTTTACAGCTATATCCAACTATTGACTGTTACTGTTTGAGTAAAAAAGGAGTTGATATTTGTGGAGACAGAACCCACCTCCATCAATATTAAAACCTATCTTCTTTTGGTCCTCGCCTTTTTGGACCTTTTCTCTCTCTACACTTTCTTTTGCTTTTCTTGTTTATTTTTTTTTTCCCCATGTATTCTATCCCTACCGGTCGAATAGCGCTTTTGTATTTCCATGGCACTTTGGGTATTTTACACCCTCGGGTTGTGCATTTTACATCTCTGGTTAATGAAGTTTACCTTTGTAACCAAAGGAGAGAGAGGAGAGAAAGGGCAGAAAAAGCAACAGACCGGGTCAGGTAAGAACCGACCAAGTCAAAAACTCGATCCGGATCCATCGAGAACCGGCCAACAAGATCGTAGTTCGGACTTCGGAGCCTTCAGACCTCAGAGCATCAGTCCATCCATCAGACGTCTTTTCTGTCTTGGTTTGGCCGGAGAAGCCAGAGAAGAGAGAGAAAAACCCTAGAGATTGCCGTAGAAGATGACGGAGGCGGTTATAAGGAAGAAGCCAGGAATGGCGAGCGTGAAGGACATGCCTCTTCTCCAAGATGGTCCTCCACCTGGCGGTTTCCCTCCGATTCGATACGCTCGCCGTATCCCTAACAGTGGTCCCAGCGCCACCGCCATTTTCCTTGCTGCTCTTGGTGCTTTCTGCTATGGCATGTATCAGGTCGGCAAGGGCAACAAAATCCGCAGGTCTAATATCATCTCTCCCTCTCTGTCTCCCCTGTTGATTTTGAAGATCTAGCTATATTCTTTAGTTACTATTGAATCTACTATTAAATTTAATCAGTGTCAAAATCATTATTTCCATGAGAAAATTAAAATTTGGAAGTGTATCAATCACCTGGTGAGAAGAAAATTTGGTAAATTTGGGATGACAGTGGTTTTGTCAGTGGTTCTCAAAGTAGTTTCTCAATAATCTTATAAGCTGCTTGAATTTTTTTTTCCCTATTGAGGTTGTAATTTGTCCATCTTATACGAAGTTGGAGATCCGATTATGTTAGTATAGTGCAGTTGTTAACAAGGTGATTGACTCAAACTCCAGATAATATTTAATTTTGTCTGTAATGCCTCCAATTTGTGGATAAAAGCCAGTGAGAATGAGCACGGGGCTTTACTTTGTCTTCTGATTTATTTGGATGTATTTCGGTGCTTTCAAATGCACCCATACCTGTGTCAATGTGAGGTGCTACGGGAGGTTTGTATGGGACTTGATCTAGAACTTCACACGACTACCATTCTAAGCCAATTTGGGCAACTCCAATGAGTTCATCAAAGCCAACATCCTGAAGATGAGAGCTGAGAACCAATTTGCTCCCTCTGTGCTGTTTTAGATTCACAAGCTAAGAAAAGTGAGGGGTGGCGCCCATACATTTCCATTTTAATTTATGATCTTGAACTAGATCATTCATGTGTTCTGAGCCGACATTCAGGTGTGCTAAACTTGATGTGAGTAGAATTTCCATCTTGACAGCTATTTTCTTCACCATGGGTGAAGGGAGGTGGATAGGAGACTCAAAAATCTTTTTATAACATTGAAGGTGGGAACATTTATAGGGACCTAGTACGGTGCCCAGGAAAGTGTACCAGCTAAGTGGTTCATTCTTTAAAGCGAAATAGTTCCTTCAATCTTTTAGTCAATTTGCAGGTGGATGTCAAGTGAGGATCTCTTGAACATAAGTGTTGCAAAAAAGACTTTCTAGTTACCCATATACGGATGTGGAGACCTATGGACTACACAGATCCAAATGAGGTTTGTAGGCCAAATGGGCTGGATGGATAAGTTGTGGATGCATTTGAAATGACAAATGGGTACATATGACTCAATGTGCATTTTGATGCAGTTTATTTGATTCAGCCACAAGGTGACAGAGAAGAGATGTTTCTTGAAAATTGAAATCACAATTTGCGTTGGTATTGTAACTCATAGATTTTCTAGTCGAAATTCTCTGCACTATAGATTAATTGTTGAACTATCCCACCCAAGAAGCCCAATTTTGAGGAAGCTATAATGTTTGGTTGGTTTAATCTAATAATGAGTTGTGGTAGGGGTGACCACAATTTGAGTTGCTGACATAGCCTACCTCAAAGATATTGTGCTTGGGCTGTGTCAAAGAATTTGGCCTTTTGAACACTAGGGCCAGGCTTATGTATCCCAACCTGGCCAAAGATGTGCACATTTTTATGGCATTTTCACATATTTTTCTGTTTTCAAGGAAAAAGATGATAGAGCTGCTATTGTTCTTGGGCTGTTGTTAAAGCTACATGGTTTGATTCCATCCACCTATCATGTACTTTATCATGTCAGGTTCAAGGTTTTGCCCAGCTTAAAGTAGTTATTGCTTGTTGCTGGTCATGCAGACCTATGGCTACCCCTTTCTATAGCTGGTAGCGATGTGTCTTTTACAACAATTTTTGGCTCAAGGTTTTTCCCAGCCTAAAGTAGTAATTTCTTGTTGCTGGTCATGCATAATTTGAACCTGGCTTGACCTATGGCTGCCCCTTTCTATAGCTGGTAGCATTGTGTCTTTTACAACATTTTGGGAGTGGTTGTTTTTTCTACTTAAAGGTTGAGTAGTTTGGCAGCTGATACTCTTGAATGAAGAAAGATGATGAAAATTAGTGGTTGTTATGTTGCTGTTTGTGCAAAGATGGACAAATAGATACATTTTCCAGTGGTCCCTTCATTTGGGTCTTTTTTCCTGTGTCTGGTTGGATCATCTGATGTTGGGGATGATGAAAGATGGAGATGTACTGAGGATATTACCTAATACAGAGTTTTGTGGGAAGTGATTTATGTAACTGATTTGAGGCAAAATAAATAATTGCACTCTAGATGGTCTGTAAAAGTCTTTGTTGAGGCAATATTTTTTTGTTATGATATGGCAGATGGTTTTGTCAATCCTGGATATATTTTTGGTTCACTTCTGATTTGCTTTTTCATTGTTTCCTTAATATAGCAAGAATGACTCATGAATCAGCGTTGGGATGCCCAAAATGAGTGTTGCGAGGGTATTGTGCTTTCAATATTTTCTAAAATCGAGGATAGGGAGGAATATCACAAATGACTGCTATTGGCGCATCTTGTAGTTTGGAGATGGGTTTTTGAATAGAATGACTAAAATGATAGTCCATAATCTTTTGCATCAGAGGGTTTATGGGTGATCAAAGCTTCTAGCGTAGATGTTATGATTATAAACAAAACGTTTGGAGCTTTCAGGTAACATAACACTTTTTGTTGCTGTTGACATTGCCCTTGTAGAGGGGGAAATGGCTATGGGAGTTCTGTTAAGAGGTAACTCTTTTTAGTACAAAGTAGTTTAATGCGAGTTTTGTCTTAGCTCAAATGTATGGGATGCTAAGATTGTAATGAATGTCTTTAATAAGAAAAAAAAATTCTCATTCTAGCCCAGTGTTGTCATGGGGTGTCCGGTCGCTTGCCTAGGCGCCCCAGGTGAGGCAAGGCCCAGGCTCCTCAAAAAGCCAAAGGCAGGTACTGCATATGTGATCGCCTGGAGCCCAGGATGCCTGAGCACCTGATTGAGGTCCTTTTTTTTAAAAAAAATTGTTTTGATGTTATTTTACTTTATTGCCCATTTGTTTTAGTTATGGTAGGGGTATAAGTGAAGGATAATTGTGTCAAACACCCACATTAGAGCAATACAGTAAAAAGAAAAAAAAAGGTTTAGGAGAAGAAGAGGACACAAGATCATGCCCTAAAGGAGAGAGGGAGGAAGAAGATCGCTGATGCTGTTGAGCCCACCCAAATCCATGAAAAGGTAATTTCTCTTCTTCTTCTTCTTCCCCTCCTCCTGCCCCTGAGCCCCCCTTTTTTCACTTCATCATCGACTTCTGCTTCTTCTCTTAGGTGTTATGCTACCAAAAAGGTTTTTTTTCCCTCTTCTTCTTCTTCTTCTTCTTCTTCGACTTCACTCTTCACTTTCTTCTCTTCTTCTTGCAATCAACTCTTTTTTTCCTCTTGTTCTGCTCTCAGATTTTTTGTCCCATCTTCCTCGTCTTCCTTTTCTTCTTCGTCTTCACTTCTCTCTCTCTATCTCTCTCCCCCTCTTGTTGCTAAAACTTTGTTCTCTTTGTTCATAATTCAGCATAAAACACTACAATTACCACATTTATACTGTCTGCAGTAAAAGCACATTGTCTCCTGCAGCTTAGAAGCATGTTATTTATCATCTTGTCTGAAATTTCCACATTTATATGATTATCCATTTGTACAAAGCAAGCTTAAAAGTGTAGGAGCATCAAGTCCTAGAGAAGGGGAATCAAGTCCTCTATCTCATTCTAATTTTGGAGATGATGATTTTGATGCTTATCTTGATATGGAGATGGATGATATGGACTTAATTGAAGGAGAAGAAGGCATGGATGATAATTTTCTTGAAGATGAATGAGAAGTGATAGTGTATTGTACATCTTAATTTTCCTGGCTACCAGCTTTTTTTTTTTTTTTTTTTAATTTTTAAAGATTATCTTATTTTATTTAAGGGTGAAAAATATGACTTCATATGATTACCTATTCATGTGTAGTGGTTTGAATGTCATTCTGATTTTATAATGATCAAATCTTAATATTATATATATTATTTGAAAATTTGGCCCAGCACCTTGCTGCACTCGGGCAGCGCCTAGGCTAGTGCCAAGCACCTCAGGCATTTTGACAGCCTTGCCACTCTTTAGTGCCTATCGCCTCTGATAACACTGTTCTAGCCTTTAGAAGTTCATCTATCACACTTTGTCAATTTTCCTGTGGTTACTAATAACCGAGTGGATATGGTTTCATGTTTGATCTTGGAAGGCTGCTTGGCTTGGGGATGCTTCTATGGCACAGTCTATCTCACATTTTCAAATCCTTGAGGATCATTATGACTCTTGGAGCCTTCACTTCTTTAGAAATCTAATTGATAAAGTGGTTCCCCACTCTAAGCATGTTGATGAACTTGTTAGTCTCGTTTCTTCCCTTTTTAGCTCCAATAAGATGGCCTTGTGGTTGGACAAGTTCAAGTTTTTCTCTGGCAAAATTTTTGCTTTTTGATTACTTTAATAGAATTCCTTTCTTTGCCCAAGCACATGGAAAGTGAAGATCACTTCTAATGCTTAAGGCATTTCTTGGTTATGGCTTAGATTAATTTTAATGATCTGTTTCATGCACGGCGACCTAACAAGGATTGCTTCTTCAATGTTTATGTTATGTGGCATCACAATGTTGAAACATAAAACTCTTTGTTCTCATCAGTTGTGTGAACCTGACAATAGAGACTTGCAAACTTTGATGAGCCATGGGTTTCTTTGGATAATGTGCAGCTAACTTACTTTGAAGTATTGGTGGTTTGGTTGTAGTGAGGAGAAACCATGCGGACGAAAGAGTAATACTTCAGTTTTCTAGGAAAACTAGAAAAAGATTCCTAGAATATTATTGAAAAGGACTTTTATGCACTAATGCAATATTTTTTCCAAAATAGAAAAAGGAAAATCTGAAGTCTTAACCAAAGTTGGAGAAGCTCAAATCGAGCTTCTCCCAGAATTTTCCAATCCTTTTTTTAGGGGTAAAGACCATTTCCTTTCTCTCTCTCGCTCCCCCCAAACCGACTCCATCCTTTGTCGCCACTGACTCTTTCTCAATCTGTCGCCGTTGACTAATTCCTCCTCTCCCTCTCCGCCATTGACTTCTCTCTTCAATTAGTTTTTCTCTCTCCATTCTCTCTCATGCACGTTTGACTTGAGAAGCAATTGACCCTAGCGATTGCTTCAATCTACTCTCGATTTCAATTTCAAATTGGTCATTCAACTAAATTGACTGAAGGCACCAATTTCTGATTTTGATTAAAGGCACCAATTTACATCACAATGAACTTTGTTGCAGAATTTGGGTCCTGTACCTGATATTTGATTTAAATACAACATTTTCCTCTCATTGTTCCCCCACTAAACCGGGCGTTGATGGTGGTTATTGATCGTTGAATCTCATTTGGCTCCTCCAATTATTTTTTATTTATTTATTTTTAGTGTCATGTGCATCCTATGATCACAAATAATTCCTTGTTTTGCCACATTATTTCTTTATGATTTCGAGTTTGGGTAGAGGCACCAATTTCCCATTTCAAACTTTCTACATCACAAATAAATATTTTGATGGAAGGCACCAATTTCTGATTTCAATTGAAAGCAACAATTTTTTATTTTTTGCCTTTTTGTAAATTGAGATTGAGAGAGAGAGAGAGAGAGCCATAAGGAATAACTTTGATTATTTTTCTAAAAAATAATTTTTTAGGTTTTTTAATACAATTTTAAAATATTTTTGTCCAAATTATTTTTTCTAGTTTTTTAATAAATTTGCTAAATTATTTTTTGTCCAAATTATATTAAAAACCCTTAATTTTTTTTTTTAGAAAAATAATCAAATTTAAAATTTTTCATTAAATTGTTTTTGCAAAAGTAAAAAATATATATATTTCTAATTTGATTTAGCAAAAAATAACTTGGAAAATCGTTTAAGAAAAACCATTAATGCCACAACATAAAATATAATTTGGAAATTTACTTTATTTTAATCATAGGTTCGAGGTGCGAACCTTGGCGCAACGGTTAAGTTGCTCCTTGTGACCTTGAGGTCACAGGTTCGAGGCGTGAAAACAGCCTCTTTGTAAAAAAAATTGCTAAGGGAAGGTTGTGTACATATACGCTTACCCTCCCTTTACCCCCGCAAGTCGGGGAGCACTTTGTGTATGGGGTACCTTTTTTTTTTTACTTTATTTTAATCATAATTCCTTTTTTTTTTCTTTAACTAGAAGATAATGTATTTTGAAAATATTTTTAAATATTTTGACTTGGAAAAATTTTTCGAACTTTGAACAATTAACATGTTTTCTAATTTTCCATTGGAGAATGAAAAATGGGACAGAGTAGTAAATTGGAGTTGAAAAATAAAGAATGTTTTCTGTTACTGAACAACCCGTTTGCTTTTCTAGAATAAAAATTTTCCCTTCTCTGAATAGTAAATTTTCCTTTTCTATCACAAAAAAATTTGTGGTGGAGAGGGAGGTTTTAGAGACAGGAAAATTACAGCTATTTGGACCTTGAAGGAAGTGAAGAAAGCCAATATTTGTGTTGTTCAGCAGGTGAGTCTTGAGGTTGAGCATGGCTGACTGTTTGTCCTCTGTATGATGTTTTGGTTGCCAGGCTCTTTTAAAAGATATTTATAGGAGTTGTTCCTACTAGCTGATAATAGGGGCACTTCAGAACAAGGCTTAACTTCAAAAGGAAACTTGGGAGGTTTATTTCATAGAAATGCTCAGTATTGGAGTTAGTACTCTCTCAATTCTTTCATTTGTCTTTAACAAAAGTCTGGCAGCGATAATGGAGATGATAGAACCATTTGGCTAGATGGTGGTCAGGGAGTTTCAAACATTCTTATGGCAAATGTTCTGGGGGGACCCCTTACTAAAACAATTATAGTTGGGAAGCTGCTGACAACAGAATTCTCAAGTATGGTATAAGATTTATATTCTTGAGAATGGAAGGGGTCCGATTATTTTAAACAGATCCTATTTGTGCAAGACCAGAGCTGCAGGTGTAGATCCTCTATTATTACCATTGTATTTTGGCTAGGAAATGCCTTTTATATCCTGGACTGCAGACTGTATCAAGATTTGCGAGTGAGGAAAGAATTTTCATATTGCATTCGTCTCTTTTGTTATGATTTTGTTTCATGTGGAGGGAGCCTAATAGATGATTGGGGTGATTGGAGAGACCTTTTCTTGCACATTTCTGCGCAAAACTACTATGAAAATCTTAATATTTGTTTCACATGTGATTTTGTTTACTTAATTGTTTTGTAGGTCTCTTCTACCTTTTGTGCCTTTTTTAATGAATTTTATCGTAAGGAGATGCGATAATTCCATTTCAAAATTATACAGTAACCAACATGCTTTTCCATTCATGATCTAGCAGTGGATTTTTCATGAAGTACTCTCAGAAATTCCTTTGAATTGAAGAACAATAAATTTATAAATTTACTCAAGCTCTCACTTTGGAAATGCTTTCTATCTCGTTTGAAAGACAGGTTATGATAGATTAGAGGAGAATTATTATGGACAACTACAAGGGTCTGAGATATGTTTGACATCTTGTTAATTGCATCTATATATACTTCTTGGAAAGCATTGGCTAATAGTCTTGTGATTTAATTGCGTTATTAATGTAGAACTGAACAAAGGCTATGTTTATAGTAGCTGATTTTCTGTTGTCTCCTTTTTACCTTTTGATGTTTTCTAGGTGAATAAAATCCTTTCATCTTTAAATTGACATGTTTAAATCGTGTTTGCTCCTGAAATTTGTTAAGATGTGTTCACCCTTCTAACAGTGCTTTTCTGGGTGTGTGTATTCTGCAGAGCAATCAAGGAAGAAAAATATGCTGCTCGCCGGGCCATACTGCCAATGCTTCAAGCAGAAGAGGATGAAAGGTTAGAGTCATTTCGATTTAGTTTCTTAGTCCCTAAACCTTACATCATTTGATTGTTTGCGTATGGAGCATGGAACATACAAAACATATGGCTCCCATCTGGTGGCCACAGTATAATATCATGGTGTCCAAAACCTGTTTCCTTATGGTCTCCCTAGGGTGGCTGATAGATAGTGTGGGATTGCTCAACTCCCTAGCAATGTGCCATCTGGATTATGTGATCCAAGAAGGAGTACTATAACAATCTGTATCACTACTAAAATGTCTCATCCAAAACCATAATAGGTTGATGAAGTTGACAAAATATAAACCACAAAAATAGAAGGATTTTTTAAGTCCAAAAACCAATTAGGATGTTCAATGCTTGTAATAGTTGAAATTTATTTTACATGTATCTATCAGTCAAAACTATTACATAAAAGTGTGTGTAGTATGCAAACTACCACTAGAAATAGTATTTTAAGCATCCAATTTGACCTACCCCTCACTTTTTTTTTTTTGGGGGGGGGGGGGGTTGTATAATGCCCCTTGTTTATGGTGTATTGAGGAAGGTAATATAGCATGTTCCTGTGTTGATAACCTATACTAATGAGCAACGTCCCAGATAAAACAGCGGTGGCTGATATTTTCTCAGTCATGGGGTCTCAAACCTGTTGCCCTAGTGGCCGTGCCACGCATATGAAACATTGTTTCTAAGTAACATTTGCATCAAATAAATTGAGTTCTGGACGTCCATGGTGCCATGCATACTGAACGAGGTGTTTACATCTAACAAACCAGTTGTGCTATGGCCGAATGACTAATTGCCAGGGGTTATCAAATGTAATATTCGTTGTCTTGAACCTATGATGACCATACGTGTTCTATCAAACTTGTGGCATGTTGATGATGGGTTTGTTCATATCAAAGATTTGAAAAATAGGTTCTATAGCTGTGACCTTTTTCATGTACTGATATGGGAAGGTTATATAACCTGACCCATTTTTCTTGTTATTTATGTTCTTTTAAGGTTTGTCAAAGAGTGGAAGAAGTATCTTGAAGAAGAGGCCAGAATTATGAAGGATGTGCCTGGTTGGAAAGTTGGTGAAAGTGTCTATAATTCTGGGAGATGGATGCCTCCAGCAACTGGCGAGCTTCGTCCTGATGTCTGGTGAATTAGGGTTCCTGAAGTGTATGGCGTGACTGGTTTATTTAGTTCCATGAACGTCTGTCTATAAATGGAAAATTCCTGTTGCTGGTCAACAGGAGGAAAGGAAAGGAGTGCCCATTTGAAAATAATGTTCCCAATTTGATGCTGTTTCGTACGCTCAAACCTGATCTTTTCGATATAGTGTTTCCTTCCCATAGGACTCACCTTTTTCCTTCTCCTACCTGTAACGTGAGACGCTCAAAAGCAAATTATGGGCAAGACTATCTCAGTCGTTTATTTAGGTTGATAAATTACACTGGCATTTAAGATGTGAACTCTAGCACTTGCTGCCGGTAGATTGTATCTTATGTCCTTGGGACCATCCAATGAGACCTTACAACTCATATGATTTTTTCCTGGATTGATGATGAAATTGCTTTGAAAGCATCCATTCATCTAACTAATCCTAAATTGAGCCTCATGATGAGATGATATCCATACCCGAGAATCTCTGCAACCTTGTTGTAAGTAGATTGTATCTTGTTGTTGGAAAATTAAATTTGATGCAAAATAATACCAAATATCATATTAAATTATTGGAATTAAAAAATTAATAAACTAAAATTAAAATTTAAAACGGATTGAAATTATATTTGATTTCATAATCGGAAACTGAATAGGATAAAAGCTTGATTCGACTTTTGTCTGGGCAGAATTTGGGGAATGGCCTTTCAGATTAAATGTATTCTCACAAAATTTTTTTATATGATGGGGGTATTAGAAAAAAAAGTGATACATTGATTCGGGAATTATAACCCTATTTATAGTTGTAGGGATGATTTTATTTTTAAATTCATAAAATAGATTTATCTATTTAGCTTATTTCATTTATCTTACCGAATTCATATGAATTTAGATAACTTTCTAGCTTTCCTTAAGTTATCTTTCGACATTCCCTATTTAACTCATCATAAATAGTAAATGTTTATTAGTATCAACACATTTATTTATTTTCATATCTTTTGAGATATTTAAACCAAAATAACTAAATTTTTCAAATTTATTAGATCACTTTCGTATGGGTTTAACTTATGGGTTTTGACAATATGTAACACATAATTATTTTAACATATAAACCTAATATTGGATTAAAGATCTAACAATCTCTCACTTGGGCTATATGTCAAATCTTATAATTATGTAATTGCGAAATAACCAAATAAGTTCAATTTTTTTGTCAATACTAAAATGTATTTACAACCAATTCGATTCATCAATCATACCAACTTAAAATCAAGACGGTTTCTGTTACATTTCTTTTATAACTAACTTTCAATAGTCACATAAATTGATATAAGTGAATGACATGGATTATGATATGAATGTGTAGTATGAAAATATCATGCAATATGATCTTTAATATATTTATTTTCTACTGATCATCTTTAGTGAGATCATACCAATTCAGAGTGTCAATAAAAAACTGAATTTTTATTTTTACAGAACTTAATTGTAATAACTAAATGTTTACATCAATAAAATATTAGTAATTACAAACTCTCACTAAAACTATACATTCTTAAATGATATTACGCCCATACGAGCAACATGCTCAAGGAATACTTTGGGTGGCAAACCCTTTGTAAGCGGATCCACAATCATGGAATCTGTTTCTATGTGCTCTATAGATATCTGACCACTCTATACTCTTTCTTTAACAACCGAGAACTCGATGTCTATGTGCTTAGATTTCGTCGAACTCCTTTGTTATTGGACTAGAGCACTGTAGATTTATTTTCACAAAATAATTTGAGGGACCTGTCAATACCATTCATTATCCGTAATCCTGTGACAAAGCTTCGCAACCATATTCCTTGGTTGGATACCTCATGATATGCTATGAATTCTGCCACCATGGTAGAAGAGACTATAAGAGACTATTTAACATTCTTCAAAAAGATGGATCCTCCTGTTAACATATAAATATTACATGTTGTAGACTTCATGCTATCTTGACATCCCACAAAGTCGGACTCAGTATACTCAATGATCTCAAGCCGTTCCGACCTCTGATACGTGAGCATATATTCATTCGTTCACTGTAGATACAGCAAGACCCATTTGATGGCTTTCCAATGGTCTATTCCTGGATTGTTTAAGTATCTGCCTAATATTCCGATAATGTACGCAATATTCAAACGTGTACATACATGAGCATACATCAGACTCCCTATTGCTGATGCATAGGGAATCTTCTGTATTTCCCTTTTTCATTATCAATTTGGGGGCACTGTTTGAGACTAAATTCATCTCTCTTAACCACATGGGTACTACCTGGTTTATAATATTGCATGTCATATCTCTTTAAAACCTTTTTAATATATCCATTTTGGGACAATTGCAGAATACCTTGAGAACAATTTCGGTGTATCTAAATGTCTAATACGAAAGAGCTTTCCCCAACATCTTTCATATCAAATTTCTTAGTGAGAAGAATCTTGGTTTCATGCAATAGGTCTTTATCGTTACTGGCAAGCAATATATCATCGACGTATAAAATCAAAAAAATATACTTACGTTCACAAAACTTATGGTATATACATTCATCAACTAAATTCATTTCAAAACCAAATGAGATGATCACTTGATGAAATTTAAAATATTATTATCGAGATACTTGTTTGACTTCATAGATGGATTTCTTAAGTTTGTAAACCATATTTTTTGGATATCCCGACACAAAGTTTTCTGGTTACAACATATAGATCGTTTCAACAACGTCACCATTGAGAGACGCTGTTTTTACATCTATCTAATATAATTCAAGATTAAAATGTGTCACTAATACCATTATAATCTTAAAAGGGTCTTTTGAAGAAACCGAAAAGAAAGTCTCTTTATAATCAATATCTTCTTTCTGTGTGAAGTCTTGTACGACAAAACAAGTTTTATATCTCTTCATATTGCCTTTCAAATCCCTTTTAGTTTTAAATATCAATTTACAATCAATGGGTTTGGCACTTTCAGGTAATAGGATAAGATCCCAAACGTCATTGTCCCTCATGGATTTTATCTCCTCATTCATGGTATCGATCCACTTTTGAGAATTACAACATTCCATAACTTGACGGAAGCTGATTGGATCATCTTCCATCACTCCAATGTCAACATCATGTTTTTGAAGAAATACAATATAATCATCCGGAATTGCACTTCTTCTTTCTTTAGTGGATCTTTTTAATGACATAGATTCTTGAGGTGGTAGAGTTTGTTTTTCTGGATTGGAGAGTTCTCCAACATTGTCTGATTTTGATATGTTAGGATCAGGGATAGAAACCTGATCAAGACCAACAACACTTAAGAGAATATCAACATATTTATCTTGAAAGACAATGTCTCTAACCATATCTCACTCCGCAAACTCAATATTTTCAAAGAACTAGGTATTTTTCCAATTCAAAGATGGCTTTATTTGTGGGATCATAAAATTTGTATCCTTTAGACTTTTCAGATTATCCTACAAAATAGCAACTAACCGTCTTATCATTCAGTTTCTTTTTATTGGGTCTAAAAGGTCTAACCTCAGCTGGACAACTCCAAACGTGCAGATGCTTCAGACTAGAACGTCTGCCAGTTCAAAATTCGTAGGGGATTTTGGTAGTTATCTTAGTAAGAACCATATTCAGGATGTATGTTACAGTTTTGAGTGCCTCTCCCTAGAGTGATTCAAATAAGGCAGAATAATCAATTGTGCTCTTTACTGTATCTTGAAAAGTCATGTTTTATCTTTTAACAACACCATTCATGACGGGCGAGCCAAACATAGTATACTATGGAATGATACCGCATTTCTCTAGGAAGTAAGCAAATGGTTCGGGACGTTGTTTACCTGATCCATCATTTCTGTCATAGTATTCTCCACCACGGTCAGATCTAATTTTCTTAATTCTTTTCTTGAGTTAGTTTTCAACTTCAGCTTTGTAAAATTTGAACACGTCTAGAGATTGGGACTTTTTTTGTAAGGAGATATATATAGCCATATTTTGAATAATCGTCTATAAACGTTATAAAATATCATTGACCATTCTAAGAAATCGAAGAGAATGACTCACAGATATTCGTATGAATCAGTTCTAAGATGTCTGAAGTTCTTTTGGTTTCAAATCTCCTTTTATTGGTTTGTTTTCTCTTTATACAATTTACACAAATATCAAAATCTATGAAATCAAGAGAATTTAGAATTTCTTCTGACACTAGTCTGTCTATTCTTTTTTTGGAGATATGACACAATCTTTTATATCATAACAATGAGGAATTCTCATTGGTTAATTTACGTTTTACACTTTGAGCACTAGTTTATAGAGATTCATTAAATAAAGTAATAATATATATTAGATAAAGATTATCGGATTCTGATAAAGAAACGGAACCAACCAATTTGGATTCAAGAAACAAACTAACTTTTTTATTTCCGAAAGAACAAGTAAAACTAAATTTGTCAAATATAGAAATAGAAATCAAATTCTGTCTAAAAAAGGGCACCACAAATGTTTCATGTAAATCCAAATAAAATCCGATTTTTAACAATAATTTAAATCTTTCTATTGCTTCCACTGGAATTTTATTGCCATCGCCTACATAGATATATTTTTTACCATCATTTGACGGTCTGCAATTTAGCCAACCCTGTATGAACACACTGATATGAGTGGTTATAGCGGAATTTAGCCACCAAGTGTATTCTGGTACTGAAATTAAATTAATCTCAAAACAAACCAAACTATGAAATATAGCAGCATTCTTATCTTATCTTATTTTCTTTCCTTTCCTATTCTTAGTGGTCAATTATTCTTGACCTTTATACCGTATTAAGATAGAATTTGTCAAGAGTGTACTGGTTTTAATATTTTTATTCTTGACAATTGCTTCTCAATATCTTTAAAGAAAGTTTTGGTTGTCGTAGGAGACTCAGATATTGTGCCCCTAAATATTTCTGGGATGACCTGTTTCATAATCATTAGACACATGTAATTTGACTTCTTTTGCCTTTCAAACTCTCTCTTTTCATCAAAGATACTCTCATTTGTAAGAGGTGGGGGAGAGTCGACCCTTAGTGTAAGGTCTAAGTCCATGACTCTGAGAACTATCAACAAGTTCTCTTGTCATGATCGGAAATTAGAGCCATTTAACACTGGAATGGAATTGACTTGAGTATAAATGTTGGTAGTAATAGTGCTAACTATCAAAACAGAGAACAATAATCAATATATGCTCAAATGAAACTTTAAAACCAAATAAATTCAAATATAAGTAATTTTCATCACAAGATATCGGTCACTCCATTTATATTTCATATTTGAACAAAATAATTAACTTATTAGTGGTATCTTGGCGTAGTAATCAAATACTAACAATAAGAACATATCAACAAATTATCTTCCTTTTGACTTGGTCATATGTAAAACCGAATATTTGTAACACATTTATTATTATATGGTGTACATGTAATTCCGTCAAATACGGACCTTTTTTTGGACCGATCGGTATCCACATGAATTGCATATACACAACCTTTTATATCCCAAAAATAAATTAATTTTCACAAGAAATGTCATTTTGCTGACATGTTGCTTTAATTAAATTATCTCGAAATATATACAAAACCATACTAATATTTAAATAATATCTGTAATTGAAAAAATTCTAATTTTTATTCTGATGGCTTCAATTTTTTGAAAATTGAGTCATTTAAAACTCAATTTTATTAACTTTAAATTGGGTCTATAATAGTCTAATTTCACCGAATCTTCTCCATCTTTTTTTTCCCGTCCTTGTGTCTTCGTTGTTGACATAAAACCAAAGTTTTTATCTTTTGTCGACAACTGATTCAAAACTTGATTAGTTCCCGTTCTATAACGGAGGATACCAGGAAAGTTCTCAAGTAAGTGATGAGTTGATTAGAACCGCTTAAAAACCAGTCAATCTTAAACTTATCAATTCTCGTCTTGTTGATAGAACTTTTCTAAACATGTCATGTCATCACATACTAAAAGAATGGACAGTCTTGAATATAAAAGGAACATCGAAGAATGATAAAGATGAAAAATGAATTCAATTGAGTCCAATGAGTTTCAAAACCTTTATACCCAAGATTGGATCTGTTTGGATCCAAAATGACCATAAAGGTTTTTTTTTTTTTTTTTTTAAATATTGATCATTTTGTAATGTGGATTTGCAATAAAAGGAAAAGTTTATTTTGATGGAATTCAAAAAATTTTCTTTTGAATTTGGGAAGTTAAGCCTCAAAAAGAAAATTAAAATCTAGAAATTTCTCTTTTTTTTTGACTTTCCAAAACCAATTTTTTTATTAGAAAATTTTATTTTAAAATTGGGAAGTCAATTCTTTAAAAAAAAGAAGAAAAAGTTAAAATCTAAAAATTTTCCTTTTTTTTGTTTTCAAATTCTAAAAGTTTTTTATAAAAAACCAAATTCAAAATATTTTTTAAAAGTACAAATTCCTAAAACTAAATTTGTAGTTTCTTAAAAAAAAACACCATAAAAAATGATACCCAAGAAGAAGAAAAGTCTAAAAAAAAAAGATCTTTGACTTTTATCCTTTTTAGAAGAAAGTTCATCGGATAAAAAAGGGTAAGTTCCAAAAAATAACAAATCGGATATTTTAACCATTTTTTTGGAAGTTTTAAACATTAAAAAAAGGTCAACTTGCCAAAAAAAAAAAAAAAAATTTGCACAAAGCCCACATTTTTCCATTCTTTAAAAAAGGACTCTTTTTTTTTTTTTTTAATGTTTTGAACTCCCAAAAAGACACCTTTCTTTAAAAAAAGGACCCAAATATATATATATATATATATATATATATTTAAAAATACAAGATGTCGATTTTAATGAAAGTTAGAAATCGACTTTAATGAAAAAACTTAATGTCGACTTTGATGAAAACTGAATGTCGACTTAATGGAAAACTCTCCATAATTTTTTTTTATTGAAATCCATACCCAAAATTCTTGAATCTTTTTTTTTTTTTAATTGAAATATCCATAACAAAAGTTATGCATATTCTCAAAATTTACATAATACCAAAATCATAAAAATCTTAAAATATGTAAAAAAAAAATTCCAATGACTCAAGCACGAGTAGTTCTAATACCACTTGTTGGAAAATTAATTTGATGTAAAATCATATCAAATATCGTGTTAAATTATTAAAATTAAAAACTTAATAAACTGAAATTGAAATTTAGAACAGATCAAAATTATACCTAATTCTATAACCGGAAACTGAATAAAATGAAATCTTGATTCGACGTTCGTCTGGGCAGAATCTGGGGAGCGGTCTTTCAGATCAAATGTAATCTCATAAAATCTCTTTGTATGATGGAGATATTAGATAGAAGAGTGATAAATTGATTCATGGATCATAATCCTATTTATAGCTATAGGGATGACTTTACTTTCAAATTTATAACAAAATTTGCCTATTTAGTTTATTTTAGTTATCTTAATGAATTTATATGAATTTAGATAACTTTTCAGCTATCCTTAAGTCATCTTTTGACATTCCTTATTTAACCTATCATAAATAACAAATGTTTATTGGTATCTATACATTTATTTATTTCCATATCTTTTGAAATATTTAAATCCAAATTATCAAATTTTTTAAATTTATCAGATCACTTTCATATGAACTTAAATTATGAATTTGACAATATATAACATATAATTATTTGAACATATAAAGTTAATATTGGATTAAAGATGCAACACTTATGTCGTTGGGACCATCCAATGAAACCTTACAACTCCTATGATTTCTTTCCTGGCATATGCTGTCCTTGTTTAGGTCAACAACTGAACACGAAGGGGAGTCCACTCGCTTATTGAGGTCTAACAACTATGTGATTCGGTATGTCTAGTCAGTGTTGTGTAATTCAAATGAGCATCATGCGAAATTTGAGTAACTTTGTTGTAGTTAGCTCGTCTCTGTCAATGAGTGTTTGAAGCCAAAGAGGGGGCAAAGAATTTGAGGTGGACGACAACAACAACGTAGTGAGGAGGAAAACCATTCAGATCAGACTAACGTCCATGTTTTCAAATGGGCAATTAGCTTCAGCATACGTAGAAAATGTATAACTGTGACATCTAATGCATAGTTCCCATAAAAATGTATTAACACATAACAAATTTTTCTAGGACATTTTCCAAATTTCTAACATCTTACAATTTATTTCGAGGACATTACATAGGACTCAATCTTAATCCTATTTATACAAGGCCAGAACTGTGCTTAAGTTCATGGGAGTCATGTACGTGGAATCTCCCACTAAAGAGCTGCTAAAAAATGATCTGTTTCGCCTTCTCAGTCGGGTGGAATGGATCCCAAAATGCATATTTCGACCGGTCTGCGCATTGTTTCGATACAGCAGTGCAGAGTCCAAGTCTGTTATATGGTCCTTGCCCACAACAAGCTATTTTAGCCATAACAAAACCTAATCCAACATTTAAAAAAAGTGCTATAGTGAGTCCTTTTCTTTCCAGAGTAACTTTCTTAGGCAAAAAAATGTGTCACGTCATGTTACAGATTGAACGCATCGGTCGGTAGATCAATTTACCGAATGCTTGGGAATTAGAAATGAAATCTGTGGGATTCAGCAGTATTGGCGGCAATAAAACATCTGACCCTATATCATTGTTGAGTTGTTGAATCAATTGGACAAGCAGAGGATTGTATATTGTTGCGGCTCCATTAGGCTTCGTTGCATTGCCCACTCCAGCTGCGTGTGGCCAGTTCTGCGAGCATGCACCCCACTGGTTCTTCATATCTTCCCTCCCTCCGTTTCGTGCCATAAAGTGCACTCATACACGTAGGGTACCGTTCTTTTTCAAGAAGTTAAATTTTGGTGTATGAAATCATAAACACGAATAAGGTTGCACTAGAATTTTGACAAAGTAGAGGCCATTAGTGTGATTTGCAGAAGTCCTCATGAAAGAGTGGGGAGTGGGGACCTTATGGATACGTAAATTGGCAAAACATTTACATGCAGAGAAGTTGGGGAGGGGGTAGGTCCATTTCATTTCACCTTTTCTAGTTGGCTTCAATTAATATGAGCTGCAATGCAAAGGCTATTGTTTGACATTGGCCCTAATAAATGCACATTGTATAGGGGCCACCATACCATGATCTGCTGCTCCCACTTACTATTCTATTGTTTTTTTTCCCCCACCGAAAGATATTGACCCACAAAGGCCATAATGTCACCTATGGCATTTAGAGAGGGACTGGGCTAGTTCGGATCCGGAAACCAACCCAGCCACCCGGTGTAGCCCGGACCAGAAACCGGCTCGGGGCAATAGTAACCCAGAATTGGACTGATTCGCAACAGTAATTGGGCCGGTTCAGTTTTTTTTTTTTTTTTTTTAATAAAACTAGCCCGATCCGGTTCTAATGACCATTTTTTTTTTTTTAATTTTCACTTTGAAAATCGTCAAACCGGACAAACCTGACACGACTTGGTTCAGCAGGCTTAGTTCATCGGATTGGCCAGTTCCAAGTAAATTTTTTTAGAATCAGTCAGGCTTTGGAACTGCGACCGAACCGGCCTGCAATTCCTAGGCCTGTTCAAGAATAGACAGGAATTGACCCGAACCGAACCGGTCTCACCTGTAATAGGGGATGACAATGGATCGGTTATGGTTCGGGTCATATTAATACAATATCCGACCCTAAATGTTAATTATAATATCCATATCCGACCCTAACCCGATTCGGGTTAAAAAATCAAAAACCATATTCAACCCTATGGTTTTTTTAAAAAATCCGATCCGACCCGAACTACTACATATCTTTAAAAAACCGATCTGACCCGATCTTAACCCGACCCATACCCGATACATACCCGATATATACCCGATCTAAACTATAATCTAATACATTTTTTAATTTAATAATATTTTTTTAAAAATAAAAATGAAATTTATAAATTATAAAAAACTTTAAAATTTGTTTTATTTTATTTAATAATATCATATTAAAATAAAATTTTATTTTATTATAAATTATTATCGGATCGGATCGAATCGGATTATTTATAACATCAATCCGAATCCGAACCCGAACCGATCCGATTACTTTAACATTAAAACCCGACCCTAACCCGATTTTTGAAGAAAAAAACCCAATCTGTCGGATCAGATTTTTCAGATATCCATCGGATCGGATCAGATATTGCCATCCCTACCTGTAATGGCATTGGCGACTTTATCATAGCATGCATTGTTTCCTAAAATTTTGCTTAAGCACTCATGCAACATGAATTTACAATCTATACGTACATACATATCACACAAATACGTATATGTGTGCTTGAGCGCGTGTAAATATAACAAACCAAATTAGCCAAATAAGCCAAAACCCATGTAAAAACTAATAATCTTCCATGAAAAATACTACCTTAAAGTTTAAATTCCAAAAAAAAAAAAAGAAAGAAATTTTCATAGTAATGAATTACTATCTTTTTTTTTCCCATATTGTAATTAACATTTTCTTTTTAATTAATCACTCATCCAACTTAAACCCCATTCATGTTGTCTCTGAGAGTAAGAAAATAAAGAGAATCTTAGATGGATAAGGATTAACCTCAAGAATTTTTCGAGATACTCGGTGACAAGTAATTGACTTTAATCAGGGAGACAAAATTGGCGGGAACAAAGACATCGCCTCCAAGGGTGATTAGGACCAAAGCTTTGGTCACTAGCTGCTCTGTTTGTTCTGGTTAGGAGTGTAAGTGACTCAAGCTACTCGCGAGTAGCTCGAGTTTGACTCAAGGCATACTCGAAGTCAACTCGATTTAATCAAGTTTTAGTCAAGTTTGAGCCGAATTCGAATATATTAATTTAAGTATCGAGTCGAATTCGTGTATTAAAATACTTGACTCGAAGTGTTTGCGAGCCTAATCGATCCTAATCGAGTCTAATCAAGTTTTATATATTATATTATATTTTATAAGATGATAGCTAATCGAGCTTAATCGAGACTAATTGAGTCGAGTCCGAGTATTGTAAAATTTCTTTCGAGTCTCGTTTGAGTTTTGAGAATGACAAAAACAATGTTGAAAGAACCCTCTCTGAATGAGGACCCAACCGTGACTCTACCTAGATTAATCAAAACAAAAATCTGAATATTGCGCGATGGACCAAATTCAGAACACAAAAAAATAGAAGAATTCTTATATCAATATTAATTTTTTTGTGAAAATAATAAAATAACTTTATTTTATAATAAAAATCTGATTAAATATATAATTATTAATAATAAGAAAAATAACATAAAAATAAAAATTTGAGGAGCTACTGGACTTGGTGTAGCAACTAATGTATGCCAGGATCGAATTTCTCTCTCTCTCTCTCTCTCTCTCTCTCTCTCTCTCAAAATATAGTTGTGAATGAGAAGATAGGAAATTAGGGTTATATGGGATTTAGGCAGTGATTTTTATGAGTTGGATTCCTAATAAATGGTCGTCTCTACCTACATTTTGTAGTGGGTTGAGGACTAACCAATAAAAGGGCACAAGTTGGAAAATAATAACGTACGGTAAATATTTATACTAGGTTGGGCTGTTGGGGGTTGTTAGCAGTTGAATAGGGAGAAACTTTTAAATTTTGAGGACAAAGTTACAAGTTTTTTATTGCTTTGGTGTAATGACATGAAATTGGGGTTACATAGCTTTGTATGCTTTCCCTTTGTTGCTTTCCTTCTTCACCTCCCATTGATCTCTAGGGCTTTGCTGATGGATGTTACCATCAAGCCAAGCTTATACAGACAACATTCACTTTTTAGGCTTGCCCTATAGCAAGGGATGGTGCACATTAATTAGGTGGACTCAAGCCAAACCTTAAGTATATGTGAATGGCATTAAAGTTGTTGCCCCATAGGGCATAGCCTCATCTGTTGTTGCAAAGGTTTGTTCATTTGAGCAAGCTTGGACTTGCTATGATCTCAACTTCTTCCGGGGCTGAAATGGCCCAATTAGATAGCCCCAAATCATCCCAAACTTACCTGATTGGGGTTACGGCCCGTGCCTCATGTTGAGACCATGATCACCTCATCTCTCTGCCGCCCTTGAACACACTCCAGCAAAAAGTCCAAGTTGGCAGACATAAAATGAAGAGCAGAATCAACAGTAATCTGGTCAATAAATATGTTAAATCTTTAAATTAAATCTCAAATTCAAAACTTAAAAATATAAAATATAATGTTGGGAGAGTTTTTCTCTAGATCGGGTCAAGGATTATTCAAAATATGATTTTGTGTAAAAATAAATAAATAAATAAACATGAAAAGCGGAGAAGCCCGACCATATGACATGAATCCTTTCTCCATGGTAGTATTCACCAGCCGTTCATGGTCATGTGAACAATAATGCACATGGTAGTTGGTGCACTTTGAGAAAACATATTTGAATATTAATAATGATTTTGATCTATTTAATAATAATAATAATAATATAAATGGAGTTTATCATGAATTATTTAATTCTAAATTCATGGATCTCCAATTAAATAAAAAATATGCATGATAAATTAATTCATAACTTAATTTTTATAATCAAATTACACTGTCATTATCAAGGCCACCCGCCATGTCCAAAAACAAATCATGTCGAGTAGGTCTAATTTGGTGAGCTGAGTTCCATTCCATATTCAAGTTCAATGTAGCATTCATTCTAGATTGGATCCTTTCCTTAGGAAAATTTCAGGAGAAGAAATCTAGCACTCCATTGACAAGTTTCATGATCTTCATCATGCTCAAAAATTCTGTCTAAATTTCAATAATGGATAATCATTTACCTGTAAATGGTTTTGCCCTTCATCTATAAAACAATCGATTGAGGGTTATTAAAAAAAGGGGAAAAAAAAAAGAAATGAAATCTATCATTATAACTTTCATTAATTTATTAATGTTTTAATTGGAAGAGCATAAGTAAAAAATTTTCATCATCTAATAAATTTATTTCGATATGAATTTATCACAAATAACTTTATTTTATATAATTAGAGGTGTAAATTTGATTCAGTCGTGCTAAAATTTAAATAAAATTTATAAAAATTTGTTGAATTTAATTCTAATTCTAATTTTGTAATTTAGATGCAATAAAAACTAAGTGTGAATTTGTAAATTTGAAAAAATATTATAAAATGAACTTTAAAAGAGTTTGTATTTTATGTAATTTATTTATAAAAGATAATTATTTAGTTAGTTGAAATAATGAAATTCAATTGAAATTCATATTTTTACACCAATAAAAAAATTATTCCAAAATGAAATAAATTAAAAATATAACTAAAACAAATTAAATGATTTTTCATTTGATCGGAAACATAACAATTAGAGTAAATGTAGTCCCCCTCCAGTTGTGATGTGGCATCATGTGGGCCCAGGATAAGGACATGAATGCTGACATGGATAGACACGTCACAGGACATGAATGCCGTTTGAGCGCAAATTCAAAATTTGCTAGTCTAGCACGAATCAACCAATCACCCACAAACCAACAAAACCATCTCTCTCTCTCTCTCTCTCTCTCTCTCTCTGCGTCTCTCTCATGCACAGAGAAAGAGAGAGGGCTCATGAGGCCTTCATCTCTCCCTCTCTAAAAGGGCTAGGATTAGGGTTGGGATATCAATCTCAATTAATGATGGTTCATCGTCCGTGTTGCCACTCCTTCCTGGTATCCATCCTCAAACCCCTCGTCTTCTTCCAAACGTTTTTCGGAATCTCCATCATCCTCTACTCCGCCTACGCTCTCAATCATTGGAACAGCTCTCTCCCTCCTCCCGTCTTCCCTCCTCCTTCTCTCCCTCCTCCCGTCTTCCTTCCTCCTTCTCTCCCTCCTCCCGTCGTCCCTCCTCCTTCTCTCCCTCCCGATTCCTCTGTTCCTCTTCTTTTCACCTCCTCCGGTTCTTTTGAGTTTCCCGATCGCGTTGACACCCCTCTGAATTTCGTCGCTCGCGATGTTGTTTATAGCGTTACCAATGAGATTGCTTCTGGGTTCGATTACGAGAATCGCATTCCTGCTCCTTGGTACTTTGATTATGTTGTTTCCCCTTTTAAATTTTTTAACTTGTAAGGCAATTAGGCGCTTTCGTGTGTTCTTTGGATTGATTTATTTTTTATTTAGTGGTTGTTTATACAAGAAATCCCCAGTGTTGAGTCTGTGCAGCTGGGGTTTGGTATTGGGGTTTGGTCTTATGACTAACTGCAATGGATTCTGTCGAAATTAATTGTTATCTATTGTTTTAACTATGGAGCACAAACATGGACATTAGGCATGTGACACAAACGACCATGATAACACTTCAACATTTTGAGTTGCGAAGTGTTGTCCATCGTATGATGCCTTTTAGTCTTGTTGGCATCACATCCTAACATGATGCCTTTTCTTTTGGTTATGTCACCTCACTTGTATGGAATTTTTCTTTTCTTTTATGAAGATTTTTGTTCAGAAGTTTCTGTCTTTAGGTGGCACCGTTGAATTCAGTTTTGTTTTCAGATTCATCCTGTTAGAGTTTGCATTACGTTATAGTTTTATTTCTTTCAAAAGATATTCAAACGATGCTAACCATTTTCTGCCCTTTATTCTACCCCTTGCGGCTTGCAGGTTCATTTATACATTGATGGGAGTTGGTACTGTGTTATGCTGTGTTACCTGCATTGGTCATATTGCTGCAGAAGCATATGTTGGCTGTTGCTTCTTTTTTGTATCCTTCTCAAAAAATAAAAAATATGGAAATCATAACATTTTATGGATGTGTTTTAATTTGTACAAAAAATTTGCTAAATTTGTAGACTAGGGTATGAAACGGAAGTGATGGAAATTGAAATTATTTCTAACCATTTTAATCATCATAAAACTTTTGCTGCAAATCATTGTATTGATTCTTAATATCCACTTTCCTTAACTTAAATTAACAGTATGGTATTCTCACTGCTATAATCATATTTTTTGAAGCTGTTTTTGGGGCATTTGTTTTATTTGATCAAAACTGGGAAAAGGTGAACTAGTGCTTTCACTTTTCCATAATAAGTTCCATAAATGTGAGCTAATGGAAATCTGTTTCCTGTTCCCTTTCAGAATCTTCCTTTTGACCCAACTGGAGAACTCATAAAACTCAAGTCTTTCATTGAGAACAATTGGGATCTATGCAAATGGTTTGGCATTGCGATAGTTGCAGTTCAGGTACAATCAAATTCTTTTTAGCCTAGCTATGAGAAGACCTCTCAGGGTCTGCCTTCTTACCTCTCTTTGTTCAACTTTAGTAATCTATCTTTATGTGGGATAAGTTCATCAGATTAGATGAAATGTAGTATAAAAATTTCAAAAATTTTATGGAATATTCAGCTATTTGACAGTTTTTTCATCCATTGGGTTTTCTTACCATTGCATTGCAAATTGATATCTGTTAGACAATGACATATATTGACCATTATTTGACAGTTTTTTCATTCATTGGGTTTTCTTACCATTGCATTGCAAATGGAAATCTGTTAGACAATGACATATATTGACCATTATTTGACAGTTTTTTCATTCATTGGGTTTTCTTACCATTGCATTGCAAATGGAAATCTGTTAGACAATGACATATATTGACTAGGAAAAGCTCCCTCTAGCACCTTTTTTTTTAGAGAGAGTGTCCACCTAATTCGGCTTGTAAGAGGGGCATAATTTTGCAACATGCATAAATTGTATTAAATGTTTTTGGAAGGCCATGGTAGAAAATAATTTAGATGTAGAAGCCCGAGAATCATGTCATTGAATTTAGGAGGCAATGAAAATGAAGATGAGTTTGAAACCTAGATGATACTAGTAACATAGCATGGAATATCTTGGGTGTTTGTTACATAAAATTTAAATCCACTGTAAGGGAATGAACCAGCATTGAAGAACCTTGAAGGTAAAACAACTATTACTTGAAGGTTTGAATCTGTATAATTTTCTTGATTGCATGGAAAAAAAATATAATCAAATGAAATTTCAGAAAGTGAAATCTGAAAATATGTTTGCTAGTTTATGAGAAAGGAGGAGGGACTTGGATCCCATAGTTTGAGGAAGGACTAAGTGGAAAGGCCTATAGAAGAAACAGGAGTTCATTGACTGGCTATTTAAGAGGGGGGTTGCAAAGGTGTCACGGAGAGAGCGGGAGGGCTGGATTTGAACACCTGAATTATTGTCACGGGGGGAGGCTTGTCCCATTTGTATGTATTCAGTTAATGGAGAAAGAGAAAATGGCAATTTTGGGAGAGTCATTTTGTGATTATGCAGTGAAAATCACATGAAGATGTTGGGGTTATTTATCCAACTCTATAGATAGCACTAGCATTAATAACACATGCATTGATAGGATTTGGTAAATCTTTCAGAAGATTAAAATCATTGGGTGGACTCTGTTTTGGTTTCAAATATGTTGGAGAAGAGTGTGTATCTGGTGTGTTTTTATTGCTAATGAAGATAATAGCAAAGACTGCATTTAGTCTTTTCTTTTTGGAAACATGGCAGATATTCAGAGTTAAGTTTACTACTGTCAGTCAAAGTCATACCAACCCGTTCTAGGTTAAGGTTTCAAATCCGTCTCCTGCGAATTGTCTAGCAACAAAAAGGGTCACGCTGTCAAACACTATATCGCAAACTGGAAGCACGAAGCTGAATGTCTCTGAACCCTTAACCAAATTTTAACTGGATATCTTGGGACCACATTTATTTTAGATGGTATTGGATGCTTTATTGTCTCTTATATCCCAATATAGAGGAGTCTGGCTGTAAAATAATAAGAAGGATGAAATGACCACAGGAAATGGGGATCATATCCTATTTTGTTAAACTTTAATTTGCCTTGTCCATGCACTAGCAAAATATGTATTTATTCTTTTGAAAAATGATGTTGCTTAACATGTTTTTGTGATACCAGGCATCATCTCTTATAACAGCACTTGTCTTGCGAGCGATGGTCTCCACCCCAAAGCCAGATTATGACGGTGATGAGGAGCATGGTTATATTGGTAATAGAAGCAGGGAACTACTTCTTCCTATGCGATCAAATTGCTCATCTGGATCAACCAAGTGGGATAACGATGTGGCTCGCTCTGAATTCTGGAGCTCACGGATGAGAGAGAAGGTATTTGGTTTGGCGAGGAACTATAAATAAAATCGCAGACAATTGAATATATTTCAGGGATTTCTGTTAATTGATTTTAAAGTGTTAGATTTGTCTCATTTTTTCTGCTTCCCTTGTATTTATCTTCTATATCTATCCCTGTGCAAATCAAGAGTTTTTGACATAAAAATTGCAGTAGAGAAGGCATGCTATGTTTTGTTCAATTAATTGACAAATTTGAGATGGTCAACATATAGACCACCTATACATACGTTTGCTTTCTTTTGATTTTTGAGATAGGTTTTCTCTGTCCACTGCACATGATATGGCTTAATTACACAAATCACAGATTTGGTAGTTGAAATTGGTTATACTAAAGTCAATACATTTTACGTTACAAATGGATTTTTTCCATGTTTGGTTGCTAACTAACCATGTCGGAACATTGTTTGATATGCAAAAGTAAGATCATTCTATTTACTGCGCCTTTACAATAGACTTATTTTTTACAAAAGTACCAGAACAAGGATCAAATTAAAAGCTAGTACTCATTTTATTGATAATCCTCTGCAAATGTGATGAAAAGTGTTTGGTTCTTACCCTAATCAAGACCTTGCTGTATCTTGTGCTGCAGTATGGATTGGATGGTGGGATTGGTGAGGTCAGAAATAGTCTGCTCTTCCAAGCAACATTGGCGAACAATACAAGATCCAGACGTTAAGGATCAGGAAATGTGTTCGGTCTTTTAGGGCTCAAAATATATTGTTGTACATGTATGAAGTCTTTGTTGTATTAATATGCTATATATTCTTCTCTGATTCTTTGTCCATATGACCTGCAGAAATAATCTGTGATATATGTTGTTGTGCAAGGTTTGTTATAAAATCAATTGCTGCCTTAATTTAATTATGACGCCAATTTTGCTGAAAGCTACGAAGTTTTGTTCATTCTAGTGCATTCTTACATGTTTAAGGGCATCTCCTTTGTCCCAATAAGTGTCATTGAAAAGGTTAGCAACTGGGTGGCCTTGGATCCACCATAATCCAATGCAACAACAAAAGGCTTCCACACACAATAATAAAACCCTAGTTCACATATATTACAATTGCAAATCATGCTTCTGGTTTCTATATACATTTTTTATTTTTTGGGGAACTTCATTTGTACGATATTTTGTTCTGTCAGTAAACAAAAGCTGTGCATGAATTTATCCAGCCCACAACTTTTGAGGGGAATTGGTCCAAGACTATATGGCCACAGCCCATTGTGGCTCAGTTTTAATCGTCTCCAGGACTGGACATGGTGTCCTTAGACTCTATTGAGTGCTCCATGAATGTTTAGGTGTAGATGGGTATTATGTAGTGTTTAGGGATCACAATATTCGATTCGATAGATACTCGAAAAATCTAATCCAATAGATCGGTTTTTTTTTTCTCCAAAAAATCGGATTAGGGTCAGATTTTAATATTAAGATAGTCGGATCGGTTCGGATATAGATTTAGGTTATAAATAATCCGATCCGATAATAATTTATAATAAAATAAAATTTTATTTTAATATAATATTATTAAATAAAATAAAAGATTTTTAGAGTTTGTTATAATTTGTAAGTTTCATTTTTATTTTTGAACAAATATTATTAAATTAAAAAAGAAAGTATTAATCTATGGTTTAAATCGACTATGGATCGGATATGTACGGAGTATAAGTCAGTTTAAGATCAAATTGTATCGGTACTTTGTTTTTTCCATTCCGTTTTTTAACGGCCCGTTTAGTGGGATAAAGAAAAAGGAGGGACATGTTTGGGTTGTTCATGTTCTGTTTTCCATTTCTAATGACTCTGCCTCCACTGTTTATACTTTCTAAGCAGTGGATCCTAAATCCTAACAGAAGAGAGAATTTACGTTAAAATGACAGTTCGCTTAAAATTTTAACACAACGCTTATGAAAGATAAGCACAGGCTAATAAAAATTGTACAAAGTCACGCATCTAGGAAACCTGTAATTCATTGTTCCTTAACAGTAAGCATTGAAACAAAATGAACTGGATCAAGTTCATTCCTCTCTCTCTCGCGGCTGTGTTAAATGATTGTCATATCTATTAGGCTGGTCCCTGAGTCAGATTCTCTGTCAAATATTGCTGTGACTTTCTCATGATTTCCCTGAGCAATTTACGGAGCCTGCAATGTGTGATCAAGTGATCATATATATATATATATCAGAGTGTGTGTGTGTGTATTACTAGACTGAATTGCATACCAGAACACCATCCATAGAAAAAAGAGCCTTGGGAGTCACGAGATTTCCCTTTGTTGCCTTAACTTTTAACAACTATTCTGACTGCTACCTTGCCATTTTCCAAAACAGAATCCACTGTCTCTCCCTTTTGCAAGTACTTTTCCTTGTTTGTTTCTTGCAACTCTGTTTAAAACATTCCCCAGCTCTTCTTTGTTACTTGAAATATTCGCCTCTTCTGCTTGTCCAGTCTATAATCTTGTGGAAATTTGTCTCTTGTTATCATGAATAATTGTTGGATTGAGCCTACAAGTATTCTCTGTACTGTAAATTCTTCTCTCTCTCCTGAGAGAGAGAGAGAGAGAGTTGTTAGGAAGTCTGAAAAATAAGATCAATCTTCACGTTACACAAGTCAACCCAGCAATCAACATGTGCAATTGCACCCCTAATGTGGCCCAAAAGAGTCGATCAATTCATAAATAATGGGTAACCAAAATCGTTTTGATGCTATTGAGGGCTTAATTTCCAATATTGAGTCGTACCCTGAGGATGGACTACCAATGATCAAGCTTGAGATAAGCAAGCTCCCCATAAGATTTTTTTTTTAAAAAAAATATAAAAATATTAATATAATAATAGTTTAAATTCTTTTTTTATATGAAATAACGAAATTTCCTTTAGTTCTAGATAAAAAGTAATTGTTGCTAGATAGACATAATTTTCCCTTCAAATTATCAATGCCTAAAGCATTTTAATTTTAATTTGTGATTTTTTATTTTTTATTAATGTGAAAAGTACTATTTTATCATTTTCTCTCTCTTAAGAAAACTTTGTTTCTTTCTCTTTCTATCTTTTTTTTCGACTTAGTTTGTGAGTTTAGGGGAAAAAAAAATAAATTATGAGAGAAAAGAAGAAAAGTGACATACCATTTTATTTTGAAAGTTCAACAAAAGAAAAAAAGAAATGAAATAATTTTTTTTATTGGAAGTCTAAGAGAAATAAGAAAAAAATATTTTAAAAAAATATATGTTTTTTTTGACCTTTATGCCCTTTTAGTTTTTAAATCCAAAAAATCTTGCCCAAGGTGTAATGACCTGAACCCCATTTGTGATCTCAATAGTTTTGTAAAAATTGATAAGTTGATAATTGATGAAGAATTGGACAGATCAATATTCTTCTTTTGTTTTGAGCTCTGCAATCTTACTTTGTGATGTTTGTGAGTTGGATAATATTATTTTTTGGTTTTTATAGATTGGTATTTGAGTTTTATCTGATTAATTCGATTCAAGTATTGTAATATTTATTTTAGAAGTTGACTCTGCTAAATTTTTTTTCTCAATTTTTAGACTTAAAGTCAAAATCTCTAATTAAGAAATAAAGTGATCGATCACTCGGCATAAATGAGTTTGGTTTGGATAATATTTTAAATCTTTGAATATATTTTGTGTCAAATTTTTAAGAGTATAATTGATTTATAAAATTTTTACTTCCACTCGGTCTTTCCCTCCGTTTCTTTTCTTTTTTGGGAAGTAAGTTTTGTAATTTTTGAGAGGATTGTCTTTCTGACCTAATTTTTCCTTTCTGCTCGTCCCTACTCCCAAACGAAGCCTTATGTTTTTGTCAACAAAGCCAAAGAGGGAAGAGACTCGTCTTTCTCATCTTTTCTCTCCTTATCTCTCTCTCTCTCTCGCTCTCTCCCTCTTTGCTGACAAAGACAGAGAGAAAAGGGATGTCTCTCTTTATTTCTCTATGTTTTTCTCAATCTTTTCTCTTTCAATCAATTAAGATGAGAGAAAGAATGGATCGAGAAGAGACGGACAGAGTGGCGATTTCCATAGGAGAGAGACAAAGGCAGATGTCACCTACATCACCAGCGAAACAAAGATTCTTTGTTTCCTTTCTCTCTCTTTGGATCGATCAACCGATTGAGGCGAAAAAAAGAAAAAAAAATTGATTGAGAGAAGCGAAAAGGAAACACAAATCTGGTTTTTCGTGTCTGGGTTAATCGATCATTGTCTTCGTTGTTGAAAAATTATGGAGAGGAGAGAGAAAGAAAATGAAAGAGAAGAAAAAGAAAGAGAAAGAGGAGAGTACTTTTGTTCAATCAAAGTACGTGAATAATGAAATATATCATTTTCTAATATAAAAAAAAAAAAATACAAACACAAATGTAAATTTGTAAGGCATTAATAAGCGGGAGGGGAAATTATTTCCATAGCTTATGGGGACTACTTTTCATTTCGCATCAGTGAAGGAGATTTTGCCAAAGGAAACTGTGTTATGTGCGGATGGAAGCAACTGGGTATAGATCATCGAGTGAAAATATCATCAACGGTGATGGAGCGTAGCTCTAGGCCCAATTTCAAAAGGATAGTGTTGGAAAGGCCCACACACAAAGCTTATGAGGGATAACTACCGATCGATGTTCAACAGTCTTCATAATCATCTATTGAAGGACTTCAATCGTTCAGATCTTCCGAACGATAGGGTCTCAGTCGTCCTACTAACCAAACGTGATTCATCAAGCGAAAGTAATAACCCCGACCGAGCACTCAATCATTAGTCTATCAAACGAATGAACTCTGAAAGTCTTTCATCGGCTAAACGACCAATCGACAACTAACAGCTCTAGTGATTTTAAAAGAATGTCAAAATACCCGAATAACTACGATTTCCTATTTGAGGGTAGCATCTTTAGGATTTTTAAATAACGAAAGAATCCTTCCAGGAAACGAAAATTCCCATACGAGAAAAATCTCGATCAATTCAGAATATTGAATACCCGAAGGGATCGGCCCGATAAGGAAAGTAGGGTTAAAGTACTCCAGCGGCGTACGACTCTGACAGGTATAAACTATCTCAAAACCCTTCAAATCAGGTATGTTTTTGGAGCCTCACACATTGAGCACACTCATCACAGGAAAACTCTCTCTTCCCGAGCTCTCAGTCTGTTTCTTTACATTCGAAAACCGCTCTTTCTGACTTGAGTATCAAAGTCTCTCCCATCGAACACCCTCCGGTGGTTTTTGCAGGTCTATATCCTTTCAACGGCATTCATTTGAGTCAACAAAGAGTCGGTATCTGTGAAGTCACAATTCACCTCTAACAGATTGGCGCCGTTTGTGGAAAACAGATTAGAGTAACTTCTATAATTCTGACAATCATACCTCCGAGAACCAGAGAATCTTCAAAAGCCGCCCCTATTGCAAAAGGGCATACTGCAACGCCTTCTGAGACTGCCCTTCCTATGGTGCCCGATCACTTTACTTATGATCGTGCAGCCTCCCCTCGCCCGCCTCATCAAGAACAGGCCTTGCAACCCACGATCTCGGAACAACCGATTGTGGCCCCTACTCCAAAGCGAGTCAGCCGCTCCCAAATGGAGAAAGAGTCAAAGATTCAGAATATGTGCAAACAACTGGAGGGCCTTAGCCACACCCTTAGGCTCAAGGGCCAATATTCTATTGGGGGTCCAAGTGTCCCCAGCGACGACCGTCACCCCCACACCATGAAGTGTCTGAAAATGATCCTTGAAATTTTCGAAAGCAAGTCAAACAACTCGTTGCTGAAGAATTCAAGCGAGTTAATGCTCAGGGAAACCAACCTTCCCTTTATTCTCACGCTTCACCTTTCGATCCGAAGGTTTCTTCGGAATCTATGCCTCGCAACGTACTCCTGCTCCCATGGAAAGATACGACGGGATAATAGATCCACGGGATCATGTGGCCTATTTCGTGACAGTGATCATTTCAAGACACATGTCCGATGTTGCCATGTGTAGATATTTTCTCACTATTCTCACGGGGAACGCGTTAACTTGGTCAACTCTCTTCCTCCGTTGAGCATAAAAACTTTCTCTCAACTACGAGAACAATTTGAGTCACATTTTGTAATAAGCAGAGGGGTCAAAAGAAAGTCCACTTCTCTATTGTCATTACGTCAGAAGGAGAATGAGTCCCTAAGGGACTTCCTGGAGAGATTCAAGACAGAAATGATGAGGGTCACATCTTTGAATCATTCCATCGCACTGATTGCACTACTAACAGGACTATGGCATGAAAGTATCGATCACAAAGAACTCTCCTGCTACTATCCAAAAATTTTAAACCCGAGCCGAGAAATATATCGCCGCTGAGGATGCTGAGACGTTTGACCAAAGAAGAGACCGATCCACTCGAAATGAACATAACCGATCACCCAAAAGGTCTCTATCAAGGAAGAGCCGAGTGAATCCCCCTCCTTCACGGAGGTATCATAATTACACCCCATTGAACGAGACCCCTGGCCGGGTCTTAGCCTTAAATCAAGGATAAGCCATACATTCGATAGCCATCACGATCAACTAAGGATGACTCCAGTAAGGACAGAACCAAATACTGTCACTTCCACCGTGATTATGGCCACACAACAGATGGTTGTAAAAAGCTAAAGGATGAACTAGAATTCCTGGTACGCAATGGGAGACTACAAGAGTTCATCAACAGAAAGGAGGGAGATCCCCCCACCGACCATCGGCAGGAACCACCGCAACGTGACAGGGCGGAGGATTGACAAACTACTCGGCTCCCAACCAACAAAAGAGATTGAGTAATACTCCAAATCCAGAATGGGCGAGTCCTCCAAAAGCTTTCCCATCCTTCTGATGATTTGTCAGAAAATGAAGTAGGACGCCTAATCACACCGATCTTCTATTTCCCAAAAACACTTCCCTCTGCACCACAAGAAGTTCTAGCAATAGACGCCAATAAACAACAAGTGGGAAGAGGTCCGTCATTGGTTTTACAGACGAAAATCTAATCGGGTAAAACCAAGTCGACACGACCCCCTTGTGATGATCGCCAGGATTGGGCAACATGAACTTAGAAGGATCTTTGTCGATCAGGGGATAGGCTGTAACCTTTTATATCGGGATATTTTCAGACGAATGAGGTTTACTTCTGCTCATCTCTAACACCATGTAGTGCCGGTCAAAGTGCTTTCAGGCAAATGAATATACTCTGAAGGTATTATCTCACTCCCGGTTACTTTCGGAATGCCCCCTAATCATGCGACAGTTTCTGTCATGTTCAATATAGCTGATTTTCTTTCGCTCTACAATGTCATCTTGGGCAGGCCAGATTTGAACGCCCTGAAAACTCTGCCCAGTACAAAGCAGATGAAGATCAAGTTCAGAACATCGTTAAGGATTGGGACATTGTCATGCAATCCAGAGCCCTCCACTTCTACTCCAAAGTAACCATCAGGGTCTGTTATTAATGGTTCTCTCTCCAGAATGTGAGGATATTTTTCAAATTAGTGAGGCATCGACTTAATGGACTTCCGACAAACATATTCCCCGATTCTACAGTACGGAGGGTCTAAATCGCTCAGATCCTATCGATCGTACGTGTCGTCAATAAATGATAGAACTCTCCGAATGGGTGAACACGACCTCTCTATCTAACGTTTCTCCCCAACGGAGGGTCTAAATCACACAGATCCTATCATTCGTACGTATCGTCAATGAGGGATGGAACTTCCCGAATAGGTGGATACGGTCCCTCTATCTAACATTTCTCTAGAACGGAGGGACTAAGTCACCCAGATCCTATCGTCCGAACGTGTCGTAATGGATAGAACTCCCCGAACAGGTGGATACGACCCCTCTATCTAAGAATTTTTTATCTTACGGAGGGTCTAAATCGCTCAGATCCTATCATTCGTACATGTTATTAATAATGGATGGAACTCCCTAAACGGGTGGATACGACCCATCTATTTAACGTTTCTCCAGAACGGAGGGCCTAAATCGCTCAGATCCTATCGTCCAAACATGTTATCAATAATGAATAGAACTCGCCGAACGGGTGGACACGGCCCCTCTATCTAAGAATTTCCTATCTTACGAAGGGTCTAAGTCATCCAGATTCTATCGTTTGTACATGTAGTCAATAAGGGATGGAACTCTCCGAACGGGTGGACACGGCCCCTTTGTTTAATGTTTCTCCTGAAAGGGTCTAAGTCGCTCAAATTCTATCGTCCAAACGTGTCGTCAATAAGGGATGAAACTCCCCGAACAGGTAGACATGATCCCTCCATCCAAGAATTTCCTATCATGCGGAGGGTCTAAATCGTTCAGATCCTATCGTTCATACGTGTTATCAATAAGGGATGAAACTCCCCGAATGAGTGGACACGGTTCTACTATCACTTATTTTTTCTGAACAATGGGCCCAAGTCGCCTGATTTTACCGGACTGACGTAGCAAGAGCTGCAACTGAGAATAACAAGGTGACTTCTATCAATGAAAAAGTAAGGATTTCTTATTGAACAAACAAAGGGCACCGAGTACAAAATTTTGAACAAAGGTTATAAAGAATCAAGAAGGGGGGATAGCCAGACACTGAGTCTTTGCCGCCTCCTTAACCAGGGGCAGAGCATTACTTAGACCTATACGGTAGATTATTTTTTCGGTGCACTTTAACATTTCAGACGATTTGTATTGAGAATCTTTAAAGACTATGACATCCTTCGTACGAGATTCCTCAAGTTCAACTATTCTGTATTCTGCCACCCGAAGAGACTCTTCACGAAGTTGGGCCTACTTCTCGACCGATTAAAGATGTGCCTCACGCACTTTAGCCTTCGATGTCAACCTCTCACATCGCCCTTGACACTGGGCCAACTCTAATCGAAAGTTTCTTAGCTCTTATTCTTTCTTATTAAGCAACACACCGGATGTGCTCTCAGTCTTTGTGCCCTTTTCATCCTGAATAGAGACTCCTTCCTGAGCTTGAGCCGGACGGCTTAACTCTATTGTTCATGAAATTCAGCAAGAGCTATTGTCTGAAAGAAAAACTGAGTCAATAAAGGTAAAAATGAGAAAGAATCCAATGAGCATAGAGGAAACGATACCATTAAGTCTAAAGACTTAAGAGCCCTCCGACTTACTCGTAGGATATCCTATGGAAGTCGACCGCGTACCGATGAAAGTCCAACCGGTTGGCAACGCGATCCGCTTCAGCCAGGTCTATGTAACTGTATTGCATATCCCCAGTATAGATGGCGATGGTTCCCCATTCTTTTGAGCCATTCTTTCCAGCAAAAGATCGAACGAGAATGACAGGTGGAAACGCAGTGCCATCAGGAATCTTGCACTTTCCTTTGTGCAAAAGCCAAACTGGAACAGCAGATGAAGGCCTTGCCATTTCCTCCATCGCAGCTGTGGGAGCGCGCGACCTTGTCTTAGCACCAAATGAGGAAGTATCTCCCAATCTCCTTGGTTCACCCTCACCAGTGCTTCCTTTCCCCCAAAGACTCACTATCTTTCGAGGCAAGAGTCTCCATTAGGATGGCTCATAATGGATCCGAACGCTCCGATAGAATAATCAGTTTATGCCTTGACAAAGGCAAAGACGATGAAATTTTTCTTCTCTTCGACAAGGGAGAAGAAGACTTCTGGAGGGCCACAGACGCCTTGATAGACTTCTGAGGAGATTCCCTCGCACCCAACCGAACCTGCCTATCGATGGTAATTTTCTCCAGTACGGCATCATCGAGGGTGTCCACAGAATCGACCGACGCAACCTTTCCTCTCTCCAATAAGAGATACCTATCGATCGTCCTCTTCTCCCCAATCAGCAGGCCGATCAAGGACAACATCTGATCATCTAGCAGGGACTCAAACCATATACTCCGACTAGTGGACTTACAATAACCGTCGACCGACCGAATGAAGCGACCATATTTAGAAGCGACTGGAGGCTTCAGTCCTAAAGAAGGCCCCTCATTGGCATCGGGCAGGACAGGGATGCGATTCTTATCTGAAAATTCTATAAAAAAGAATTTGTGCATCTAGTTCTTATCGATGGACTCCTTGTAGCAAAACTTCCAGTCAGACTCAGGTCGAGTCTGTAATTTGTACTAGCCCCTGGTCAAGCCACTGCTTTCACATCTCATCAAAATAAAAACGAACGACAAGATATCGAAATCAAAACGAAAACGACAAAACTCTAACAGGGAAGCCACAGCAACTACCAGACGCTAGACACTTGGGATCAGGAGAGTTGGAAATATATTCCAATAGTATAGCATCTCCGTGAAAGGATCTGTGTATGGAACTTTTAATCCATATTTAACCAATTGGAAATACATCGATATGCAACCCTCTGGCGCTGTATTAGCCCTATCGGCTTTTGTGACAGACACCAAGGTATAATCATCTCTCATCAACATATCAGTTTGGACTTCTTGAAATTCCTTTAGGGACATAACGCTCGCGATGTCACTGATGCCTGGAAAAGACTGATTTCGCTATTGTTTCTAAAAATGACTTTTCTAACAGATCTCAAAGAAAGAAGAAAAATGAAGATGTCAGACACACATGAACAAATGGTCTTATAAAAACGGTAAGAGACGATCCGTCTACCCCCAATGACGGCCTGTGATGCCAACATTACTCACGGTACCTTCTTATAAAACGGTACCCTGAGTAGGGGGCAAATGATGAAGCGTAACTCTAAACCCAATTTCGAAAGGACAACATTGGAAAGGGCCACGAACAAAGCCCACGAGGGATAGCTACTGATCGATGTTCAACAGTCTTCATGATCATCTACCGAAGGGTCTCAGTTGTCCAGATCTCCAGAACGATAGGGTCTCAGTCGCCCCGCCAACTGAACATGATTCATCAAGCGAAAGTAATAGCCCCGACTGGCCACTCAATCATTAGTCCATCAAACGAATGAATTCTGAAGGCCTATTCATCGGTCAAATGACCAATTGACAGCTAACAGCTCTAGCAATTCTAAAAGAATGTCAAAATACCCTAATAGTTTCAATTTCCTAATTGAGAGCAGCATCTTTAGGATTTTCAGATAATGAAAGAATCCTTCCAAGAAACAAAAATTTTCATACGAAAAAAATCGCAATCAATTCGGAATATCGAATCCCCGAGATTTTGGGATCGGCCCGATAAGGAAATTGGGTTGAATCACTCCAACGGCGTATGACTCTGGCAGGTATAAACTATCTCAAAATCCTCAAAGCCAGGTATGTTTCTGAAGCCTCACACATTGAGCACACTCATTACAGGGAACCTCTCATTTCCCGACCTCTCAGTCTGTTTCTTTACATTTGAAAACTGCTCTTTTTGACTTAAACGTCGGAGTCCCCCCCGCTGGAGCATCCACCGGCGATTTTTACAAGTCTTATATCCTTTTGATGATATCCGTTTGAGTCAACAAAAAACCGATATCTGTGGAGTCACAATCCACTTCCAACAAACGGGATACAGTAATAGAGTCAAAATTTTGAATTTAAATTTTATAAATTAAAAATAAATATTAAAAAAATTAATTTTTAAATTGAATCTCGAAATAGATTAGTTATAATTTTAAATATCAATAATTAAGTAAAAAAAATTAAATAAAGGGAAAATAGCCCACAACATTGCCAATTGAGGAGGGGCCAAATTAACTCCAAATCTACCGTAAACAAAAAATACAGCATCATAATCACTAACTTTTTCTATCTTTTTGTAACATCAGGTTAGACAACCTCAATTAAATTATACTCCTCCTAGGAAGTAGGTGTAGCTATCCTATTCAATCTACCCAGTTTTCCGTGTTCATAAATTTTTTCTCAGATCAACGAAATTTTGTCCCAATTCAATTGTTTCTCTAAAACATAGTTATTAAACTCAAATCGACTCGTCAGTCAAACTGGGTCAACCCGTGATCCATAGACTGTACTAATTGGTCAGTGAGATGGACCGTACAAGCACCCCACCCGGATGAACCCGCAAGTTTCCCGCAACACGTGTGACCAACTAGTTTTGTTTCTGAAGTTCGTCTCCTCCGATCCATCCAAACACGTCTCCTGATCGATCCACCGGGTTGGAGAGCTCATCGATGGCAACTCAAAGAGAGAGCTTGAAGATAAGTTGCAGAGAAGGATCTAACGGGAGATTATTGAAGGAGGAGATGCTTGAGAAACATGAATCAGGATATAGAGTTAAGTTATAGAGAGATTTAATAGAGTTTGATGCAATGGTACTGAGTGGTGAAAAGTAGTAGAAGGATTTGAATTCTTTATTGGATTCATGAAATAGGGTTCTGATGAGGAGGCTGAGCAGGAGCGTGGCGGAGATTACAATGGTAAGAAGATGCTCGCAAGGGTTAGGGTTAGGGTTTTGGGAAAGAGTTGAAATATTATTATGATTGCTTATCTGGTAGTTCCTTAACTTCTTCGCCTGACAACAAATTTCTTCAAACAAATCGAACACTCGCAATCACTTTCTTAAGTGATTTTCACTTTCGGAAAAGATCCAATTGAGGATTTTGATGCTGGTTGTTGGCCTTCTATGGCAGATAAGTAGAGAAGCAAACTGTGTAAGTCCCCTCTTCCTTGTATCACAATCATACCTTGTGTGAGGGGATTGATGAGAATTGTGCGATTTTCGTATTTGTTTGATTTTGGTATTCCTCATCTGGGTGGGTCAAATTCTCTGATGAGTTGGGCGGTGCTGTCATGCGATGAATAAATCGAGCTTGGGTGCCAAAAAACAGAGAGAGATCTAGAGAAGCAAACTGCCTAAGTCCCCTCTTTCTTGATTTTATTATATTATAATATTATATTTTATATTTTATAATATGATTATATCATGTCCTGTATGATTATATTTTACTTTATTATATGATTATATTATATTTTATAAATATTATAATTGATAATTTATATTTAAAAAATATAATTATATATATTTTTATATTTTAAAATAATAAAAAATAATCAGTGATTGAATCAATGCTCAATAATTTAATCGGTTGAACCGTAAATTTTAAGGTCCATGAGTCAATAGACGGATAGGGTTTAATAACTATACTCCAAAAACATATTTTTTTTATTTGATCCCGCTTGATTGATTGTAGTTCTTTATATCAATTTTTTTTTTTTTAATAAAGACACTTGAATATAGAGTTATACAGAGTTAACATTTTTCAAACGACCACAAAAATAATTAAAATCACTAATAAAATTCGAAACCATTCCTTTAAAAAAACAAAAATTACTAGGATGTACTCATTATTAAACTATATCCTATGTGTGGCTATAGTATATTTTCTGTAATACTATTGGTGCTATCGGTTAGAAGGGTAAACACTTCATTACGGATGAGACCATATTCACACGTACCCAAACCTAGGATGGTTGGTCCTTGGAATCATTGCAAAAAGGCCTAGTATTCCCAACCAAAATCATGAGAATACAAAGTATTAATTTTACTCACTCAAAAGTCAACATGTACAATACCGGGCTTTGACATGTATAGCTATCCCTGCCATAATGTATTGGATAGGCACCATTGCTGTGTGATTGGACAAATTGGTCGCCAGATGCACACCAACCACCACAACCATCTGTCCTCGGCAGGAAAAATTATAACAAGAGGAGGATGGCTCAAGTGAAGAAACACATTGGGTACAGATGACAATGTCCATCCAGAGCGGCCCAGTTGAGAGTTTAAAGAGCCCTTCAATAAAGACAATGGGGTGCTTTAATAACCAACCCCCATTTCTCTCTCTCAAACTGCATATGATATCAATGTTGGTAAACCCATTGAACCAAAAAAGGGAATTAGAATTCTGAGGGTACATTATGCAACAAATTTTTCAGCATTAAACAAATTGACGTCGGATAGACGAGCAATGTTGAAAATCATAATACACAAATAATAGAGTTACAAATAAAAATAAAAAAAAAATAAGGGAAATGCCTCTTCACACTCTACCAGTCAACTCAACCACAGCCTCCACCACAAGTTCTTCAAGCAATTTCCCCTCCATTTCCTTGCCTAAATTATCTACTTCCCCTCTCATATGCTCAACCCAACCCTTACCCACCACCTCCTTCCTCGCCACCCTCTCCACCACCAGCCTGTTACTTACCCCATCTTCACCAGCAACGCATTTAGCCTCACCCGAAAACCACTCCTGCATTTGGGCCCACACCCGGTCAGTTATTTCCCGTGGTGCAATATTCGTAAGCCTCTCATTGACCCCACATCCCGAGGTGACACACAAGTTTGGTTCTAATACATGGCCCATTATGTCTACCAAGGCTGCATTTACACAATCATACACAAGCTTGCGCTTTGATCTCCATTGTCTTCGTTTAGCCTCATGCAAAAACTCCTTATCATTTAGGTCGGTATATTTCTCTCTCAGTAATGGGTCCAATGGGCTCTCCGGTGAATGCCATCTAGAGATAAATATGTCTGATTGAACCCCACTTTCAAGGCCTGCAGCTGATAGTATCGTTTGGATGAAGAAAAGCAACTCTTTTTGTTCTTCCTCAGCTCCAGAAGAAGCCAAAGGAGAACTCAATGGATACGGAGTGGTCCTTGCAATTGACCCTATTGGAGGGGACTTGTCAATTAAGTTGGACCTAACAGCGTGCACAGGTACTAGCCTTCCTGTTGCATTCAAGAAAAACATAATCAGATTGCAGATACTATGATTGGAGATGATGACCATTGCAGGGAACATGTCTCCACAGTACTCACCCTGTTGAATTAATTTAGCATTGCCACTGAACTCAGGAGTTGCACTATCATCCTCCTCGAATGGAGGATCTAAGACAGAAATTGGGCTGGGATGGTCCTGATTCTCACTTGAGTTTCCTGGAGGCTTTGTAACAGATAACCCTGCCTGCATGATGAGAGAAACACCCGCATAAGGAAGCTAACTTTCCAAAGCAACATTGCAGACATTAATTGCAGCATGACCTATCTATGAGAAGAAAATTTGTAATGGCCACAGCCAACAAGGACCCACATGTTTCCAACAACAGTTGTTGCATTAAGATAATTTAACTTCACTTTAGAAGTCAACACACCCACCAGCTTGGGATATAAATGCGTTTGTGATGCTCAATATGTTTTGGCTCACATGGTGCAGTAATTAATGTTATCATTCCTAACTTGAAGACAATGGCCCAAGGAAAATTAGTTCCATTATTCCTACTTCAAATGGAGACATGTACGGTGTAAGGCAATAATGGATATTAACACCCAACAGTTCAGCATATGTTACTGAGAAATTTACCCAGTAGTGAAATGAAATAACCAGGTAGTCAGGAACACCAATACAGCCAAATGTAAGAACAAGGAAGCCATACATTGCAAGCACAAAAATTGGACCAATGAAAGAAATAGCACAGCAGGAAACCAGAAATGGTAAAATACCTCATGGGAAGTGATTCCTTCATTTGATCCCATACCAACTGAATCCAAGGAAAAAGTCTTGCTTGGCAGTTCCTGAGGACCATGCGACACTCCCTCTTCATGGCCAGTGGCATTATCACATTGAGTTACATTCTCCCTAACTTTTCCATGGGACTCAGCATCAGCAATAGTAGATTGAGACCCATCCTTAGATCGAGAGGTACCAGATTTCTCTTTGCTCGATTTCTTATTCCTTGAGAAAAATAAATTAGAAACCTTCCCCTTGAATGAAGAGTTGGTACTCCTCTCTTTTGTCAACTCCTTTGGAGCAGGTGATTTCCCAACCTCAGGATCTGAAGCATCAATGTTTGGTCTTGCACCATATGCTGTAGAGGAAACAGGAACAGATTTTGATCTCAAAAGATTTCTTGGAGAACCATCCATGCATTCATCCTTGTTAACAACACTAGTTAAGCATGACGTTGATCCCCGAGGATCCTCTTCTTTAATATTATCCTCCTCCGATATCAAGGGTTTTTTCACATCAGAAAGTGCAAGCATCTCACCTAACGTACTAGAGCTTCTGCGGACATGTCTTTGATCTGGAGCACTCCCATTCAAAGCCATCATTGCCCATCTCTCTGAGAGTCGCTTTTTTGCTTCTCTGCAAACTGATGACTCTGGAGAGTAGGAAGCACGGCTGAAAGAGGATGGAGAATATGGGCTCCCAAACCTATTTATATAATCCCATGAATGCCTTGATGTTGGTGTCATAACCTCTGAATCACTGAGATTTCCCATTGCATACTCATTTTCTGACTTGTTAAATGAGCTTTCATCGCCAATATAGCCGTTAGAGAACACAGAAGAAAGCAATGTTTCATCTCTGCGATGATTGGTCAGATTCTCACGCATCTGCCTTGTGATCTCCTTTGCAACTTCTCTGGACTCTCGTGCCTCCTCATCTTCCAGCTCCCCATAGATATTATCACCATGAAACACTCTGGGTGATGATGAAGGTGGAAATGCTACAGCCCTAGGATCACGAGACTTCCCAGGGCTAGGCTTTAGTACCACTATTCGAGTGGGCTGAGCAGGGTTGTTATCGGCATTTGAATTGGTATAACTTGGATGGTATTCAAAGTCGCTTTTGTCCAACCTATTTGCTTGACTTCCCAGAGCTTGTTTCTTTATTTGCCTTTCATTCATTTTCACAGCTCCAGAGAATGTATCACCGTTCACCATCTTAGACGGTCTAAGGACAGTGATTCGTTTTGTTTCAGGAGGTGGAGCTATTGAATGCATATCACACAATTGCTGAGAGAAAAGAGAATTTGGCTCTTGCAAAAACTTGAGAAAGAGGTCCTTGTTGGAACTTAGAACTTCTAGGGCATCCTGGAATTCCTTAGACTGGCGAAGTTTTTCATCTGTTGCTAGACGTTTTGCTTCAATGAACTTCTGACGAACAAGGGCCATCTTTTTCTCATTTTGCTGTCCATTATGTCTCCCTCTCTGTGGTGATGTATCTCTAATATAACCTGATTTCTGGGGCGGCTGCCAAATTTCATAAACATCTTTGCACTCATCCTTATCTTGATAAAGACAGTTCCCATGTTGCAGTTGCTTGTCTAGGAACCCATCTTCATGCTGCCAATATTCCATTGATATTCCAGAATGAGTTAGATTATTTCGTGAATATCCTTTTGATTGCCTTCTTGGTGTCGCAGTTAAATCAGGCTGTCGTGGTAGTGCATCAAGCCCCATCAATTTAGCAACCACACTAGGTGGGTTATGCTTAGACTCAATTTCTTTGGACATTTCTTGAGCTATTAGCATCTTCATGGGTGTCCCACTGGATTTCCTGTTTGATGAAGTCATCCTCAGCTCGGACACAATCTGTGCGCAGCATGGAGACACAATACAGATCAGGACAGTACTCTCAAATTTCATTCTACACTCAAAAGGCAAAACTTTTCATGGTCATGCATTTATGGTCAACAAGAAACAGAAATTAAGAAATTACCAGTTTATCCTCCATTTGATCAGCAATGGGGCTGGGCGTCCTTGAAACGTCAGAGCGACTCCTAGAAAGTGGTGAACCTGTGACCCAGTCACTTTGATCTCAGCAACAGAAGGCTTAATGGATTATATAAATGAGGTGCGCACAAAGATACTGAAAGGATCCGAGAGGATGCAAATAAAGTAATTGAAACCCTCATTTGAGCTTCATACGTTTACATCTTAAAAAGCCACAATCAAACAAAACAAAATTGGATACTTATTCTTTATAACAGTGCCGGAGCACAAGAGCATAAGAAGTGCTGTCATGACACTTACGACCGAAGGAACAGAGAAAAAAATGAAGTTTGTAGGAGACAATTAGCAATTATCAAATTAAAAAGGATTATCATATAAGCTCCAAAGAAGCACATGGCAGTGAATCCAACATATACTCTCAGTTCAACATAATTGAAAAGGATACCAATCAGTGAGTATATCTACATTATCTGCGGTAAAGGGTAGATAAATTACCATCTCGATGTGGTTTATCAGAAAGCAGCCTGTTACTCGGCACCACTGAGCTCAGGTCGAAGAGATTAACCATCCTACCTAGACATCCTGGAAATGGTTTTTCCATTCTTCAAGCTTCACTATCCTAAATCTCATTCATTTCACCTGAGAAATCAACCCATTGCAGAAAGATCAGCGGAAGGATAAAAATCAGATTAGGTTGCCACCCTGCACAAAAGCATGTGGGCTTTAACCCTGAAAGAATAAAGAAATTTTTTAATACCACTGTATAGAAAGGCAATGTCATCAACAGAAAATTTGAGAAAAGAGACACCCAGTTAAAGGACAAAAAAAAAAGTAAGAAATAAGTAGAGAAGCATTCATTAACATAACTGCTGCACATTTAGTTGGTAAATACATCCAAAACCAACTCCATCCAATCGAAGAAATAACTTCAATTCCAGACAGAAAAGGGTTGGTTCTACTGATTCCACAACAAAAAGAAGGAAATTTTACCAGTGAAGACAAAAGGGCTTCGCTTCATTATCCATAGCCCTCGAAACAATTTTTTTGTGCTGAGAGAGAGAGAGAGGACAATGAGTTTTTCCTAAGAGAAACCCTAGAAGAAAAGAGGAGAAGAAAAAAGAAGCAAAGGCTACAATTTTATGCAGTGAGAAAATTCCGCATAAACAAATCAAAGATCACATCAAACCATCAGCATAAACTCTACTTAAATTGAACTCAAAGTACACAACACACTAATCGAAGCCCCCCCCCCCCCAAAAAAAAAAAACAGAGAAAAGCAGACTTTACGCATTTAATTCACAATCAGACACCATAATAAAAATGCCCAAATCACCGAACTAAAGTTAAGACAAAAACCAAAAATACCCAGAATCCAAAATTGGCTCCTTTGTGCAAATTAATAAGCTAAAATGAACAAAGTTCCCCAAGTGGGGTTTTGGAAGACAATGTCATTGAAATAAAATGGAAGGAATCTGTATTCAAAAATCAGTTCAAAAAGGCTGCAACAAAATCATAGAGAGAGAAGATTCCAAAAAGAAAGAGAGAGAGTGAATCAGATTCGGAATTATGTAATGGGATCATTGGAAAGTGAGATCAGAAGAGAAAAGAGGGCAAACGAGTTCTCCTTTTCCTATATGTAAAAATTTTTTCAACCAGACAATATAATTGCATAAATGCCTTACCAGAAATGAAAAAATCAACCATTTGTAGAGAGAGAGAGAGAGAGAGAGAGAGAGACCTGAAGAGAGAGAAAATGAGGTTGCACTGTTGGTGAGGGGTGACCGGAAACTGACATTTTTTCTAGTGAATGTGATCGGAGATTCTCTAATTTCGACGGTCCAGATCAATAAAGGTTTCTTGTTTCTTTCTTCTGAGTATGAGTCTCTCTCTCTCTCTCTCTCTCTCTCTCCACCGACTTGTGTCGGACTTGAAATAGTTTTGGTTAATTTAGATTGATTTATGTGTTTCGATTACGAATGGTGGTACTGTGTGCTCTCTATAGACCACAGAGAAGAGAGAGAGTTGAAAACAAAAATGAGATGGCGGAGAGAGAGAGAGAAGAGAATAAAAAATGGAAATGGCAGTCGACAATATATTTTATTATTTATCGATGTTTTTGCACTTTTGGTCCCTTTACTGTTTGGTATTTAACGAAATATATCCTTCATGTTTGTTTTTTTTCGAGGGTAGGGCTGGAATAGTTGGTGTTTGTCTCCCAAAAGACCGAACCTTCTTTCTCCTTTCTCTATGGGTTTGGTTCTTCCTTGGTTAAGGAGTAGCTTTAAATGAAGTCTCCCCCAAATCAGATCTAGTAATGACCTCCAAATGATCAGCTCAAACACCTTTACTTGTCTACTTTACACACAAATATAGAATTTAACCTAAATAAATATATTTTTCTGATATTTATTTTTTAAGTAAAATGAATTGTTAAATGATATTTTTTTTAAATAAAGGGTTAAAAATATAAATTCGATTCTATTTAGTATAATCAGTATCAGTATATTTTTTTAAACCGATAAAAAATAAATAAAAAGTGTTTTAAAGGAAATTAACTTGATTTATAGAAATACTTAAGCTATTACTAATCTAGAGAGAGAGAGAGGGCTTCATTGTTCAATTGCTTTAAATATGTAATAATGCATAATTTATTTTGCATTGTCTTATTCTTCACATTATGTTAAGAATATTAGCAAACATTTTTCAGGACAAATGTCCTCTACTCTTAAATTTACAACCACCAAACCTACTTATTTAAATGCATTAATTAATTAATTAATTAATTAATTAATCCTCATAATTTAAAAAAAAAAAAAGCGAATGAGTGACCAAGTATTCTTTAAATGTTACATGTAGGAAATTCTATATATTATCAATAATTTAATTTGAAGAATAGCAGCCAAAAATTATCCCACTCAAGGAGAAAGGTGATGATGATAACCACATAAAGTGCAAATCATGGTTATAAACTTAATAATCTAAGGATTAATAAAATATTTGTCTAAATTATATTTTATTATGGTAATTTTGATTGCACGAAAAAAGAAACGAAATGATTTAGAAAAATAACATTTTATAAAAATTACAAGAAACAAAAAATATGAATAGATACATAAATATAAAAAAATATTTTTTACATAAATATTAATTATTTTATAATCATCATATTTTATAAAAAAAAACTAAAATAATTAAATATATAATTATTAGATAAACAGTATAAAAATAAAAAATTATAACAAATTAAAATAAACAATTCATTAATATGAAAAAGAATATGTTAATGGATAAAATATAAACATTTTTATATATATATTAATCAATTTAATATATTAAAATATTTTAAAAATAAAAAATATTTTGAAAACAGAGACGTCAGTGTTCACACTGGAGTTGCTTGCATCACTTGGTAATCAATTACCACTGCTGTTTGCATGTTTTCATGACATGAACGTCCCTTAATTCCTAATTTAATTACGAAAATGACTCTCTTTCTTTTGTTTTCCGACGCTTAAAAAGTAAAGAGTTGGGTTTCGTTTGGTGCTTCTCGGCCCATGTGCAATCACATATTAAGCGATAATCCTGACCGTTGATCAGTGATAAGTATTAGTTAAATCTACGCAACGTATTAGACAAAAAATGCTGGGCCCCCGTCACCTGCCCGGAGGGCTTCCCATTCCCCTGTTTTATTTTAAAAAAACAAATTGAAAAGATACATAAATGAAGACAGTTTGGGGGAAAAAAAAAATCACTTTAAACTGTCATTATTTTTAAAGTTATTAAAAAATATATTATATATAAAAATCAAATCTTGATTTTGATACATATTTTATTTTTTTTATTTTTTATTTTTTTATATTTATAATAACTATTTTAATATTTATAATAATGAATTTTCTATATAAACTCAATATATTATAATAATTTATTAAAATAATAAAATATATCACATCATATTGTGTTTCTATTTTTCACATCCATATTATTTTTATATCTTTTATATTTATATTATTTTTATATTTTAAAATGATATTCTTTTCTTTTGAAAAAAATTGTTCTTCAATACATACCCACACACACCTTCTAAAGACCCCGCTTTGGAAAAATTATTCTTCAATATGCACCGGTACATATCTCCAAAAACTCTTGATCCATTCTAAAAAAACTTCTCAACTTTTTGTCATTTATGAAAAGCTTGCTTTTCAATATGGCCCACACACGTTTCCAAAAAAACCCTAATCTATTTTGAAAAATCATATCATATCGTATTTTTCAAATTTAAGTAATTTTTACAACATCATAGATATATTAATATATATATTATATCAAAATCAAATCAATAATTGATTTGATTTTGATACATGTTTAATTTTTGTTATTTTTATATTTCTATTTTTGTAATAATTGTTTCTCATATTTATAATAATAGATTTTCTATATAAATTTGATTTATTATAATAATTTATTAAAATAATAAAATATTAAGATTTATATTATTATTATATTGCTTTCATCTCCAACATGATATTATAGCCATATTTATCCATATTGTTTTTATATTTTTATCATAATTAGTTATTAAGATTTTAATTTATGATCCAACTTCAAAACCATTACAAACAAGAATTAAACAACAAGCAACAACTAAAGATGGTCAATGCAATCCTATTCTATAATAGACTATATCTACTAGACAACAATGGTAAATCAAATTATATTTCTATTATAAAATAAGAATACTCTTCATAATATTTGAAAAGCTGATTATGCTAATTTTGGGGGGGGGAAGAAAAAGGCAACCGAAGGAGGTCAAAATCAAAATAATAGCTGGGTGGAATTTAAAGGTAGGATAACGTTGGAATTTGGAAATTGGTTCTTAAATAAAGAGGAAAAAAGTAATTAAAAAAAAAATTATGTAGCAATGTGTTTGGAGCTGTATAGTATTGGTTAGGAGTCAACCCAAAATCATGGAATGGAGCCGAAAGTTATGATTAAAAATTATGGGCAAGTTGACTTTATGAAGGAATTCTCTGTTGGGTTCTCCCTCTCCCCCGTCCATATTATTGTTATGAGTTTTTGCCAATTGATACCAAGTTGCATCCTAGCCATTACTTGTTCCTTACAATATATGTGTATATATATACATATATTGTGTATATATATATATATATTATAAAGAGTCTCAAGAAAACAACGTAATGGTTATAAGCCCATCTCTTAATATGACGATTTAAGGTTCAAAATTTGATGTAACAGATATATATATATATATATTATAAAGAAGTTGAAAAAATTATAAAAATATACGAATTTAAAAAAATTTGAATACCTTGACCTTAGGAAAAACATTTGAACAATAATTTTTAACCATTCGAATGTCCCTGCAAATACTATTTATTCCCAAATTATATATTTTGAATTTTCATAGTTGGCATAAATGCCATTTCTAGGAGGAGAGAAAAGAATATATATATATATATCAAGGATGTAATGACCTTTGATTGTCCTAATTGATTAGGTTTATTTATTTCTGGTAGTAGTTTGGTGAAATAATTTAATTAAAAGGTAGGAAAACTGGCAGAGATGAAGTGCGAAGTCTCTACATCAAGTATCCAAATGAATGAATGGGTGAGTGAAGGTAGTGGCACCATCACTGGTTTATTTTTTTTTTCCCTCAAAAACTGGATGGGGCCATTGAAGAAATCCCTTTCCTTGTTCAATTGGATTGCACATGCCAATGAAAATGACTGTGATTATAACCTAATTCGATTATCTATGTTGAAAGAAACTAAAAGGAATAATTTTAACAAAGAAAGGCTACAATAAGGACATGTGAAAATGGATTCCAAAGAGATTTAATATTGGCGTAAGCATTTGAAGGAGAACAAGAAATTCCTCCAACTAGCTTAGCAAAAGTTACAACTAACCAAAGTTATGTGATTTTAACGATGGTGTACTAAATTTTTTAATTTAAATATCGAGTTTAAATCTTGAAAATAAAAAAATAAGAATCAAAAAAATTTGTTTTTAATTTTAACCCGATAATACATGAATCAACTTAATCAAATAACCTAAATACCAATGGTTAAGTTATAAAAAAAAAGTTACATTCAAATAATGAACTACAAAGCTTAGCAAAATGTGTTTCTAGAAAACTCCTCATCCATTCCGAAAGGAAAAAAAAAAAAACCCCATATCACATATTTCAAAATCAAGTAGTTTTTTATTATCAAAATCGTTTGGGTTGGGTTGAGTGGTTGGACACTCTATCCCTTAACTAGAGATTTTGAGTTTGAGTTCTGTGAATAGAGAAAAAGAATTTGAGAGAGCCAACCTATAAAATAGACATTACAGTTTTCGGATCGGATTAATTTGACGGAACCCGGAGACCGATTGGTGAAAAAAAAAATCTTAGCAAAAAGAGAAGAAGGGGTAAAAGAAAAGAAAATGTAATAGGCAAATGCACTCTAAGAGTTGCGTATGGCTAAGAGAATTGATCCAAAAGAGGAAAATGAAAAATGAAGAGAAAAGAACTTAGAAGTTCAACTACAACCCACGTTTGGAGTACAAGGAAGGTAGTCTTCCTATCTTTTTACTTAACCATTAGATCTCACCTCTTTCATCTTTCAACCAGCATAATATGCATTTTTTTTCCTACTCTTAAAGAATAGAAATTCTTGATGGGAATCTTAAAATAATAATAATAATAAAAGAATTTTAGTACCAATCATTATTTAACTTTTTTCAAAAATTCAAAAGGAAATTACGTTTTAAGGCTAAGTATATTTAATAAGAATGTGACGCAGTTTACATACAAAATTGCTAAATTACTTTCATTAGTAGTGCAGACAAGAATTGAAAGGAGAGGTAATTTAATTTTGATTAGCAAATTAAATGTGAATTTTCATTAATTTTAATTACTTTCATTAATTTTTTGGGGTGTAATTTTCATATTTCCTTTATTCTCAATTCAAATGTGAATTTCAATTTAAGGTATTTCCTTGTTGTTGGGGAAACCATTGATATGTTAAGTCGAAATTTTTAATTTTTTTTTTATACATAGAGAGACTCGAATCCGAGTTTATTATAAAGAGGAGGGAAAGTGATGCGACTTGAGCTAAAGTTCATTGACAGTCGAAATTTCTAATAATTACCCACAATGGGTTGTAAAACATTGAATGTCTTTTTAAATATTTGACTCGTTTAATGACACGAGCTCTTCTACATAGAAAAAGGAAAAAAGAAGGGTACCCTTCCTTTTTTTTTTCATTAATCGATATTCAGTCTTTGTTTAATTAATTCGATCCGATAACTGTGACATTCATTTTAAGAGTTAACTTTTCTAAACTTTTTTTTCTTTATTATCAGAATTCAAACTCGAGATCTCTAATTAAAGAAGTAAAATATCCGATCACTCATTCAAAAAAGTTTGATAGAAAGGTACCCTTCTCATTATTCTTTCTAATATTTATATTACCTTTTATTTAGTATGGTAATAACAACACAAAGTCTAGGTTTTTTCCCCCCTTTACCACTATTTAAAGCATTAAATAATTGGATTGACCTAAACATTTTATGCATGTTATTGCCTACAAGTAATTAAAATTCTAAGTAAATCCACTCTTTCTTATTAATATATATATATTTGTAGATTTATTAATCATTGCTTATGATTCCTGAACGAACGACCTAACCACCAATTAAAATTGCAGGAAGCTTTCAGAATTCAATAAACATAATTTTTTTTTTATTATATCGAGATTTAAATTCAGGATCATCAAGTTAGAGAAAAAAATTATGATCAATAGATTATTCCCTTAGGAACTCGATATGCATAATTTATTGTCTTTTTAGGGATATAAAAAATCCTTACTCAAATTTCTTTCCCGATATCGAAATCAAAATCTTTATAAACGTATATAATTACACGATTTTTGCAGTTTAATGTAACAAAAAAGATGTGCATAATTTATTTTAGGCCACCAGAATTTTAATGCAGATTCTTTTATGGACAAGGCATGCCTGTTATTTTCAATCGCTTACATATGATGGGGATAATAAATGCTAAAAACACCACAGAATTTAGGTTTCACCATCGGTCATATTAAATGCAATACCCAACATCACCCAACATCATCTGCTGGTTCTGGTTCTGGTTCTGATTATGGTTGTGGCTGTGACATGTTCCCCCCCAAAACAATTAAAATTTATAATTTGAGGTTATGAAAAAAATAATTAATTAATCTTTGTTTTGGATAACCTCCTATCCATTTTTGATCAAATCATCGGTCATTATAGCATCATTATTAAATTATTTTTTTATCAAGAGAGTCTTAACATTCTGCATAACAATGATGTGGCCCGTCTATACCCCCTAACCAAGAAAGAGCTTTTAATGATCCTAAATAAAAATTATTTATATTTTTAATTTCATAATTAAAGAAGGGTTATTTGCATAATTTCTTTTTATATTAAGTAGTCAATGGAATGGGAAACTTTATGCATTCATGTGCTTGTCAACTGCAAGACATTTTACATATTCTTTCGATTAGCACTTGAGATATGAGAAAGAACCAACAGAAACAAGTGTCTTGGCCATGTGAGAAGCAGAAGATTCAACACTATTAGAAAACATTTGTATATAATGACCTATTACTCTTCTTTAAAACTATCTAAACAAAAAGGCAGAATCCATCAAAAAGACAAAATCACCAAGGAATAAAATAATAGTACCTACCTGCACCAATGGGCATATTTTGCAAGAGATTCACCGATGGAGAAGCCCCAGAGATTCCAAGATGCCAAACCCATGTACCCTTTTTAGACGAACTTGGTTTGGAGACAAAGCCAACCATAATGAGTTTTCTTCCTCAAAAATTTAGTGCCAATGCCAAGCCAACAGAGAAAAAAACAATGTCTTCCAAATCCCAAGTCATGTGGTGAGACTTAGAATCAGCAGTCACAGTCAGGAACTTCTGCAAACAGACAAAGAGCATACATATGTTGAGATGCAGAGTTTAATCAAATTGCAATTTTTGGATTGTTAAATTCAATGTCTTAAAGTATTTTAGTTTTCTCAATTTGACAAAATTTGGGTGTGGATAGCATTTTTGCAACAATTCAAGTCCTAAAAATGGCAACACCACCAACACTGCAATTTGATAAGGGGCAATAAGAGTAACAATAATACATGTACTGAAAAAGCAAAAAAAAATTATTCATCATTGCAAAGCACATGGTAGAATTTTTTTCAATGTTACTCCAATAAAACAATGGGATCCAATTCAGTCATTTTAAGTATGAATTATCTCAATTTAAACAACATTGCTCTTATATTTACAAAAGTTCAACCAGAAACAGTGGCTCCCACAGGACACTTGCAACGAAAGTAACAAAGACAGGGCATCCAAGCAGCCAGCCAACTCACATCCTCAGGAGGGAAGTAATAAAAATTTCCCACTATTAGAAATGCAGCTAAGCAAGAAAATCACCAAAGACAGGAAAACAAAGGCACCAGCAGCACACTTGCGCTGAAAACTCAACAAGAAATGAAAAGCGAAGCAACAAATTTTGTTTGTCTTTATTACTTCGAAGAAATAAGGTTCAATGCTGTCCATGACCAAAGTCAGTGGTCACAAACTCTACTGATAACACCATGAATTCAATAGCAAGAGATTGCCAAGCTGGAACCACAAAAAGAACCAAATTCCCGCAAACAAAATGTAAAAACTCCAATCTTAGACAAGAACATAAATTTGCACAAACAAGCATCACACGAGAAAAGGGTCAAAAAGCCAAGGATGTAACAACATTCTTAACCTAAGAAGAAAATGAACTTCCACAAGCACCTTCACTTTCCATAGCCAAAGGATCGGGTACCAAATGAGCTGGTGATCTAGAAGAAGACCCCTAGATCTGTAGCATTGTAAAAAAAGGAATAAGTTTTCCACATCCAATACTGTTAGAAGACATATTCCCTAAACACCATTGAAACCCGTGCATATTCAATAATATAATAAGTTTTAATCCTACTGAAATTAATAAAATAACACATTAAAGTACTAGTTCAAACTGTTAGCATACACAATGAAACACGACCTTTTTTTGACAGTTTAAACCTTTGGAGCATTTGGTTGTTTTACATTATAGCAAAGCAAACATTAAACTTGCAACACTCCTTTTGCTCCATCAATTGTTCCACAGGTTTGGAATCCTCTTATGAATTGTCATGTATCAACATAAACGAGGGGGACAGTTAAAGATACAAAATAATAAGCGTACCATCCTCCAACAGCTTAAACTTTGGACCAATTAGTTGTTTATCAAGAATGATAAAAATAACATATTTCCCATATTTTCAGTCACATGACAGTCTGTCAAAGCAACCGGCTGCAGGTTTTGCAAATCAACCAGGATTTGGTTCCATCCAATGGTCTGAGTGGCACAAGATCAAACATGTGATGCAGGTGCTGTCAACCTGCATGTCGGGAAAGACAACTGAAATTGCTATGTCTAGGTCTAAGTAAGTCAGCTTCTCATCCTCAAATTTGACAAAACTCACGTGGCATCAGAAGCTCTGTACAACAGAAGAAAGGAGCATTAGAGCACACAATCCTTCTGTTGCTTTGAGGTGTGATCTTCTAGGAAGGCCATGAACTGTTAATATTGTAACCTAACCATATAATTCACCATGATGAAATACATAGCTCAAATGTATTAATGCTAGACCAATGTTGACAATTGTACTGCAAGGAAACAAAGCCTCCACTTCTGCAAATTAGAGAATCAGTAGAATCTACATCACAAAGAGATCACTCTGAAACACTATCTGGTGGTCCCACCAAGATTTCATTTTAAACAACAAGTATGGCAAGTAAAACAACAGGCATCTAGGCAACAAATCTTGCCTCCATTTATTGGTAGTTTGTTTATTATTACAGTTGTTTTCAGTGTAAGTATCATCATAAGCATCATAATTTTTTGCAAGATACACATTCAATATTAGAGAATCTAACCAAAAGGCAAAGAGGGGGGAAAAAAACCACAACAACTGCATACAGCCACAACTGACACCAAAAAAGCATGAATACATCATGGTATAAACTTATTTTTCTTAATAGCATCTAAGAGTGACAGAACTACAGAATGGTCCCAGCTTGAGACTGATCCTTATCAAAAGGATGGTGCCTTTAACATGTATGACTTCCTTCATACAATTGTGAGAATGTAATGTCTTATAACCACTTCCATACCATAACAGGATCAAGCAGAAAAGCAAAATGCATCAGTGAATTTAATTTCTAATCCTTCTATTATAACTGCTTCCATTCTGTATCAGAATATTGATATTCCTAATCCATAATTCCTAATCCTTCTATTATAACCGCTTCCTTTCTACATCAGAATAAGTTAAGACAAAGGAGCGTTTCTAGAATATGTTGGCGCGGCTCATTGAAAATATGGTTTTTGACCATATTGTCACTTTCACTGGAAAGTAAGATGCAATTATACGTTTACAATGATTGCCACAATTGCAATAATCTGATCCGTGTCAAGATAGATAGAATTGTCAAGTTCTATCATGGAGACCTAGACCATGTTTGAGTTTCTTCTGGCCCTGACCCAAATTATTTATCACAAGGTCATTGGGCGACCAATACATATCATAATCATTTTAAACCTTGTTGGTTCATTAAACATGACTTTCAAGCACATTAAAAGCATAATTGGCTTGTTTTAAGACAATGTATCATTTTGTCTGCTCTTCAAAGTCAAAATGAAGGATATAGGGCCACAGCAAAGCTTAGGATCTAAGACCTTGACCATAGAAAGACTCTCAATAATGATAACTTAGTGGCTTAAACGATCCCAATACTGCTCTAGCATCATATTGACATCTACCAACATCATTAGATTTTTCCCTCTTCCAAACCCAATAGAAGGGCAACAACAAATGACTGGAAACACTGAAATTTAGTAATCTTGCATTCCTTTAGAATAGCCAACTATGAGAAATACATGGAAAAGATCAAAATTAGTGAATGTATACACAATTATTTATTGCAGCATGGAAGCCTAATTGATGTTACCTTTCAATGCACTAAATGGTCCTCTATCATGGATTCATCCAACTTGACTTATCAAGCAGCGAGGGCCAAGGCCTGCCATTGTCAAAAAGTACCCTGAAATGACGTGCTGAAAAGTTATTTATATCAAAATAATCTCCACCATCAAGATCAAATATTTCTCTGTAGCTTGGGTGGTGCAGGGAATTCTGGAATTTGTCTTCAGTGTGATAATAAGAGCTAATGCTTTCATTTCCGCGAAGTTGAGGAGCACAAATAGTTGAGCTAAATTCTCCAGAGGAATCTGTCATCCGTAACTGCTTCCACCCGAAATCAGAATCAAGCCCAGAGGGAAGAAGAGCTTGCAAGCTGGGAAGATTCTTTTCAACAAGAACCTTACCCAGTAATTTATCATGATTTGGAGAAGCATTAAAGAGGTCGCCATCATGGCATGCATTGATGAAACCCTGATCTTTGTCCTGGATAGGATGTTCTAGGTTACATGGCATGGTTAGTGGAAGATGGTTCAATTCTGCGACAAAATGTTTCTGGTATTCGATGTTATGTCTTTTAAACTCATGATTGAAAAGGAAAATTGAAGAATCCAACCAAATATCATTAACTGCCCTTCCCAATTTCTCCTTATAACTCTGAACCTGTAAAGCAGGACTTGTTGCATATGAAGTTTGCTCTGGGTTATATAAAGCAACAGACAAGTCTTGTTCATCTTTCATGCTGCTAGAATCCCAACCTAATAATAGAGGATGAAGCTCTTCTCCGAAGTGGGGTCCACATGGAATCTGGTGTTCACCGGTGCCAGCAAAATGTCTTGCTATAGAAGAACCCAATTTTTTGATTGGAAGATCAAAAGATGAACACCTCTCCATCTGTAAATTTGCAGTTCTTCCGGAATCCAAATGGCATCGACCCTGTTCATCTTTCATGCTGCTAGAATCAGAACCCAATAACAGAGGACAAGGCTCTTCTCCAAAGTGGGATCCACATAAATTCCAGTGTTCATCGGTGCCAGCAAAACAACTTACTGGAGAAGAATCCAACAAAGCCGAACGCCATTTCGTCTGTAAACTTGAAGTTCCAAAATCCAAATTGCATCGACCTTGTTCATCTTTCATGCTGCTAGAATCCCAACGTGGCAACAGAGTATAAGGCTCTTTTCCAATGTCAGGTCCATGTGGATTCCAATAATCGTCAATGTCACCAACATGACTTACTGAAAAGAAATCAATTGTTTCAACCTGAAAGTCAAAAGCTGAATAACTCTCCATCCCTAAAATTGTCGTTCTGCCAGAATCTAAATCACATCTACCTTCCCTTATTTGGTACTCAATATGAGGTTTTCTGGCATATTCAGTGGGAGGATCTGGAACAACGATGTCCCATTTTGGGACGATGCTTTGGTTGGATTTTTCAGAAAGGCACTTCGAAGACTCATCATCCAGGAAATGTCCCCATTCAGATTCCACAAAGGTTCTATTATGAGATATGCAAAGTTTCTCCTTGTGAATATCCGTGTTGGGTAAAGCACATGACCAAAACCTGCTTTTGTCTACTGTTTCTCTCAACTTTATGTCTCGACGGAACTGCCAAAGCAATTTTTAAGATTGCAGAACTGCAAAGCAATTTCATCAATGTTATATATAGAATGCAAAGGATCATACCATGCCCTCATTGCCATCTGGAAGTAGCCGATTGAGGAGCATCTCAGTGATACTGCACCTAAGGAAGTTGCTGAAGATCAACATAGGTTTTATACAAGAAATGAAATACCTTAGAATTGTTAGTGTTAGTGGTGATTTCTGACCCCTCGGAAGTGAGTTCATTGACCTCAGGAAAGATACTTGCTACCATCAGCTGCAATTTCTCTCTCTTTATAACAAAGATTCCTTTCTGCTCTTGCTCCATCCCTACAGATTCACTACAAATGAAAGAATAACAAAGCTAAAAATCAGCCACATTCCATTATCATTTACAATTGAAGAAAGTGTTCTCTCCTTATAGCAAGTGACAACACAATTAATCGAACACAAACAGTCTACCAACATAAATAAATTGTGCACAAGTGTCTTAATATATGTTGATAAATTCCTTTAAAATGTCAACAGTAATAACTTGGAGGGACACTTTTTTTTTTTTTTTTTTTAATAATATGGCCAAAAAGGAATGGAGTCTCAGTGTGCATGGGAGTGCACTATCTGACCAGCTTATGTTAATTAACATTTTCAAATTATGTGTACAATCTTATTCTACACTATATGCAAAATATCAATTGCAACATCTCTCATACAAAATACATTCTACTGGTAGAAAAAACATTCCCAGAGAACCATAAAGAGCCAATGTTATTATGGACCATGTAGACATGGATAGATTGAATGGAAAACTCAGGCATGAGATATATGTAAAAAAATGACTCTGTAAATTAACTTTGATTGCAGAAGAAATTACTAGGACAAGTGCTCGAGTTCTCCAAGGGGCCAATTGTTGATGAAAACAAGTTGAAGTTGATAGGAGTGACCTGTTCAACAAGAAATGGAGAAATATTGTTTGTACTACTGTGTTTGACCATCTCAAGTGTCTCTGCATAAAGTGAAAATAATAGTGTCAAGGATGATCAAGGATAGCACTTATTGGATGCATGGAGTCCAAATTAGATAGCATGCAATTACAAAACATAAGGAAAATAGATTAAACTAATAACCAATTAACAATATAAAGCATTACTGGACCTACAGCTACCTCCACCAGGGTTTCTTATTTCTTCAGCTTCACCGAATTGGTTGTCATTGTAATTGGGTGGGTAAGATTGAAGATGACCTGCATCTTTCTTGAATTTCCTGAAGTACTCATACTCAGAAGTTTTTGGGGCACTAACTGGATATTCAATGGATATGCAACAATTTTCATGAGAACCAGACGGATATGGCTTCTGAAAGTCTATGTTACTGAGCACAAGCATTTCCGATAAGATGCTCATTAAATGAATTACTTACATCTTGGAGGGGCACTAGCTTCACAACGATTCGAAGAAGCATCTGGTCTCGAGTTTGAGGAATCACCGTTGTCCAGATCTTTCCATTTCACTTTTTTTAACTTGCTAATATCTACGATAGAAGGAACAAAACTTGTGATTGGTATCATTATCAAAGACTTCCCTGTTACCAGACTATTGATTATATACCAACTTGTGTAGCTGTCTATGTGGGGCCAAGAATTTCAGCATGAATATACAAACCTTAGATCATCACATCAAAATGAAAAGTAGAAGAAACATGAAAGACACAAATTCTCAAAGATTACATTACTACACGTAAAAAAAAAAAAAAAAAAAAAAAAAAAAAAAAAAAAAAGAAGAAAAAAAAGGGAAAGGAAAGAATAAAAACATGGTGATTTAGCCATAGAATCAAAAACAAACTTAAACACCTTAATTGAAGAATGAAAGAACAAAAACCAAATAGTAGTCTCATCATAAGCAATGAAAGGGGCCGTGAATTTCCATCATAATGCAGCTTTCGTTCATTGATAGACTTTTCCATTTAGTCTGAACAAATACTGTGGATATCCCAGGTTATCAGTGCAAAGATGGGTGTAACCCCAAGCATAGAATTCCATAAATATTGAGCAATTACTTCATCATACCATAAGGTGACTTGAACTAGCATTTTGAATTCCTCACATTTTCTGTCAAGGTAAAGTTAATATAGGTTACATTTATTGGAACATTTTCTAGTATTTCCAGTGCCTCTCCCAAGCTCCTGTCAGTGACGACGTCTACAAGAATGAGGTCTTATTGAGATGTAGTGTAATCAAAAACGAAATTCCATAGCATGTTCTGGATTCAATTTTCCACATTCAGAATTGGAACACTGGAGCTACTTCCAAAGTGATTCCAATTATCATTTTTGGTCCAACAATTCCGTAATTTATCATCTAATTGACTCCTCTAACCCTAAAATGGAAACAATTTGGATTTTTCCAAAGTAAGAACTTTCAAACTTGAATTCAGATTTCCCCTTGGGAAAATTGAATACATTTTCAGGGTTTAAACACAAAAACGCCACGAAGGGAGAAAGAGAGAGAGATTGGTACCAAAGGGGTTTTGGGAGTTGTGGAATCTGGTAGAGTTGGAAAGCGAAGAGATCTGAGGGCGCGATCGAGGTTTTGTTTTCATTTTCCTCCTCCTCCTCCTTCTTCAGAAACCCTAGAATCGCAGTTTAGTCCGGTTTTTAGGCGGGAAAACTTGTGCTTACAAATTTTGCTCCAAATTACAATGATGCCACTTTTTTATTATTAAAAAAAAAAGAAAAAAAGAAAAAATGGATATCACCCGCAAAAAGATACAAGATTTAAATTCCAGATTTAAAATCAAAACAAAATAAATTCATTTCAGATAAATGACACCATATATGTGATATGAACAAAGATATAGTAAGAAATTAAATATAGCATAAGGTTTCAAAATTATAATGTTGGATATCATTTTTTAAATTAGAGATGATTGAATTCGGTTCTTAATTTAATCGATAAAAAATTACATATTTTTTTTAATTTTAAAAATTCAATATTTGGTCGGAGAAAGGTTCTAAATTGTACATAAAATTTTTTGATGTATTTGTCTATTGATCCAAGACAAGTATGTTCTCATAATTATTAAAGAAAAAAGAAAAAAATTATTAATTTCCCATAATTTAATATCTTGGCAGTAACAATTGTAACATTTTTTTTTTCCTTTTAATAAGCAGATATACTGTAACTTTGAACATGTTCATTTTTTAATAGATATAACCTGATTCCATGTCTAATCAATATATATTTATATATATATCGGATACCATAATATATATATATATCTATAAATTTATATATATGAGAAAAAGGAAAAGGAAAAAAAAGTGTGGAAAATAGTAAGTGAGACATCCAATCGAATATTAATTTCGTATGATTCAAATTGATGCTCCCATAAAAATTGGAATGTGCATTTGGGTTCTTATAATAATTAAAAAAATAGGAGTGAGTCAATGTGTGAACTCAGTGAGTTACAAAAAGATAGCGGCCAGTGACTCCATTATCCAAAAGGATGGGATATGGTGCACAAATGTCAACGTATTAGTGGTGGAAACAATTGACGACATTTCCTCAGCTCTAAAAAAGATAATCCTTCCTCTCAAAATATTTCTCAAAAAATCCCATTTCATCCAAAAAGTTTTGTTTAGAGTCGAGAGAGAGAGGAGTTATGGCTAGCTGCAGCATGGCATCTGCGGCTTCAGGATTTGTGATAGCAGCTAGCGGTGTGACATCCAACACATCAACCACAAGGACCAATTTGTTGTTCTCTCCTAAGACACATTACAACAATTCAAGGCTAATTGTACGCGCTGCCGAGGAAGAAGCACCGCCGGCCCCCGCCGCCACCGCCCCCAAGGAAAGCGGGCCTCCACCACCCAAGCCACCACCAATTGGACCCAAGAGAGGTGCCAAGGTCAGTCATAAATAATTCTACCACTACCTCAACATGGATGTCGTTAGGCTCCCCAATAGGCTAATATATTCCTTCGTTAATGCTAGGGTTTGGAATTGGGTTACTAAACATTGAAAGGCATGTCGTGTTTAGTAACAGGTCACTAGTAATTCATAAAATAACATGAGCTTGGTTGTGCCTGCACTGCAGGTCAAGATTCTTAGGAAGGAATCCTACTGGTACAACAGCTATGGCTCAGTTGTTGCTGTCGATCAGGTCTGTCTGCCTCTCTCTCTCTCTCTCGCGTAGCTTGTTAGAAGTAACAATGTATATTAAGGTAATAATATATAAATATAATTTTCTGGGGTGGCAGGATCCAAAGACTCGATACCCGGTTGTGGTGAGGTTCAACAAGGTGAACTATGCAAATGTATCAACAAACAACTATGCTCTCGATGAGATCAACGAAGTTCCTTGAAAATATGCATTTCACTGTACTTGAGATCTTCTTGTCCTTCCAATCTTCTGCCTAAAAACGCATCTTCTCTGTATCATACTACTCTTGGTCTCGAGTGATTTCTCCCCTCGTATTCCAATCATGTTTACTGTTTCCAATCTCCCACAAGGAATAAAAAATGAGAACTACATCACAGGCTTCAAATTGTACTAGTATTAATGAATGCCACAGAGAGAGAGAGAGAGAGAGAGAGAGAGAGAGAACCAATCTGAAATTCTCAAACAGAAACTCTAGGAAAACAATGACCTTCAAGTTCAAGAGGAGATCTTGTACCATATCTTTCTCGAGGAAATGACATAGGAGTAATATAATAGAAAGTTTTAATGTCCCAGAATGAGTCTTTTAACATCCATCCCATGAGGAGGGTATCAGCTACACAAGTAATATTTAGCTGATCTCATGTTTAAAGGAAAAAAAGAAAAGGGATGAAGAACGGGTACAAGCTCCTCTGTTCTCTCCATCTCCCCTTTCACAATCTGCTGGATTCTTTTTACAGTTGCGGACGCACGTAAGGACGCTCTTTCCAATAAGCTCCTGCAGGTGCCTAATAAACTGCAAATACCCAAGTAACTCCAACCTATAAATAAAAACTTGATACCAAGCTACATACTTGGCATTATCACTTATTCCAACCAAAGACAAATATGGCTCAAGGAAAAAAAAAATGAAACTCCATAGCATATTGCTTTGACACATGTAGACTTTGCCAACATAACAACATTGAGAGCTGCACCAGCTTCAGAGGTTATTTTAAACTCAAGGAACAAATATAAAGAAATCTATATAATGATTATCTAACTGTAGGCATGATTATAAACTCTTCATTGGAATTTTAGACCAGGAAATGGATAGATGCTTTACTACAGTGGTAACAGTATGCCGACATAACAGTTAGAAACTCCCCTACCCTATCCTTGAAGTGTTGACCAAGGTCCAAGACCAGTTATAAGATGGAAGAGGACTTCATTTGGTAAATTGAGTGAAGCAGATTCAGATTGTGACATGCTATCCTCTTTAAGCTATCATGCTCACAATGGAAGGATATTTCCTACAAATTTTAAGCATAAGTATTTTTCGATGTAATTGAGCATATATTTCATGGAAAGGTGAAAATATATAACCCTTGTTTCTTTCCCCCAAAAAAAAAATGGCTGAGACCTGTGGCATTATGCACTTATCTCCTTCCATCAATTTAAACAAAAGAAGAAAACAACACCAATATGAGATGCACATGTACAAAATTTAGATATTACAACTTGGAAGAACATGACTACATGTGTATCTTGTGTGCAATCTATAGTTAGGACTAAAGGATAGGACCCAGTTTTAAGAAAAACACTTAAGGAAAATAAGGGGAAAAATCACCTGAGATACATGTGTTGAGAAATTGGGGTTTTGAATTTCAAGCAATTATAAAATGTGGATGTTGTATGAAATAAAACAATTATAAAATGTTCGGAAAAGTTGATTATGAATTTCAAGCAATACTGTTCTGCATAAGTGGGAATGATAATGCATATGTTCTAAGGTCAATTTTCAAATGTTTCTTGAGCTTCAGGAATGGTGACAATCTTGCTACCCTACAGCTAGGCTAGGTGAACATCACTCAATGGTAAGATCACTTGGTGTTTTTATGATTGTTGTATGCCACAGAAAGTGAGTCCATAATCCTTGTAGGAACAGGATTGTATTGGTCATTTGTCCATTGAGCATTCCCTTTCTATCTTCTCCAGAAAAAACCTCACCTGCCACTAATTTCCACAACTTGGCCATGACCATTTTTCAGTATCTAAAATTGTAGCCTAGAGCAATACAATAGATTTGGTCCAACTAAATTATGCTTTTCTAGTCAGCTAACTAGAATATACATCCATAAATTTACTGACTGGGTAAGTGCCACATGATTCCAAGTGGTTGAGAATGTTAGGTTTGTGGCATTTATCCTCTCATCAAACACTGGCAATGGTGCTCATATCTGATGAAGCACTCCATCAATGATATTGTAGTTATGCTAGAAGTTAAGGTATCAAAAGCATCAAAACTGATAAATGAAAAAAGAAATTTGCTAATATTTGTTTATCCAATAACAGCATTTTTTCTGATGTGAATTTAACTAAAGAAGAAGTACTCATCAAAGAGATTTCCCTTCACCAAAGCCCACTGCAGAGACATGATAAGCTTCTTAAACATGACCGGGAAAAAAAAGCATTGATGTAGGACATAAAAAGATGGTAACAGTTTGTCAACAAAAGAAACACATCAGTTCAGCTTTTGAGGTTAATCTTTTCACTAAGATGACTTTTTTGCTAATGAAAATTGTCTCCACAGTTTTGGGCCGCAGTAAGGGATTCATGATCCAAAATAAACAAAAGCACTATTTCCATTATCTATAAAGTCATATCCTCCTTCCCCATATTATCATTTTGTGCAGTTTAGGGAAGAGGAAAAGATGTTTATGAACAAAATACAACAATGGCTTGAGATAACAGGGCAAGCATAAGTACGGTAAATTCATGACATGCCTATAAGTAAAAATGAATCATAGAAAATATCCAACTTTGCAGGAATCAAGGAAAATCTAGAAAGAGCTGACATCATTAATTAGTTGAAGAAGTAACCAACCTTCAGAACACAAAAGCTCTTTTCTTTAAAGAACCCTTCCATCCATGCCATCAAGGAGACCAGACCACATCCCCTTTACTGGTGGCAGCTGTACAGAAAAAGCATTCCAAGGAGGGTAACCAACACCACTGCCACGGACCCGACCATCCATGCGGAGTGATAAATACCTTCACGGTAAATGAAAACAGAGTTTCAATATGCTAATCTGAACAAATGTTCATTTTTTTTCCAATAAATGTAAAAAGACGCACAGACATACAGAGGGGACAATTTTTTTACAGTTAAGTGAAAAATGCCAAGATTGGATCAAAACCAATAATGACATAAAATTGTCTTGTAGAGGAAAGCAAGTATAATTGCGGAGCCCATACACTGGAGAGTCAGGTGGGACACTAGCCAGCTTCTTTTGTTCATCTAGCCATCTATTCAGTTCAAACATACAAAATCAGATATCTTGTCTCATAGAAAGAGAGGTGAGCACCAAAGGAAAAAATATTGAATAATTTTTTGATAAACAAATTCCCTTACTTGGACCACTCAGTAGTGTAAACAGGACTTAGCTGCCAGAGTCTTTTCCTTTTTACTGCCATCTCCTCATTCTCTTCAAACTCAAAACTAGGTGAATACCCATCTGTGGCAAAAGGTACCACAAGAACTCCTCGATCCAACAGGCTCTGGGTGAAGGGCTCGCTTAGCCTAAAAGACTCATTAATGAAGGATGCAGGGCCAGCAAGGATGACCAGGCGAGCAATTCCTCTCAATGAACTGACAGGAATGATTCTCTTTTCATCAATACGGAGCTTAAGATTGGACAGACCTTCTTCCCTTGATAGTTTAACCAATTGAGCACTCTTTGCTTTGTTCTCCTGAGAATACAAAAATGCAAAGAAGGCAACTGCTGCTATGTCTATTCCCAGACCTTTAACGATGTCAGGAATTTCAGCTGATCTTGATGGATTTGACAATGCACCAATCAATTGTGTTGTGGCTATTAGTCCTCCTAGAGCACCACTAGCAACGAATGCAAGATAAAAGAACATCCGCACAGACCGGAATGGGGAGAGAACCTCACTTCTGATTTTGGCTGTAGAGCTGAAGAACAAGTAAAACTATGATTACATAGAGCCCCTCTTCTAAATTAGAACCTGATAGCAACGAAATTAAATAACCAAAACCATGTTAGACAAAAAAAAAAATGCAGAAACACATACAAGATATATGACTATTTCCACTTCTAGAGAAAACTGTCACTAACTACTTCTGCATTTTGTCATGAACCAAAGAAAGTCACTCGATAATTGATAGAACACAATCTCTTCAGATCCGCAGAAAACATTTCACTCAAATTGTAAACAGGATTATCAGTTCAACTAATTTATTAGCCTTGTGGTTTATAGTGATGCGATATCTGATAAAGGTAAACAAAGATGTTGTAACTTATCAGGCTTGATTGTAGTTGTTCGGTATTTTTCAGATAATTCTAATCTAACAAAACCTAAGCATGTACAGGCAAGGAAAAAACATCATCTTGCGAACCAGAATTTCATGCACACTACAGCATCACAACGCTTGAAACAATCATGCATCAAAACACGATGTGCAGTGATGTATGAGATCTATACTTTGACAGCAGTCAATAGGTGAATTGACAGCATAAAACGCATTCTAGAGGAAAATTAGAACATATAGCAATAGAAACCAAAGTAACCAAACCATGCTATATTCGACTACAAAATTACACGTTTAGACCATGTCAAATCTCCTAACATGAAAATAAAATTCACAGTACAGCTATTTGAGAGTATAACTTCAATCAGAAGCTTAAATTGTTTAAGTTTTGAAACATTAGCACCAGCCCTTTATGTTAAAGATCACCTTATCCATTACAAAGCCTTATCATCTTGCTTCACATCTCTCTTTCTAAGAATCAGCCAACAGTTCCAATATCCAAATCCCCCTGATTTTTTTCCTTGTCCAAAGGGTATTGAGCCACAGCAGGATGGCTCTCCCCCTAGATATAAACCCCAGAACTCTACTATAGAAGAAATCAATACCAGGTCTCTAGTACCACTCCAAAAGTCCTTACTAACTAAACTAGTTAACGCCCGCATATCCACAATCAATTTCGATTACAATCACTGCCAGCTAACACATTTTCTCAGCTACTCCACATTTCATCATTAAGGAAAGACATAAAATTATACTCCATATGCGCTTCTCATTAAGTCTATTGTTCTTAATATCCCCGTTTATCAAGCGTTGGCGTTCACACAACTGACGTCGTCATCATACCCACAAGTGCACAATTATCACAATAATAATTTGATAATTGAACATAATTTCATGAAATTTCAAATTGGGGAGGGACAGAGAGGGGGGGAGGTGTACCTAACTTCGGAAGAGGGAGATGACTTATTAGCAGCAGAGCAGGCGATGGAGGCAGGGGAGGTGACTCTGTGTAACCCAGCATGATTAATGCAGCAAGAGAAGAAGGGCTTTTCAGGAGGAGAGATTTGGAATGAAAACCCTGGATTGTGTTTAACCTTACTGACACAGAAGCAAGTAGTAGTAGGGGAATAAAGAATGTAGGAAGTGTGAGTGGGAGAGAGAAGAGTAGCCATTCTACAATTTATGGAACCTCCTCCTCCTCAAATGGGTCACTTTCTGATTATGAAACCATACAATACAAACACCTCACAATTCTATCACTCGTTAAGCTTGAGATTGAGTTCGTTAATGGAGTCGTTTGTGTTCCGTTTTCATTCATTTCCTTATTTGTTGGATGGCCCTTACGCTGCCACGCTGCTCCTCTCTCGTCTCGACTCGCATCCAAAACTCATTAGAAATTAGAACACGTAAATAGCCGAGAAAATTCTAATCGGGCTCTTAAATATATATATATATATATATATATATATATATATATATAAAATCTTTATCGTCATTCAATAGCATAATTAGAAAGAAATTTCAATCGCATGATTATGATTTGGAGTTTAAACTGTTATGAAAACGTAAAAGTTGATATTATGAGATTTTTTCAGTTTGATAATAAGTCAATCCGAATTAATCAAAATAAAACTTCATATATCGGATTGTGATTAAGGACAAATATATATATATATATATATATATATATAAAATCTTTCCAAGTTAATTTTTGAATTATTTTTGATTAATTTTAGTAACCATGGTATCAATGTCACATCAATCTACTTTTAAATTATTTTTGATTAAATGGATTTGATCATCTTGTATTGAACATGTAACTGGTTAAATTTTTTTATTGGATATAATTTATAAAGTAATTTTATATTTAAGATTATTATAGTTGAATGCAAAGGAATATGACAAATATATACAAAACAAGATATTACAAACAAGGAAAGAGAGAGAGAGAGAGAGAGAGGTTGCTGATGATACGAAGAAGAAAGATAAAAATTCAGAAATAAGAAGCTTTACAGCGCCAATGGAAATATTTCCTGGACAATCAATCAGTACTGAGGACTAAGCAGAGACTTGTAAAACTGTAGATGAAAACTATCAACAAGGATCTTGGCATGGAAGGATCGTGAGGGTGTTTGGAATTGTCTTTCGTTCTCTAAACTTGACGAATCAAAATTATAATTATAATTATTTGAGAATTAAAATTTATAAAGATATTTATAAATTTAAAAAATATTTATGAATAAAAAAAAGATAAGATATTCATTTTAACTTTTTTATTTTGATACTTTTAAATACAATTAAAATTAACTATTTTGATCAATAAAAATATATTTTTATCCTTTTATATTTAACAAAAATTATAACTATACTACGGGTTTCATATTTTCATCAAGTATTTTATGCTCATCATGATTTTTTTCAATTTTTTTTCAATTTTATATAGTTTGTAAATATTTATTTTATTAAAAAATTAATTATTTTTAAATCATATTTATTTAAATAAATAATAATTTTTTTTAAAAAAATTAAAATGAACTTATAAGTAGTAATTTTTAAACAATTGCGAGAGGCCTACTTCAAGGGGATTGGCACCTGATTGGGGTAAGCCCAATCAAATTTTCCATTAGTAAGCATCGGTATCGAAGGCCCATATCCCTCCAATTTGAGATACCAACGAAAACTGCAGAAATTGAGATGGTATTATTTGCATTCCTTAATGTGCTCAAATTCTTGCAATTCTAGGAAGAAAGGTCATATCTAAAATTGTTATGACACTCAGGTAATCTTATTGATATTCATAACACTATCCGATCAAAATTAGAGTCGAGCTTGATCAAACTGAGCTCGAGCTCAAGTTCAGGCATGAGTGGTTCGGTATCAAGTTTGAGCTCGAGTCAATACTTTATCAAACTCGAAAGTATTAAAATGAAATTTTTTACATAAACTTATGTCACTACCGGACGACATTTCAAGCTTGAACTCTAAAATTGCAAACTCGACGAGCTCGAACCCTGACTCGAACTCACCTAATCAACACTCGAGCCAAACTCAGGTATCGACACTATTCGACTCGACCCGAGTGTCATAACACACATGGTTATATATATTACAAGAGTACCAAATTAAGAGAGCTAAGAAATTTGAAATGGAATGGATCTCGATCCCATTTCAGCCCTCATGCTTAAGCTTAAAGGATCTTAGAAACGAATGTAACCCTTTCAATTCAATCCTATTTGTCTTATTTATTTATTTATTTTAAAAAAATCTATTTGGATACATCCTATCTAACTCAACCAAGAAATATATAATAATTTTTACCCCCTCCCCGCCTAATAAAATACATTGTTAAAAAAAATATAGATATACATTTATATTGGCGTGATCCAAAATTGTATTAGTTTTTATATTTTTCTAAAAAATACTAACTGCTTAATCCAATTTCAATATTTATATCATACATACCGATCAAAATGTACACTGTTTCATTTGAACTATTTTCATCAAAAAGAAATTTTGCATTTTTACTTTCGAAAAAGACAAATTATGAATATCCTTATGCATCAAAGGTATACATAATGTCATCTGCATTGTGTTTTCTCTCTATATATATGTATAGTATCCCAAATGAAGTAGCCCGCAGCCAAACGTGGGCCACAAAACTTCTTGTAAACTACAACATGCTTCCTAAAGAAAAAAAGAAGCAGCAAATACATCAGGGCACAAGCCAAAGCAAAAGGGCTGCCAGCGCACTTCCATATCTTCAAAGAACCACTCCTGAATGCCAACATACATGGGGAATGATATATGAGAAGTGAAGACGACTCACAAAAGTTGAACTGAGAACACTTTTATAGCTTAGTGCAACTTAGTACATTGTTAGGTCCAAGGACCTTTTCCTACATCACCTTCTATGGTTCAAAAGTTAACCTTGGAAAAGACAATGACAATTACATTCAGAAGATTTGCATGAGGACAACTCTGAAAATTGAAAATTAAAATTATATTGATAAAACCAATTACTCGGTTTCAAAAGGCGGAAGCATCTTTTGCTTATGAATTATGCTGGAGCAGATACTTCCAAGATGGTTTGCTAGCTCTGCGAGTTCTTGTTACTTGCTTCCGACAGCAGAGGCTCAAGCTCACCTTTCCGGTATATAGCTTCATAGTATCTGCATCAACAAGTGACCTCTCAATGAACAAAATGTTTTGCTTATACAGCCCTTCCTTTGATTTTTGAAAGAAAATCAAGAATAAACCTCATAATGATAATGTTGCAAGGAGAGGTAAGTCCCATATCCAACAACAAAAATGCCAAGGTATTCGAGGTCAAGATTTCTGATGCCATATTCTCATTGACCATACTAAATAAGGCACCTGGGAATATGGAAAAATAGGACTTAGTCCAAAAACATTGTGAAAAGGTTGCTTACAGAATAGGTGAAAGGCATATGAAAAAGTTCACAATCCAATTCTACTAGTAAACAGAAAAATTTAGGAAAAAAATATCCAAACCAGAGGGAGAAAAACATTTGAAGAAGTGGAATAATATGGAAATGCCTGCCCTTATAGAAGTAATGCAAAGGATAAAACAGTAATTAGGAAGAGCTGGAGAAATGCCATACCTATGCAGCCACCAATATGTTTTCCTCCCGGTAACACGAAAAAGATTTGTTGTCAGCACTAAATACTAGGCACAAAGTTGCAATACATCAAATAGAACAATAAGAAAACTTTAAGTAGCTATGTTTGTCCATAACTCTGTGCTGCTTTTTGTGGGACTAAAAGATTGTGTGATCTGAAGGGTTCTTCTCACATATAAAGTCTTCCTGACCATGTAATTTTTGCATTAAACAAAAGTGAGTAGGATTTTGACTATGTTTGTCCAATAACTCCCTGATTTGCTATATTTGCATTATCTTGAACATGAATTTATTATATTAATTCCAAAAACCTCAGAACTGTTTCCTGGGTACTGCTACTTAGGACCCATTTAAGTCTAAAACAATGCATTTCTTAAACAAACTTCTTCATGGAGGTTGTGCAATCTGGAGACCATGGGATTCAAGCAAAAATCAACTTATTTAAAACCGAGCAACATCAGGTAATTTCCACTCAAGGGAGACAAGAAAGGTGGGGGTTCATTATTTTTCAAGTGAAAAAAGGATCTGATCTCATTCCGATGAAAACTTTGGCAAAAAAATGTGGCTACTGCAGATGGATTACTTGACATATATCAGCCCTTAAAACAAGTAGCATCACGACTCATAATATGAAAGCATCATATCTTTAAAAATTTGTCCATGATGTGAATGAAATGTGCACGAAACAGAAAAGAACCAGATAACATTAGCAAACTATGAGGCTGCATGAACAAAAAGGCTCAACCTCCAGAAGTCCAGAAAATGCTATCAGCTAAATTTGACCTTTAAGGCTCATTCGCTATCACAGAGAACAAATATAGGAGTCCAAATCAATTATTTTCAACAGCAGAACATCACATTCTATCTAGTAAAACCATCATGTGTATATTGTTCACAGGTGTATTCATTACGAAATAACTGTCTTCAGATATTCTTGAAGTGGGACGGTTTTGTCCCAGAGCACTCATGCTTCCTACTCATAATACTGAAAAGGATTTAATCTGGAAAAGGATGCAAGAGTTCTTCACAAAGGCAGAAGTATGACAATTTTATTCTGCGTAAGGTGAGAAAGAAACAACTAGATTTTGAGGAGCAATGCTTCCTACTAACCCATTCCGTAATAAAATAGTACTCCTAGCATATCTGTCTTCAGCCATTGGGGCCTCTCGAGGAATGTCCTTCCTTGAGGAGACTCAAATTCCCCCCCCCCTTTTTCATCGTTTCTTTGTCTACTACGGATGATGCTATCCTCTGTAATCCCTTTCTTCTCTGTTTCCTTTAATAGTATTTTTTTAATCAAAAGAATAAAACCAAGCTTTTGTAGTTAAGCATGAGACGTTCAGTACAGAACAGTAGTCAGAGAACTTAAGACCATATTCTATAATCACAAAGTGTTAAGTTTGCAAGGGCAGTTTAAAATATTTCCGAAGGGAGTGCTGTCCGGTGAGCCTTTCCAGCACCTTTTGTAGTTATGGCCGTTGGGGACCTGAAAGAAGGCATGTTGTTAAAGTTTGCATCATGCAACAATACATCAGAACAAAATAAAAAGAAGGAATTATCATGATGCCAGTCAATCAAGAGTGTTTGAGAGGTAGGCTGGTGTAGGCATCATCTCACACACACGCACACATAAATAATAACTCCTAAATTGTACATTGTTGGGTCTTGATGAATCTTGGAAGAGGCAAATTTGACATAAAGAGCACAAAAGGGCAAAAGTTGCGTAATGTTGACAAATAATCATACTTATTTGAAAACAATTGCAAGGTAAGCAGTGAAGACACACCTAATTCGTCCAATTCAATGACCGATGGCAGCACACCTAGTCTCTTGAACAGTGATTTCACTTCTGAAGAGTACCTTCACATATGACAAAACTCATCCTCTAGTACACTCAATAAAAAATAACACACTCCATGTACATCACAAGTACAATTTCATCAATTTGAACTTCCTCCGAATGGGGGAAAAAACAAATATTAGGCTTTTATATGAGTAAACTTCAGCTCAGGGAGGCTAGAAATTCTGTCATGCAATTAGATAAGTTAGTTTGGGATGGGAATGGAAGGTAACAATTCTACCTAGCTATTTTGGTGAAACTCTTATCAATAAGCTTCATCATTCTCAATGATAAACAAAAATTCAAACAGGGTTAATCATTCATTAGCATTGACAAACAATGAACCAACACGTGCAACGCACGCGCCATTTGTAAACTAAAATTCCCAAGATTGTAAATAGGAGCAATGTATGCAAATGACACCTAAAAAAAAGAAAAATTAAAACAACAGCTATTGGAAAAAAGTTTTAAACCTAATATCTATATGTCAGGTCTTAAAAACTCGACATAAACAGTACCAATGAACAGTCTCATATTGAGTTAAACTCGACATGAATAGTGTCATGTTGAGTTTTCAAAACTTGACATGACACTATTCATATCTTGGTAGGTTCATGACACTGTTTATATCTTGGTAGGTTCATGATACTGTTCATGTCGAGTCTTGAAAACTCGACATAACATTATTCATTGGCACTATTCATATCGAGTCTTTAAAACCCGATATTTGGGTGCTAGATTTAAAATTTTTTTCCAACATGGGTTGTTTTAAATTTTTTTTTGAGTGTTATTTTGTAACATGTCTCAAGGAAAAAAGTTAAAGGCTCAAATCATCAGTTGGATCATCAGAAAAAAGAGAAGTAGAAATCAAATAAAAAAAAAAACCTTGGAAGGATGAGGAGACATGTGCCCAAATGACCCATGAGAAAAAAAAAATTAAAATAACACTCACGGAAAAAATTTTCAAAATTGATATAGATATATTGAGTGTTGAACACTCGATATATACTGTTTATATAAATAGTGCATGCTCAATTTTTATTTTCGATATGTATAAGAGATGAATAATATATGTCAAATCTTGAAAACTTGACATATTCTATTCATGTCCTCTATATGTTGAGTGTTGAAAACTCGATATTTATTATTCACATGAACAGTAAATTTTGAAATATTAAGTTTTCAAAACTTGATATAAGGACGTTAGTTTTAGAATATTTTTTCGAATATGTTGTTTTCAAAACTTGATATATTGAGTATTGAACACTCGATATATATTGTTTATAATAATAGTACATGCCCAATTTTTGACATATATAAGAGATGAATAATATATGTCGAATCTTGAAAACTTGACATATACTGTTCATGTCATCTATATGTTGAGTGTTGAAAACTTGACATTTATTATTCACATGAATAGTAAATATTGAGTTTTCAAAACTTGATATAAGGATGTTAGTTTTAAAATATTTTTCCGAATATGTTGTTTTAAATTTTCTTTTATTGGGTCATTTTGACACATGTCTCTATAAATAGATCATGCCCACAATATTCATCCAAAATTAACCTAGTACAATTTCGTCCAAAATTTCTTTCCTCAATTCACTAGTCTTATCGAATCATCAACAAAAATTAGCAGAAGACAAGATTGATGAAAGAATGAGAAGCGAAATCAAAGCACTCAAGAGCACCAAGTCTTGGAGAGACAACAACGGGATTCTCACCAACGGTCTTCTTCACACTCTCCTCCAAGCGAGGCCCAAATGACGGCGACGATGACGACGGCGACAACATAGCTCTTACACTAATTCCTCCAAATCTCATTTTCGTCGTCGCAATTCTCAAGAATTTCATTCTGTTGTTCTTGTGAAGTAGTTTGTGGTTGGTCGAGGACGACGGAGATGCTATTGGGAGGGAAACGGTGGTGGTACAAGTTGGATTAAAGGATGTCATTGCGGCTATTTTCTGGTCTTCCTTTCTTGTGTCACGCATGGAGCGAGTTTTGATGAGTGGGAGTGGAGAGTTCGAGTAGAAGTAGAGAAATATCGTTGAAAATATGTTGAAATTATGAATATTATTGTAATAAATTGGAGTTTCAAGATGCTAATTAAATTTTAATTAAAATTAAAATTAAAATCATAAGATGATTGGTTAATCCAAACGAGAAAAGCACGTTTTGGCATGAAAAAAAAAAAATTAAGCAATGCTCCGAGGAAAAAATTTATTTTACTATTCACATAAACAGTATAATATTGGGTTTTTAAAATTCGACATAGGATACTGTTTCTTCATGCATTATTCATATGAACAGTATAATGATTGATTTTGAAAACTCGACAATGAATTTTTTTTTCTCACGCTAATTTGGAACACCTCTATGATCCAAACTGTTTTGGCCTTTTTGCATTATTAGCAGGAAAATATGTTTTTTGTGCACAACCAAGCCAGAAGACTTCGATAAAAGAAACCTTGGTGAACAAGAAAAGTTCAATGAAACATAAGTAAGATGAAATGCCGTAGGTAGGAGTTTGTTACATGGGAAACGAAAATAGGGAAAGGGAAGAGCACTTCATAGGAATACAAATGTAGGCCTCCCCAAAATTTGGCACTTTGTAGGGAAGAATACTCGAAACTTGTTTTTTAGCTTGTTTGTATTTTCACTCCATGAAACATATTTATAATCTCACAAAAATAATTAAAATTAACCAAGTTAAATTTGAAATTTTTTATGCAATATGCATCAATTTGCTCCTTTAATTAAAATTCAATCTTGTGTGAATACTCTAATTTAAATATTTAAATAATTAAGAACTAATTTCTTATAAATATAATCAAAACAAATTGTTCTTTCAAGAACATTCGATAATATAGACAAACTTAATACTCTTAACTCTCGTGTGTTTCACCCAATATGTGTTTATTCTTTTTCTGATTTTTAACAGTCAGTATCAGTTGTGTCGATTAATCTAATCAGAATAATATAGGTTTATTCTGACGACCCAAAAGAAAGCCAGGTTCCATGGACGACTAAGGCTTGAACTGATGGTTGAACCCATTTAATGGACACAAAATTCCTGCCTGAGGGTACCATTGAGGTTTTCGTTTTGATTGTACGCCTTACTCATTATTTGTGCTAATTTTTAATACCCATTTTGGACCAAAAAATATACTTATTTATTGATATTTATTCGATTTGTATCGATATTTTTAAATACTTTTTTTTTAAATATCTTTAAAATTGTATAATAAAAAATTCTCATATCTCCTTTTTCTCTATCTTAAATATCAATATTAATGTTGTCAATTTTATTAAACCATTTATAAATTATTTGTATCATATACACCTATTCGTCATTGTCAAGTGGGAAAGTAAATTAAATAAGAATAACTGAGAAATATATGCTCACGTATTAAAGACATTATCAAAAATTCAAGAGATAGATTTTAAATTTTGTTTTGTGATTAATAAAGTGAAGAAAAAAAAGAATATAAAAGAGAATGAAAAAAAGAAAGAAATATAATATATATTTTTTTAATGCATGGAATTTCCATATAGCAAAAAATTTTCTCATATATATATATATATGTATATATATATATATATATATATTTTTTTTTCGAAGAAGAAAATTACAGTATACAAAGGGAATTATTTGTAGTTATTGCCCAAAAAATAAAAAATAAAGGCCAATAAAACGACGTCGTTCCTTCTCTCCCGTACTGAACACAGCTCTTGCAACAGCGCTCGGTCCTTGAACCCACCTCAATCACACTTCCAATTCCGAATGATTCAATTCTCTGTCACACTAACTCAGAAGATCCTACCTCGGTAATCTTCTTCCTCTGCTTCCTTTTTCGTATTATTATCATCGTAGGTCTCGAACGCGTTTAATTGATCCGTCAATGTCTTTTTTTCTTTTTTTTTTCAGGTTTATCAGAATGCTACATATATTTAGTGGTTAATGCTTTGCTAACAAATGCGATTTAATAATACCATTGCAGTAGACTCAATCAACAACGTTGTTGGTTTTGCATTTGATTTGATTACCGGAAAGGCGATTTGATGTCTAACAGGCAGTCTGTCACTGCAATGCCTTTGCCGGTACACTGTTCTTGCTGATAAGGATTTTACTGATATTAGTTCAACAATTGAAATTCAATTTCTGGGTTTCTTTCTGTATCCTCATCTTTCGGAAGCTTGAATGTTCTCGGATTTGTACGGGCTTGTACCAATTTTTTTTTTTTTTTAACTCAGTTAATGGGACAGGAGTGTTTCTCTCTTAATAGACTGTCGCTTCTGGCATGTGGGACTGGATAGGGTAGGATTGGATTAGTGGCGGATAGAATAAGTACCAGTACTATGTTTGTTATTGAATAAAATAGGATAAAATAAGTTACATTATGTTGTAAATGTTGTGTGTGTGTACATATATATATATATATATATAATTTGAATCAAGTCATTCAATCTTACTGAATTCCATAGCTATAAGCAGGATTAGCTTATCTCGTTAATGTGCATAAAAAGGAGTTGTGACTTGTTTCACTTGAATAATCCTTGTGCATAACAAACTTAGGATTGGATTGATTTTATTACAGTCCAATTCTATTCTCCCCTTATGCCATGCACTAAAGGCAACCTAAAGGCATGATAGGATGGGCAGAATGTAGCACAACCACGATATTGGACATTATACTTTTCAAAGATCCTAGATTTTTTGTTGTTTTCCACATCTTACTTGCATAAAACTATCTCAAAGTGTTGCATTTTAAGTGATGAAAAATTTATACAAAGTATGGTTTGCACACGTGTTTTTAACTTGTTTATGTCTTAGATCACAGTTCATGATGAGATTTCCGAGTGAGAGTATTTTTTTTCTTCTTACTTTCTTATATTAATCTGGTTCAAAGCTAATGCATAATTGTTTTTTTTAAAACATTGGAAAACCTGTAAACTTTTGAAAAAGAATTGGGATTGTAAAATCATGAGTGTTTTTTTTTCCTCCCTTCCCCCCATCAATTTCTAACATTTGGATTTTTTTTTCCCCTTATCTTCTCGGGGATTATATTTAGTCTCTTAACACATCTTGCTTAAAATTTTCTGTTGCTTCTACTGAAGTTTTTCATTAGATGGCCAACCAATTTCCTTAAACTTCTTTGAAAAGCTTCCTAGGTCCATGTTTCCTATTTGGACTGAAGCTTACATCTATATAACTTTTTCGAAGTTTCGTCTTGTTATGAAATATTAACTTTGTCTGCATAGAGCTACACTAACTTGCTATCTGTTGGCAATATGACATGGGTAATTGTTATTCATCCCACTATAACACGTGAATATGGACTCAAATCCGTGATGAAGCTCATGATATTTGTATTCATGCTAAAAGTGCATTGAGAAAATTATGGTGTGAAAAAATTATGGTGTGAAATAATCATATCATGTCAAGTTTTGACCTGTCAGAAAAGAGGAGATAGTAGTGACATGAGTAAGTCTCTTTTAAAAAAAAAATGAAAAGAAAAAGTTCATGTGCCATTTTTAGGGTTAAGCTCAGATGAGAGAGAATTCTCTCTCTTGATTTGTCTCACATTTTGAAGCGTGGTGTCTCCATTACATGGCTAGACATAGTTTGAGTTCCTCTGTCTGTTTCTTTTAGAACTCTTTTTGGGATGCTTGGGTCTTTAACTTACCTTGCCCGCATGATCTTACTGTTACTGGAGGTGCTTTTTCTCTCTCTGGTGTGACAATTGCATGTGCACCTTTTCCTGTGATGTCCATGTTCAATTGCTTCACCAATGTCCTTGATATTGTCTTTTGGTTTGATGGAACTTGTCAACATCAATTGTGTATTGATGTTTTGAAACTTTGGGTAGCTGCTAGTGCTCTGGTTTTGGATGGCCTGATTAAAATACTTACCATTCTGTTGGTTTCTTTACTTATATATTTGAGTTTTATGATGATACTAGAAACTACTCCCGTAAAAATCTTGACTATCTTGATAAAATCAATAATTCCTTAAATATTAACTTTTCCATTAAGTTCTTTGTGATGGTTGGGTAAATAGTCTTGTTCTCTTCTGCTATCATGCTTGTTGTTTATTTGTGGCAATGCTGTACTTGCTCTTATTTTGAAAGAGTTATTTTTCTGGTAGTGTTCCCTGCCACTGATCGTAGCATATTGTTTCTTATTTCTTCTCTTTTATTTCTTTTGTTGAATTCTGAATCCTTATGGTTTCCAGTTATTCCCTATTTCAGCTGCTGCGACTGTTTTTGGATGATAGTTGTTGATGCTTTCTTTTAACCATAATATTAGATTTCTTGTGTTCTATGTTAGGTTTGTTGTTTTCTTATCCATTGTCAATCTACTCCATATCTACTGGGTTTATCCCCCCTTTCTTTTGCTTCTTCTATTCTTCTCATATGCATCTTTAGTTCCGTTGCTATTAAGTGCTTGTCTTTTATTTACAGTAGTCACTTCAGCTCTAAGTTGTTACATCATTAGGAGTTACGTGTTTATAACATTAGAAACCTCAAAGAAGATTTGTAGTGCTACTGTTGGATCACTAGCAAAAAATATTTATTTATAAAAAATCATAGAGAATTATTTTAAAATGGCATCATCTTGGGAAAAGAAAAAAGAGCCCATTTGACATTAAAATTTTAAAGTTCTTTTGGTGTGCAACTCATCATTGTAATAATGCAACTCTTTGGACAATAGCATGTCTGTCTCTTGTACTCTCCTTATGTTCTTTCTATAACATTAAACAATGACACATTTATTTCTTCTATGGTTTAGGCTTCTATCTCAGTATAATGTGTTCTTTCATGTGTAGATCGAGGATAAAGATGAATTGCACTCTTCTGCAGTGGAGGGTATCGATGTGGAAGTGTTAGACGGAGGTGGTTATGTGGCTAGTTTAGGTGAAATAGCAGGCATGGTGCATTATAATAAAAGGGGAATGAAATGTACAAGAAAACTCACTTCACCAGTTTGGTTTCATTTTGAGATGCTTCCTTTAGGGGATGACGAAAGGCAAAAGAGTAAATGCAAAAAGTGTGGGAAAGTTTACCTTGCTGAAACTAGATGTGGAACATGTAATTTGAAGCATCATTTAGAGAAATGCCTCGAAAAAGATACACTTGATGTAGATCTGCAACCCTTACCAGGAAGTAGTGGTTCTATGTCTCCATCCATGTCTAAATTATCCTGAAAAGTTTTAGGAATTATGTATGGCAGCTGTCATCATGCACAACTGGAATTTTCAGGAATTAGAGACATTTTGCTTTACCCGCGCAATGACCTGAATGTTTTGGACAGAAATACTTTGAAGGCTGTTGGAAGCCTGACAATATGGGGTTAGTATTTGTGGGCACCCATGATGGGTCAACCTGACTAATCCGCTTCCTTCCACAGCTCCGGAAGGAAGCTTTCAAAGGAAGCCTCAAGCGCATGCTTTTGTGTGTGTTGTTAAGCAGGAGGCAACATGTACGAAAGTGTAAGAAAAACAGAGGAGATAGAGAGACAACTCAAGCTTGAAATAGAGTTTGAAATAGAGCTTGTGAGCCTCTGTTTTTCCAGACGTAGAAACAACAATTCTCTATGTTATGCGAAAGCTCTTTGCAAGGAAATCATCAAAGGACTTGGGTTGTGGTTTGTGTGTGGTTTCCATTCTGTAATTTCACGCCGATTAGAGAACCACGCGATTCAATCATACGATCTGAATTCTGCTGCGTTGTTGGACATCGGACAAGAGGTAATCATTATTATTTTTCGAATCTCTTGTCTGATGTTGTCATGCCTCTCTTTATTGGTATCAGAGTTTAGAATGTTGAATTCGTGTTTAGAACTGCCCTTGGCTGGAATTTATGAAACATTAAGAGAGGGCTTTTATGGCAGTTTCTTCTCTGGCCTCACGAAGCTTTGCATACATGTTCCTTGCATGATAGTGAACCTACCTACAAATTTTCGTGGCAAGATTCAAACTGGACACTGAGAATTTTTTTTTGAAACCATTGTGAGTGGCTGTTTTCGTCAAATTTTTGCGACCTGTATGAATTCTTATGTGATGAGTTCTTTGTATGTTCACATTTTACTCCGAAAAAGTTTTTCAACGGTATATTGCATACTAAAAATGGATTTCTGATTTGAGAAAAAATAAAATTCAAAGTAGATTTCACAAACACTCCTGTTTTGTTTCCTTAAAAGTAAATATGTACGCTAAATTTGAATTGAGGAAGTAGATGGCGCATGGTTTGAGAGAAAATAAAACCCTATGCCTAGATTCGAACCTGGGATGCAATTGGGATGTTTAAGTGGTGATAACCACTTGACCACAACCGTCTGTTGTGTCAAGAAATTATTAGGCATCAATTATATACTTGTTTTCTTAAATTTATGGCGTATCATTATTCATGCTTTTGGATAAAATTAAAATTAATTAGATGAAAATTCAAGAAAATGTGTTTTTCTTGTGAATTGTTCATCAACATGAACATTATGTATAAGTCTGATTGCATGTTTGTTGTACATGTTTGAAATATGAGATATATATATATATATGTATGTATGTATGTATATATATATATATATATATATATATATATATATATATATATATATATATATGTATGTATGTATGTATGTATGTATGTATGTATGTTTATGTCATATTTGCGTGATCTTTATCCTAGCGTTGAGATGAGACTTATTTATACTTTTGATTTGTGAGCTGTTGAATAGGACTATTGAAATCAAGATGGTTGTAATACTAAAAAAGTTGTCTTGATATAAGTCAAGATGAGGCCTAAATGACAGACCGAACATGATAGCCTACAATCATGTACGTTTGGATAAAAAGCTGGATGTGAGATTTTAATGAGGCGATTTGGACAGCGACCTATTAAAATCTCGGGTTAAGCACTTGGGTGATAACGTTAGAGTTAAAATTCGTATGGTGGTTTTATTAGATGAAAAAATATACGCTCTTGTACAAGTGGTACATAGAGTTTATCATTATAGCATGTGTTTCATATCACATGTGCTAGAGACAACCAAATAAGGAAAGTGAGTGAGTTTTATGTTATGAAAATCTATCTCCTCACTTGTATGAGTTCCTTTAATGGTGCTTTGTGTGACTTGACAATGTTGTAAGGTGATGAATAGATGCTTTATGAGACTGAGGAGAATGGGATAAGAAGAATTTTTAACAAGAAATGTGATCATCACATTTGAGGGGTGTTGAATCATGCAAAGAGCAGCAGAAAGAAGTCAAATTGTATCACTGAAGAAAATTGGGTCAGAATTTTGAATTTTTGGGAATCCAATGACAACAAATGAAGGAGTGAGTAGAACAGGAAGAGCTGATCGTGTAATTCTGGACAATCGTCTGCCATTTATGTAGGAGGGTCAATTAATGTAGATGAGTGTAGAAATAGATTGGTACTAATTTTTTAATTTAATTCAATTATTTTTTAATTATTTCATTATTTTTAATAGTGTTTTTTTGGGTCAATGAAATGGGAACCAAACCATCATTTATAGACACTTTCAAGCGGACGTTCCAAATAAAAACAAGACGTGAAGTGGAGAGAGAGGTAGAGTAGTTAAGGTTTGTAATTTAAAAACTTTCAATTGTTTTAGTGGCTTAATGAACTCATGTCATATCAGAATAAATTTGAAAGTGGAGGATTTGTTATCGATGTATGAAAAGTGTTGTGAAATTGATTGTTGCTTCTTTTTTCTATCAACTACATGGGTTATCATATTTCTGTTTAATTATATTGGATATATTTGAACCTATCATAACAATGTTATCTTGTTGTACATATCTTGTTTAATTGTAATAATGATGTTGATTTGAATATATCGTGTTGGATATTTTATTATATTGTTATTTTTACTTCCTTCTAATTTTTCTCATGACAATGCATGAGAAATATGATGAGTTTTTATTGAGAAATTCGAGTGGTAGTAATAATGCTGCCTCATTTAAGCCATCTGTTGATAGTATGGCTTTATGGCTCGAGATAACTGGTGGAGCAAAAAAAGGAAGAATACTTGGGATGAGTTCTTTAATTAGGACTTGCAAAACCACTGGTTTATTTTCTTCCATCTCACCGGCAGTAAGGATGGAAATAATGCAATTGACTTAAGGGGTGAGCCACTTGAAGGATTTACTAGCGCAAAGAGACAACGAACTTAGGTACGTGCACAATAGAGACTAATCTTGCAACATCTGCAGTTAGCCCCCATTTCAAGTTAGATTCTCCCTTCTCTATCTCCTCGAGATAATGTTGGTGATGGTGATGATGACAACGACGATGATGACGACTTTTGATACTGTTGTTATTTTATGGTTATTATTACTTAAATATTGAATATTGTTAATTTAATTGTTACATTTGAATATTGTGACTCTTGATATTGTTCTTCTTCTATAATATTTGATTTAAATGATTAGTTATTATTGGCGAATCATTAGTTGTTTGATATTGTTGGATGATTAGTTGCATGGATGAGCAGAGATGAGAGAAATTTGATGTTAATGGCTATTAGATGTTTGACATTATTGTGTGATGATGTTGGATGTTATATGGTTGAACACAGAAAAATTTTAAAAATGTGCTATTACAATTAATTTTTGTTGTAAAATTTTTAGATCCGTCGCAAAATTCATTGCTGATTTCTTCTAGGCTCATCGCAAAAATTGTTGCTAAATTTTCAGATTCATTGCTAAGTTCGTCAAATTCGTTGCAAAATGTTTGTCGTTACTTTCGTCTCAAATTTTGCGTCGATAGACGATTTGTAGTTAAAATTAACAACGGAATTTTGTAACGAAATATTGTTCATCGCAAATTTTGCAATGAATATTTTCGTCGCTAATTTGTGACAAAACACTATTCGCAGTTAAAATTAGCGATGGACTTTTGTGACAAAATACTATTCGTCGTAAATTTTGCGACAAATTGTGAAAAGTTCATCGCTAATATTAGCGACTAGTTATTAGTGACGAGCACGTTCATCGCTAATACTTTTAGCGACGAACTTTTCACATAAGTTTGTTGCAAAATGCTTTGCAAAAATATTGCTTTTTTTTGTAGTGAATGTGTGTCTTTATCAGCTTAATCTTTTGGACAGGATTGTATAATTTAGTTTCTATGCACTTGTTTCTGGTTAGTTTTTTGTAGGAATTTGAATTATTTGAACATGAACATGGTGTCCAAAGGAAAACACAGCTTGAACTTTACATTGAGGAGCCAAGAATGGATTGAAATTCTGAACTGGATGTCTTGGCATATTGGAAGGCTAATCAATACATGTATCCCAAAGTTGCTGCAATGGCGCTCGTGACATTCTAAGTATACCTGTATCCACCATTACATCTGAGAGCATTTTTAATGTTGAAGGGTGGGTGCTTGATCTGAATCGAAGTTCACTTAGGCCTGAAGCACCAGAAGCATTGGTGTGCACTCGTGATTGATTGCATGGAGAACAATGTCTGAAACTAAACAAAGTATAAGATTTTTTTTTCCTCTTTTAGTATTGAATCTTTGCTTGATTGTCTCTTCAATTTCTTTTCTTTCTAATGGTTTTTTTGCAGACAAGACAGAAATGAAATTAGAGGAGCTCACTGAAGATATAATGGAGTTGGGCATATAATTAAGGTGCTTCTCTAATTCTTTTTTTTTTTTAAAAAAAAAAATAAATTTGTCTCGTTTATACTTCATGCTGTTTTGATTTCCTTGGTTATGTTGGAGATCTTTGATTATTTATGATACTTGCCTGTGTTCGAGGCTCTTGTAATTTGATGTTTTATGGATGCTACCATTGGCAATGCTTTTGGAATTTGTCGAACTGGATTTGTTGTTTATGTAGTAAATAATCTTGCGGGGGTTCATATTTCATCTGGTAATTATAGTGGTTATGCAAAATGATGCATGATATGGATATTAGTGTTTCTAAGTTAAAAAATAAGGGTTTACCCGATACACAAAGTGTTTCTCGACTTAGTGCAGGGGTAAGGGGAGGGTGGATGTATATTAATGCAGTTTTCCCCTTACATTTTGCAAAGAGGCTGTTTCTATATCTTGAACCCGTGATCTCGAGATCACTAAAGGAGCAACTTTATAATTACATCAAGCGTAACCCTAATTGGTGTTTCTAAGTTAAATAAGAAAAATACGTCCTGCATTGCTCGTAACATTCCTGCCTTATGCCACCTTCCTAGAATGTGATAAATTTGTCCTGTATATCAAACCTCATGCTTAATGATTGGCACGTCGTGTTTAAATGGTTACCACCTCATCCTAGTAAGTTGCCGCCTTCAGTAATTAATCTGTTGCCACCTAGCTTTCCTAGTGCTATCACATGGACACACGTCACCAAATAGCTTTCCTTGTGCCACCTCTAGTAAACGCGTCACCTAATTTCCTCACCACCGAGCAGCTTTTTGACACCTAAGCTTCTAAAATTCTTGTAACATAAGGGTTGATTGCTCCTATACAAAATTCTTGTATTCCTGAGGCTCTCCCCAACTAGCTTAATTAAGTTATTGCCGTGATGTTTTAAGCAACCGGGCAAGTAAAAGTCAGAAGACTTGTAAAGAGAAAAGTAAGGTACTTGTATAGAGAAAGTTAAGTTTGGGTTTATATCTAAAGATGAGTAATATTATTTCGTTCGATTTATGTTACATCTTTTGATTTGTCACATCTTTAGATGATGCTCTGACCTCTTATGTTGGTGATTTATATGTGTTTCATAAGATATTAGGTCTTTTTTTTTTAATTTTTTAAATCAAGTGCTAGTGATGTTTGATTCATGGAGAACATATGAAACTATAGTAAAGAATCATGAGATATTTCGAATTTTTGTTTACAAAGTTTAATGGCAATTGAGGATTTTACACCTATGATGTGCTTTATGACATTTGTGTGTTAATATTTGATTTAAAGACCTTGATGCCCTTCTTGTAATATGTAATATGCTCCTTATAAAGCTCAAGATTTCTGATCCCGGTGTGATTTTCATGATAATATCTTTATTAGTTTATTATGCCCTAGAGGGGCATTTTAGGTAATTGATAGGGGTTAGTGGGATAACTCCCACTAACCCATATCTACCTTTACACCATTTTCTCCCTGGAATCTCTCCACGTAATGTGTATCAAGAATAATGGAAGGGAACTAACGTTCTCATTTTTTCTGTGGGATTTTGAATGTCATACGAGAATGGCTTGAGAGAGAAAAAATAGAATGTTCTCTAGAGTGAGAACGAGAATGAGGCCTTGAGAAAAATTCCGAGTAGGGAATTTTTTCCGTCGCAACAAATCGCCGGACTGAAGGTTGAGGCGTTGTAATATTATGGTGGTGATTCGATTAAGATCATGATCACCATCCTGACCGCGAGATCCGATCGAGTGATGTACGGTCGATTTTTGAGAGACTCTGCGTATTGAGGTAATCCTATACCCGAAATCTCTATTTTATTTTTTCAAAAATTATTGTTTAAATGCTTCCGCTGTGATTGAGTCACTAAAATATCCAACAATCTTCATCTCTAGCCCTATGAAAGCACATGTTGATCTCTTATTGAAATGAGTTTTGTAATGATATTACTTACTATGCTATGCCTAACCCTTCTCTTCCCCTGTTTCAGGTGCAAACAGAAGGGGGACATGTTTTCTGGTTGTGAGGATAGAGATAAAAAATGCTAATCTGGTAGATATACCTTGTGATAGTGGCTAGATAAGCCACAACTCTGTACGATATAATAATGACCCACAATGTTACATTGAACTCTAAATGTTATGAAATAGTGTTCTTTTACAATAACAGGACCTTTGATGCTGCTACAATCCTTGTAGTTCTTGTAGTTTAGTACGTGAGTTGTGACATTGTCAACATTGCCTATTGGTTTTCTTCATCTAGGCTTTCTTCATGTATGAAATGAGCTAAAAGGTTTTATTTGGTCACCTCAAGCTGGCGGTTTCATGTTCCATCGAACACAACATATGCATTAATTGCGTTATGCATGTATCTAGTGTGATGTTAACCCTGCAAAACCTTCAGGTTGTGTGCTCTTTCTATCATACCTTTGAAATTAACACTTAATGATCATATTTACACTCTGGCACAGAAACCTAGTCCTGTTGTTTTTGTTTCTACACAAACATTGTTACACCTAACAAAAAACACGGACATGCAATAGAATAAGATGATATGAATTGCAAAACTCAGAAGAAAAGTAATCAGTTACCATTATATTGAAAGATGAGCCCTGTTGAAAATGGAGAGGGGCCTATCCTCTGAAGAGTTCTTTTCAATATGGCCTTAGTTCTCCTGATTAATCAGCACTTTTATTTCTAGTGATACTGCTATATAAATGGCTGTTTGTTTCTTCGTTCAGCACAATGGAAGCATATGAAGTACTGTTGAAAAGAGGGAGGAACTGCCTCCTGGATCATTTTCCCTTGGCTGTATGAAGTAACATCCTGGAAAATTTTGGTTCAGTTATCTGCGCTGGGCATGAGCTACTAATTTTCTCGCAGAGAATCATTAGAACTCTACAGTGTGATGGCAAGGTAAAATCCAATGCTCTATTTTATCAAACCTATATTATTCAGGGGAGTAACATCTTCATGTTTATAGATATTGTCGTACAGGAGCTTGTATATCCTTTGAGGCTGTCAGTGTTTATTATTTATTGAAAAATATATTCTGTTAAGATTATAGTATCTTGCATTTGCATAGATTTGACCAAAGCCTTCAAAGTGTTCTTACATGCGTGGTTTTGCCAATTTCAAAATCAGCGAGAGATAGCGTGGAAGAAAGGAGATACTTGTTACTCGCGAGACTTGTTCTATTACTGTAGAAATGTCCAAATTGCAAAGAAGAGGATTTATATGAGAGCTTGGAGGCAAGGGAGTGCTTTGCATATGAGAGAGGTTATTCTTCCCCTTTGATATCATCTTTTGCACATCATGAACGGAAAGTTGTTTTAAGTAGTTAATTTGTGAAATGCTTGTGGTACAAAATGACAAGCTTGTTTATACATATGCTTATTCTTAACAAAAAGGCCAATTGATGCTCCCCAAACATTTAATAGCACTTTGATTTGTAAATTTCTTGTTAAATTTTAAGTTCAGTCATGAATAAAAATATAAATTTCTGGGTGGAGAATTACATTGTTGCAAGACGATAAGATGGAGGTCCTATATGCAAGGTAAAACAGGTTTTGTGGTGGTTGACTTTGTTTGAAATTTAAGAGATTTAGTTGCTAAATTTGTAAGGTTGCAGGGGATTCCGGATAGCAAATGAGTAGCGATATTTTGAAGAAAAATAAGATACCAATGAGAGCAAAAAACTTTGCTGTTTCGCTGTTTTGCTAAATCTTGGCTTCGCCATTTGCATCTAAGTTAAGGTTCTAAATGCTCAGCGGGCCCCTTTAATGGAATAAGTTTGGAACTGCTTTTTGCAAAGCTTTGTCCTTTCTCTTTATGGTTTTCTGTTGGCAGCTTAATTCCTATCAATCTGTCCTTTGATGCATTGTGGTTTGATAGTTTTTTATGGTTTCATGACTGGCTGACATTTTTTGCCACAAGTAAGAACACGGTGCAATTTTGTTGTTTGTTGCATAGCTTTTCCAGTCCAACAAAGTTTTGTCTATAAAAATGGTGGTGCCTTCTTGTTTTATACATTGTGTGTGTGTGTGTGTGTGTGTGTGTGTGTGCACAGTCAAACCCTATGAGATCGGGTTACAATAAGATAATCTCAGGATGCTGGTGATTATTTGGATCCTTGTGATGATATAGAACATGGTGGTGTTGATGACATGCTGCTGTTAAGGCACTTGAAATGTCTTAAGGATGGAGTGAACGTTGATGTCCAGTGCTGTCTGATAAGTGGACAAGGTGTCAGTAGATAGTTTGTGGTAATGTTATGACCATATTTGGGTTTTTACATGTAAGCCTTGGCGCAATGGTGGCGCAATGGTGGAGTTGCTATCTCGAGGTCACAGGTTTGAGGCGTGGAAATAATCTCTTTGTAAAATATAAGAGAAAGACTGTGTATATATACGATCACTCTCTCCTTACCCCTGCATTAAGTTGGTGAACACTTTGTGTATTGGGTAAACCCATTATATATTAGCCTTGCAACTTCCTTGGCTTGGGCTTACGTTTGCACAAAATATTTTGACTACACTGTCCATGTTTTCAATTCCAATTTTCCTTCTTTTCCTTCTTCTTCCTCGTTATATTTATTGTCTTGAACGATCAGAAGCCAGGTTTTGAAGAATTAAATGGTTCTTTATGAACAAAAGAGATTGGTATTGTTGAAGCAGACAACTATATTCTTAGTTTGTTTTGAGTAAATATCCAGAGTGTTTTAAGTTTTGTTTATCATTTAGTAGAAGAGCTCCTAGCAAAACGCAAACCTAAACCTGCTATAGTGTTTGTTTAGTCTATTTTTCTGGGATTTGTGATGCAGAAATGGAATGGAAAGAAGCAGGAAAGGAAAGATGAAGACATGCATGGTTTGCGTGCATTTGATTGAGCCAGAGGATGACCCATATGAGCTGCCTTTCGGCATGGCCATGTGAAGGCACTGTGAAAGAAACTGGCCATGGTTAGTTCTGACACGGTACTGAATGGGGCCCTTTACAAAGGATGAAGTGAGAAAGGTGCAAGAGAGACTAGAGGCCATGCCATCCCATGTGTTTCAGCATAACATGTACAACTCAGAAGAGGTTGGAAGTATGAGGGCAAAAAAAAAAAAAAAAAAGAAAGAAAAGAAAAGCACCATTTGCACTTTGATGCCAAAGAGAAAAAGACACTCCGTGCAGCTGTTAAGAATGGCCAGGCTTATAAACTGAATTCCAAATTCAAAAGGTTAAACAAGTTTTCCGTCTTTGGATTGTAATTTACAGGCTTTGCCTGTTCAAGATACCATTCTTCAACTTCCCTTTCCTTTTTATTTATTTCAAGAAATTTTATAACGTGGGTTTGAGTTACTGATGTGAACCCGTTAGGTATAACAACCTTAGAACCTACAAATAAATTAATTTAGCACAAAAATCGTCTTGATGAATTATTTGAACCGGTGTAATTAAAAACATCAACCCTTATCCTAAAGGATAAAGAACATAAGGTATATGATTTTAGACCTGTTTTTCACTAGAACAAGAATCTTAGTATAAAGATGGAATGAATGACGTCACATTCTAGGTGGTTCGAAACCAAGATTGATAAATCAAAGAACTAAACAAAACTCCTATTTTGAATAAGTTCAAAAGTTCTCAAAAGAATAAGGACGTGTGAAGAAATCTCATAATTTTATTAATTCTCTCAAAGTTATATTTTACACAATGTGTAACCGCCTATTTATAAGTTAAAAATAAAGACTAAATTGGCAACTAAAAATTTAGTAACTCTTTAAACGAAAAAATAGGAAACTAAAATATAAATTACAAGGAAGAATTATGAAATTAAATAAATCAAACTATTTTAACCAACTCTTGTTGCTATTTTTCTTTATTTTTTTCTTCCCTTGATTTTGGATAGTTTTAGATCATTTATTTTTTCAATTGGGCTTGTATGAACATATTAAGACCCCTTTTGGTTGTTCATTCATTTGGTCCTAATTTCTTATTGTAAAACCATCTGAATTAAATTATTCAGCTCTTTGTTGAATCTTTTAACTCGAACCCTTATCACTGAGCCAACTGGAAATTGAATTGGATCATATAAATTTCTTACAGCCTTGATGTCCACATTATTCCCTCATTCTTGACAACGATTTATCCCCAAATCGTCACCTGTGTGAAAGTGCATCCGTAACCGCATTTTGTATGGAAAAAGTCTCAATGAATTCAATCCATCGAACATGTCTCTTACTATCTTAATAAACTAACAACTCTTTGAATTTAATTCAAAAATAATTGTTTTGTGAAATACAAAAAAAGAATAATAAGGGAAACAAAGAATGGTAAGAAATAAGAAAAGTTACAAATTTAAAAAAATTCTTAATTAAGAAAGAAACAAATATGGAATTGAATAAATAAAAAATGTGAATAAAGAAAGAAAATAAGGAAGGTGAATAAATAAGGAGAGAGAAGAAATAAAGAAGGAACAACAAAAGGAAAGAAAAAAATTGGAAGCTGCCCTTTTTTTTAATTAAATTTTTTTTCACAGCTTTTTTTTTTTTTGAACTATGACAGCATGAGAAAAAAATCAAGAATGAAAGATACAAAAAAAATAAATTAATTAAACCCACGAACGAAGAATTTTATTTTTTGTAATAAATTGAAATTGGAGGTAATGTTAAAACCGAAACACAATTAAAAACAAAAAAAAGATGAAAAATTATAGACAAGTATGAACAATTATAGACAATTATGAATAATTTGAAGGGTAACCCGAAATGACTCTGATACCAATTAATGTGAACCCGTTGGGTGTAAAAACCCTAGAACCCACAAATAAATTAATTTAACCCAAAAATCACCTCAACGAATTGTTTGAATTGGTGGAATTAAAGATCTCAACTCTTGCATTAAAGGAAGAAAAATCTAAGATATATGATCTTAAACTCGTTTCTCATTACAACAAAAAAAATTGGTATAAAGATGGAATAAATACGCCAAAATTTAGGTAGTTCAAAACCTAGATTGAAAAGTCAAAAAACTAAACAAAACTCATATTTTGAATAAGTTCAAAAGTTCTCAAAAGAACAAGACGTGTGAAAAAATTTCACAATTTTATTAATTCTTTCAAAGTTGTATTTTACACAATGTGTAATGATATATTTATAGGCTAAAATTAAAGACTAAATTGGTGACTAAAAATTTAGTAACTCTTTAAACAATTAAAAAAATAGAAAACTAAAATATAAACTATAAGGAAGAATTAGGAAACTAAATAAATCAAACTATTTTGACCAAATCTTGCTGTTAGTTTTCTTTATTTTCGTCGTCTCTTGGTTTTGGGTAGTTTTGGATCCTTTATTCTTCTAATTGGACTTGTATGAGTATAATTAAGATCCCTTTTGGTTCTTCATTCATTTGGACTCCAATTTCTTTTTATAAAACTCTTTGAATTAAGTTATTCAGTTCATTCTTGAATCTTTTAACTCAAACCCTCATCACTGAATCAACTGGAACTTAAATTAGATTGTGTAAATTTCTTACGACCTTGATGTCCACATCAGTTACTTCCCTATTGAAGTGCGACAGCAGCGAAAGGGCTATTTCATGGTGAGAATGACTGTGGCTATTTCATAGTGAGAATTACTATGGTGAACATACCATTCCATTACACTTCATATTATACAATTTAGGTGTGAGTTGCTTCGATGTATGACCGGTTACGTAGGGACCATTTCATTTTTTGTAGGTTGGTCCGCTCTATTGCTTTTTTCTTGTACTTATTTTATTTTAGGAGGTTGATTTGTAGGTACAACTTTTGTAACTTTGTGGTATATCTATGGATTGGTTAGTTCCTATTTGGAAGGCAGTAATTTTTTCACCACCACGATTTCGACTCTTGCTAATGGTTTAGCACATTCTTTGTTGTTACTCTAGACCTGAAGCACAAGGAGTTTTTTGGGGGCAGGAAGGGGGGTTGAAGAATTTAGTAAGCTCTTTTGGCACAGCCGTATCTGTAGATGTAATCTTGTGATTCAGCCTTTGTTTATTTTGTGAAAAATGACCAATTTAGTAAAGGTATTAGTAGTTTTATTAAGAATTGATTTGTTTTTATTTAGAAGATGAAAATTGGCCATCAAGGTGTCGTGGTGTAGTTGGTTATCACGTCAGTCTAACACACTGAAGGTCTCCGGTTCGAGTCCGGGCGACGCCATCTTTTGCAACTTTTTTTTTTCCTCTCCCTCCCGCCCTCCCTCTCTCCTTCCTCGGTTTAACCCCAACATGGCTTGATCTTGGAAATGTTTGAATCATTTTCATGATCTTTGAAATTGTCACTCTAGATTAAAAATTTTTTGGGCACTTTTGCAGACCACAGAGTTGCCATGTGTGGTTTTACATAGAACAAGTAACGCCCATGTGCATGGGCAACAGTGACATGAAAACTTATCAATTTCCAGAAGAGGAGGTCAAACTTTTCAAGTATAACAATTTTTTAAAAGAATATGCAGACATCTTTGGATTTGATCATCCCTAGAGCTGGAGATAGAATTTGTATTGGGGGCGGTTGGTGGACTTGAAGGTCCATTATTTCCCCCACAATGGTCCCTACTCCATCTGATGAAAAGATGCAACAGCTCCCTCCCCAAGTTGTTCTCATCAGCTTATTGAATTTGGTGGACCCATTTTCTTATCATAACCTGGTTGCTATCGTAAGTGAAAAATAATTGGGGGTATTTATATCATTCATGACTATATATTAAAATTATTTTTATTTTATTTAATCATATTTTTAATACTCGAATATATTTTATTGAAAAAAACCTACGATATACATAACCGTGATTATTTGCAACATGATTTCATTGCTATTCGATATGGTACCACGAAATGGATGAGATTTTTTTTCCCACATTTGCAATGAGAGAAAGAAACTGAGGGTGAGCCTTAATGTAACAATGGAATTGCTCCTTTGGTGACTTCGAACTAATAGGTTTGAGGCGTGAAAATAGCCTATTTGTAAAATGCAAAGAAAAAGTTTTGTACATACGTCCACCATTTCTTTATCCCGTACTAAGTTGGGGAGTACTTTTATGTACCGGATCAACCCTTAGTATTTGTAATGAAGGAGAGAAGCTTAAAAATGATCTCTATGGTAGGACAAACTCTAGAAGGATAACAATTGTGACAAGCACGAAAAGGGAAGGGAAACATTTTGTCATATGACTTGAACTTGATCAGTAAAGTATGTTACAAAGAACTGCATGGAAACATCAAGTGAAAGACCCAGAAAGATAAGCAACCGAGAAAAGGGAACACAAAGGAAACGAAAAAAGCCTCATCATCCTCGGTGTACAAAATGCCCAAACCTATTCAAAACTTTGGGCTATGGAGAGGGCTAGTCTCTGTGCTGTGTTATTTTTCTTCAGTCATACATATTTTTTACACAACTTTTTCACAAGCATGAATCTCGCTCTGCTACCATGGACAATGATCTGAAAGGTGGTCTACTCTAGAAGGTAGAAATGCATCGTCGATGGCGAGGGGCAGACTGCTTTTTTTGCCTGATTTCATCTTTGTAGACCTTGCCAATGTCTTGTGCTATTCTCATGGCTTCAGAGGATGCACCAGAGAGCCCTCTCCTTGTGAAACCAACTGCATAGAGTCCAGACTTCCCTTTCCACCCATTTGGAAATGGTGTCTTTGGAAATCCATTCTTTGAGAAAAATTCACTTTCCTGCATAAGCCCAAACATTATTAGCCCACTTGTTCCAATCCATTAGAAAATTGTGAACTTAATGACCAAGAAAAAAAAAAAAAAGAAAACTGTCCTTTTTCTCATTGTTTATTTATTTATCATGAAAATTAACATAAGTTAGGAAAAAAAAATAATAAGGGCTCCAGAAAGGGAAAGGGAAAGGGGTTCTTAGTTTTGAGGAAATATGACAAGATTTTGACTTCCAAAGAAGGCCTAACCACCAGTCCAGAGCGGACACAATTTTCTTTGAAATTGGGTAAGAAGAAATTTTGAGACCCGCATAAAAACAACTACCAAAACTGTCATTTTCAACCAGAAAAACAACTGAACAACTTCTACAAAACAGAGGAATTTAAAACATTTTCTCACCTTGAGCCAATAAGGAACATTGCTGCGATATCCGGTGGCAAGAACAACTGAATCAATTTCAAGCTTTTCGCCATTAACAAGCTCAACCATGCTGCATGAAAACCGCTTTATTCCAGGGACTACTTTGATGTCACCAGATCTGATCTTCTCCAATGCACCGATGTCCAAAACAGGAGTTTTTCCTTGGGTGTTCTTGAGCTCCAATGGACCGACAGATGGTCTTTTGAGGCCCAACTTTTCCATGTTTCCAAGAACAAACCATGCTAGAGTCAACATGATCTTGTCTACAAGCCAAAGGGGTAGCCATTTCATCAACCGAACAGCCAATTCAAAGGTTGATTTTCCTATGATTTCTCTTGGCAAGACATGAACCTGAAAAAAAAAATGGGAGCAATACAGAGTTAGCCCTGTTCTAACAAAGCTAACTTAACTTCAATTCAGAGCCTTTTGAGACTACATTGATTAACTTACCGAGCTCCGAACCACCATGGATGGAAATGCATTGTGATTGCAAAGATCAAGGGAAACTTCCATGCCGGAATTTCCACATCCAACGACAAGAACTCGCTTCCCTCTGTAGTGCTCGCCGGACTTATAGTCACAAGCATGGATTACATTGCCTCCAAAATTGGACAAACCTTCAAATTCTGGCATTGCGCGCTCTGCATTCTCGCCGGTAGCCACTACAAGCCATTGGCAGATATACTCTACCTCTGACTGACATGACCCACTTGTGGAAATTGTCTTCACTCTCCACAAATTGCAAGCTTCGTCGTACTTAGCTGATTGAACACACTCATTAAATCTTGGGTTGATATCAAATTTCTTTGCATATGATTCAAGATAGTCAATGAATTGTTTCTTTGTTGGGTATTCAGGGAAGTCTTCAGGGAATGGAAGCTTTGGGAGTTGGCAGAATTGCTTTGGAAGATGAAGCTTTAGGCGATCATAGGTTCTCTTTTGCCACAGAGATGCAATGCACTCTTCTTTTTCAAGGACCACAAAGGGAACACCTTGTTCCCTAAGGCAAGCCCCTACGGCTAGCCCAGACGGCCCAGCTCCTACAATGACTGGACCGTTGACCCAGACACATCGGCGAGAGAACAAATCTTGATGATCACCAATGCTAAACATTTTCTCCATGTTACAGTTCTGCAGGGATTCGAAGAAATTTTGTTTCAGATTAAGTCTGGTTTTGTTTTTTGGGTAGTAGTAATATTAGTAGTAGAACTGGCTAGGAGATGATTTCGGTAAGTGAGATAGAAACAGAGGAAACTGGTGTTTGAGGTTAGTAGTGAGAGAATGGCAATGAAGAATTTGTTGGAGGAAGAGGGATGGGATCGAGGGGCTTAAATAGTGGGTGTTGGAGGGCATGAAAGGGGCATGTGATGGCAGTGGGGGAGTAAATGCCTTTTTTTTGTTGGGGGGGGGGGGTGGGCGTGGGGGGTGGCTCACTCTCAAATCATAAGCCCAAAGCTTCTGTCTATGATTTCATTCCTCATTCAAACTTTTATTTAATTATGAATTATTTTATTGGGTAATTAGAAAGGCATAAAATAAAGAAGGGATTGTGCCATTTTTTTTTTAATCCAAATGAAATTTCTACAAAATGATGTGCATAACATAAGGAAATTGGTTGCATGACCCATAGAGGCACGGTGCCCTTGTGCATCTCTTTTGCTTCATCATGCTCATTTGATGGGTGGTGGATAGATGATCAAGATAAGTTCATTTAATAAGCATGCTGAAAGGTTAATGAAAATGAATCCTCTGTGAGAAGTAAATACAGTCTGACAATTGCACACCCAATGGTTTCTTTTAATAAAACATATTCAAATTTTAATAATAATTGTAATAAATTTAATAAAATTAGAAAAAAATAATTATTGTAAAGTTAACAAATGTTAAGTGTGAAGTGGGAAGTATGACAGGGGTACATATGAAATTAATAAATTGCGGTAGGAGGACAGAATTCGCTAGAAATAGGGAAGAATGAAGAAGGGGAGCGAGGAAAATGACACATCATCCTCATCTGATTCTGGTAGGCCCAGTTGGGGGTTTGCAAAATGGAAAGAAAGATCTTGAGGAGATTAGAGTAGAGTAGGTGAATGCCTACGTGGCAAATGACTAAGACAACCCCAATGCTCCCACGTGGAGGAGATGATCCATCCAAGCTGTGCCCCTTGTGGAATTGCGACTCCTAAATTTCACTTGGACCCCACACACACACAAACACTCCCACTCTACCTTCCCCCCCCCCGCCTTCTCTCTCTCTCTCTCTCTCTCTCTCATATTCATACTCTCACCAGTTAGCAGCTTCCAATCCAAGCATTGGGATTGCGACTGGTAAGGCTCTTTCGGCCCACAAACCCCATTCGTTGACAACCATCGATGATCAATCCTTTTTTTTTTTTTTTTTTGGGTTAGTCCCTGTTTATAAATTGAAAAAGAATTGTGATTATTAGACTATTTTTTTAGAAACTTGATGATCAATTTATTCGGACCAAATTGTTTGACGTGCCAAACACACATTTACTCTGGCATTACTGAGGGGTTTTTTTTTTTTTTTTCAAATGATGCTAATTTGTGTTTGGTTTTGAGTGACAAGTAAGTCTCCACTTAAAAAGAATAAAAAATATTTAAAATTAATTAATCTTTTAAATAAGTCAAACTAAGGATATTTGAACCAACAATTAATCTACCAACCCAATAAATATCGATATTGATGATATTTATATTCATTGAATCATTGTTCAATAGTCACTAATTATTTCAATATTATTCTATATAAAACGGTAACAATTAAACTGTCATAAATTATATATATATATATATATATCGATTCTTATAAAAATTATAAAAATTTTCAATAAAAAAGTGAATTACAATATTTTAGACCCAACTTATCATGAATCAAATTCTAAATAAACTAACCAATAAAATCATATTTGATCATCGAATATTTAGTAACATACATTATACATTTGTACTCTTGCTTCATCCAACATACAAAGATCCCAAAAAATAAATAAATAAATAAATCATGCCCTAAAGTTGTACTTCAATAATAGACATTGTTTCTGTTCTTAAAATGCCCTCATTTTGGTAAAACCTTTTTCCTCATTTGTAATTTTCTATCACATCTTTTTGGGAGTCCGTGACTAGTGCACTAATCATCAAATGACAAGTTCTTGTTGTACTTTTCTTCCTTTTTTTTTTTTTAATCCTTTCACCGGCATTTATTTTGGTTGAGCTAAATTTACATGGCTTCGATGCCAAGGTATTAATATCATCAAGGACACATGGTCTTGGCTTAGATGATGCTAATAAATTACAATTCTACATCAAATTTCCACTAAAAAACATAAAAATATTGGAATTTTGAGAAATACTTAAAAAAAAAAAGTAAAATAGGCGTGTCATAAATTGAAAAGAAATGGAAGAGAAGTGGAGGAAGTGAAAATGGTAAGTTTTGTGACTCAAATGCCCACTAAACCTCCTCCCTATACCTACATTAAAAATTGCAATGACCAATAATCCCTTCTCCTCATGCTACTATTAGCTGGGTTTATGGATTTCCAATCCATGCATGCTATAGTCCAAGGGCGGATTGTTTGGTAGGATTTCACAAACCTAAGATGCCCACATTAATAACAAAATCTATGAGTATACTTAAACAATGAGGGGTTTGGTTTAAGATCATGATTTCGCATTATGTTACAAAGGGTAACCTTACCTCCTCATGTGTAGTATGCGCAGGGTCAATGAGCTACAAAAGTTAACTAGAATCAAATAGAGTGGTCTTCAGTTTGGCATGCGTTTTCTGTTCATAATAAACAGATATAATTAGAGTTTTTCCAATAGCTTAATCATAATTAAACCAACTATATATAATGGTGATTATAGTGCCTAAAATTTAGGACCTTGACCTTTTGCGTGAGTGTTTATGTGTTTGGGCACGCCCTAGCTCTACATTCTTCTAGTATAATTCTTCCCTTCCCCCAATACCAAGGTTTTCAGTTGTAAACTAAAGGTGTGCCCCACTCACCCCACTTGGAATTCTTGAGTGAAAATTCGTAGGAAGTAGAGGGAAGCATGTGCATGAAACCTTGGTTAGCATGGAGTCTCTCCTTTTCATGTAAAGATTTGTGAGCTATGAGCTTGGCGGTTTTAGTCCGTCCATATTTTATAAGAGCATTGGGGAGTGAGTAGTTTGTTCCATACTTTCTTCTGTAACCACACACCAAGCCAATTTTTAAAAGCAAGAAAATGTAACACAAAGTGTTGTATATCTTCTTAAACAGAGTTAGAATTCGATTTTTGATAATTATACAAGAAATGTTTTGAAACTACAAGATACAATAGAATTAATCGATATATACTCAAAAATAATAATTAAAATTCTTACTATTGTATTATAAAAATACAACACACCCTAGTAGAGGTATTGCATGTATAAAATGAAAAAGCTACAAAGTAGTACACAGTGGTGCTGCAGGAGGGCCAAGTGGTGCCATGCCCCTTAAAACTTCATAAATATTATTAATGTAAAAGACAAATGAGATTTTCAAAGGTTAAGTATAAATAAATAAACTACTCCCCCTCCCTCCAAATTTTTAAAATTTTTTATATTTTATTTTAAAGGAAAAAATTCCGAATGAAGCATCTGAAGAAAAATTTTTAAGAACACCACGGAAGGTAGTATACAGTACACACCATGTATATTATATGAAAAGAAAAATGTTAAAGAACTATATAAAATATTAGTATCATTTGGCCATATATCTCACTCATGATTCGATGGGGATATGTGTACTTGTTTTGTTATATATCCTTCCAAGCTCTTACCAGCCTTGCAGTGCTCCCCATCCAGCTTGGTATCTTCTTGTGGAAAGCTTTCTACTTTTAGGATCAACAAAGGAGAAAACCAATTTTTATTTGATCTTTCTTCTCCTACACTTCTTTTTATTGCAAAACCCTAGGGTTTGGAGATGATAGCTTTCAATGGTCGGCGGTACTAGAATGAATCAAAATGCACTTTTGGAAGAATAATCTTTTGTGGGTATTTGCTAATTAGCTAAATTAATACAAAAGTTAACCAAACTTGTATATTGATTTTTTTTAATCACGCGTGAAGTAAAGGTACAAGAAAGATGAGAAACCATTAGGATATATTAATTACTTGATGAATTATTTAGTATATAACTTCAAGTTCTTGGAAGCTCGTTTGCTATTTCACCAGGTAGAGAAAAAGCTAAGCTGTGAAACATTAAAATTTTCAAAACAAAAAAATGGCGGTGCCCTAGTTTATCCTTAGCAAGTACCATGACAACTAAAAAATAATTGTTATAAAAGTAGAAGAATAAGAATATGTTATGAACAAGTTGCGAACCAAGGAGACTTCACGTATACGTGCCATGCTGCGAGGATGCGGACTAAAAGCATGTATAGAGATTGGAGAGAGCTCACACACTCCCAAATGAATGCTTTGAGAATCAGAATTTGTCTGAAAATTCTTGTACTGTGGAGTCATGGATTGAATCCTAATGTCATTCTTGCCTTTTTCTTATAATCATTAAAATTATTCTTTCACCTTTATCTAGCTTTCTGGTTTAATTTTCGATAAATAAATTCGACTTAATAGAAAAATGTAATATATATATATATATATCCTAAACTACAGTGTCGCAGCATATTTAAATAAGTAATTAGGTTCATTTCATGATGGATTTAGGGCCCATTTTCCAAAAACTTTACTTTTTGCATGCTGGTCATTCATACTCATTGCACCCACAATTTCTAGTTGGCTTCACTCTCATTAAGTCTATTGAGAGTTACACGAGAACAATGATTTTTTTTTTTCAATTAAAATTTAAATCTAAAATTATTGAATTGAAAAAAAAAAATTATAATCATTAAATTGTCTTTTTTAAGACTACATAAGAATAATGTTAACAATAAATTATTACAAAAATTCTTGTAAAAATATTTGAATAGTAAAGAACTCTTACTCAAATATCTTCTTTAAATTCTCATGTTTAGATCTTCATAAATGTATATATTTTCATGATTTTTACGATCTCTACATAACTAAAAAAATAAAATAAATATACTATTACAGAAAATAAAGAAAAATGCTCAAGGGTATAAATTTAGGGTTATCATTTTGGACTTTAAATCTGTATTGCATAAAATAGCTTGAAAACATATATACGTTGGCTTCTACTCACTCACCACATTAAATTCCTTGGAGATTAATGTAGGATTCCTAAAAGAATCCTCATTTTAGATTAATTAGGACTGTGACTGAAGAGGCAAGGCTTATGTCTAATGGACACAGTCTTTTTAAAATTCTAAGTGGTTTCATTTTGGAATTAATTCTATAACGTTATGTATGGATGGAACCAAATGAAAAGTAACTTTCTATTCATTTCAATTGGATTCTTTGATCCAATTTAGTTTGAAATGAATATTTTAACTTGGAATTTAATAGAAAAGTACAAAACTTAATTGAACTACATTAATTGAAATTGCCAAATAACTTTGGAGTGTTGTTACAGATTTGTTATATAGTAACATTTTTATAAAGAAACAAGTAATGTGAAAATCACAAACTCTTGTAGAGTTTATTTTTATTTTCTCTATCGATTTACAAATCTTCAATTTTTTTTTTTTTTGTAGAATTGAAATTTAACTTCATAGTTTTATTGCACCCAAATAACAAAAGTCGAAATCAAAATTGAAATCTACAACTTTTTATGGAATTCATTTGATTACAAACACAGAAAAGATGCCCCCACTTAATCTCTCCATGTCTAAAAAATACAATAGTTTCATTTTGAAAAGAAATGATACATAATTTTACCATAAGTGTAAATGGAATCATTTGATTTCATGGTCAAGACACAAATCACAAATTAGTAATAAGTATGTGGCATATATCATGCTTCTAAAACGCATGAAATTCACCAAATTTCTTTGGGTCAAGAGGTTGAACACTCTACTGTATTAACCAGTACGTCTGAATTCAAATTCTGAAAATAATAATAAAAAAAAGATATAGGAGAGCCAACTCCTAACGGGCCCTATAATACTCGGGCAGAATTAATTGGAGCAACCCTGATACCGGCTGATAAAAAAAAAAAAACATGTATGAAGTTAATGTTTTGCGCACTTGAGATCATTTTCCTAGAATCAAATACGCCATTTGGGGGTAAAGATTCTTAGGAATATCAAGATCGAGTAGTCTTACCTAGAATAGCTAATGGAATAAGGTCAATTACCTAAAGAAGAGTAGACTTAATTAAGAGCCATAATGTTCTTGCCACTTATTGTTTTGTTTAAATTTAAAAACGACAATGGCAATATATATTGGATCACATGGCATGAGAGATGAGTCCCAAAATATAGTTAAAAAAAATGAAAAAAATTAGGAAGAAAATCTCAACAAATCTAGATGGGCACCTTAGAGAACCTTAGAACTCATTTGACAAATATTGATTTCCAATTCCTCATTGTCATGTGACTTGCAAAAATCTCTCTCATTTGCATCATAAATTAGGAATAATATGTATATGCTTTCCATGTGTTTAGATTTATTATGATGTGAATTTGATATGTGTAGTGGGATATGATTGAATCATCTTTTTATTGGACTATATCGTCATGAAGCCTATCACATGCCCTTTTTATAGCATATCTTTTTTTTTTTAATCAATGATATCCAAAATCATATTTCAACTAATCCGATTAGAGTATCTGCGGAGGTCCTATTTAAGGGCGACTCTCGCAGCATAGTTTTTTCTATTATCAAGTTTCAAATCCAAAACTTGATTTAAGAAATTAACACATGATCTCACTAGATTAACTATTTGTTGGTTTTATTACAGATCTATGGGAATATATTTTGGTAAGTATATACATTAAACCCCCCCAATTAATGAGAGTGACAATTTTAGGGCAAGTATATTCATATACGCATCAATAGCAATATATATATACATAGATTTTAAATTTAGCAACCAAAAATAGAATTTATACTCTTAATCACATGGTAGAGAACATGGACTAATACCCATGAATAAGAAAGAAAGATCACTAAGAAATGGTGATAGACCAGACCCCATTAACGTGGGGAGGGGGGTGGTGGGGGTGACCCCAATTCCCATGGCTCGATGAAATCTTCTTCACTTCATTCTGCTCTGTGCATTTAACGAGAGTGAACACAGTTCCCAAGGGCTCTACATTCGGTTGACGGATCGGTAAGACAGTTCGAAATTGAAATTTAGACCTTTTGTTTCAGTCATCTAGGATCAGTGCACCTGGCAAAACCAATGACTTGCATGTGGCATTGTTTAGTTTTCTATTCAGTTTTCACCCAATTCTAGGTGCCGCCCCCCTACATACATACTACATACTTTTTGTTTTAGCACAAAAGTTTACGTTTTTTAGGTTTTCCAAGTGAAGAGAGAGTTGAGGATGAGATGAATTTTCTATTGTTAAAGCGTAATCAGTGGGTGAACATGTGGTGGCTTCAAATAAAAAATATATATTGCAAGAGAAAATGCTGTTGTTGTTGATGTTTTTTTTTTTTTTTTTTAACTTCATAGTTATAAAATGATTTAAAGAATAATAATTTTATCACGTAATATGCATGGATTTTGCATAGAGTATATATCAAAGAAAGTGAGTGCGAAAACAATCCTAATTATAGTTTTAAAAAATTACATAATTTTTATTTTTTTTTGTTTTAACTCACTTTTAAATTTTATTGATAAAAAAGTCAGATAAATACAATCAATGCGATCGCAATACAAGGTGGTTAAACCTCTTTAAACAAAAATAGTTGAAGAAGACCTAAAATATAGATTACTCATGTTTTAACATAATAATTAGAATTTTGCTCTCTAAGAGCATTTTTATTTCGGTTATTATTTAGAAAATTGATATATATATATATATATATATATATGAAGGATGGAGTGATAATCGCTTAAAAAAATAAAAAATAAAACTACTTCCTGTTTATTAGAGTTTAGAGGTTTTACAATTGTATGATTTATCCTAATTGAATCTTAAGACAGAACTCGATAGATTAACTTTTAATTTTGAATCATAATAAAAGTATTAATTCAATTTTGTTGCACATTAAGCAAATATACACAGCTGAATGTGGACTAGAAAAGCTTTCAATCGAGTGGGTATATATCGGGTGTGCCTATACATGTATATCAGGTTTTGAGAAAGTGTGTACCAATGTTTCGTTGGTCTAGTGGGAATGGAACTAACACTTCACATCAAGAATTGGGGTTGAGTCTTGATAGTTATAAAAACGATGTTGGGAGAGCTCCCTTCCTATAGCGGACCCAACAGCAACTCGATTAAGATTAGTCGGGACGAAGTTTCGAATATTCAACGGTGAACCAACTCTAGGGCACACAAAAAAAGTGCGTTATCGCGTAAAACCATGGAGGATATCGAAAAATACAAGGATGCCTTAGTTTCTTCCCTAGGCGGATACAATGGCACATCAATTATTATCTCTAATTACATTAATCATGTTTCTTTCATATAAAACCATGGAGGATATCGGAAAATACAAGGATGCACAGGGAGATGGGGGGGCCATTTTTTAGGGAAGATTAAAGTTTCACATTATAGTGCAAGGGTCTCTCATTAGAAATCCAAGATTTTGTATGTGGGTTTGGTTTAGATTCACGCATTTGTGCCTAGCTCAAACCATTTTCCTATGATATCTCCAAAGTTAGTCAGTCAGTCATAAAACAAATATTATCACCCTTGACGATTAAACCATCATTTGTTTTTTGCTTTGTAAACCTACAGTTGCTGTTTTCGAGCTACCTTGTTATGCCCTTTTATTTCGGGTAAGGCAAAGGCTTTGTCAAATTTGAAATTTATGCTTGAAAAAAAATACATGCAGGAATTCTCACGGTGGGGTTGGCCAAAACTTTTTTGTACATCTTTCTGTCATCCAGCCCCATCCTTACCTAAGAAGTCACTTCACCTTATGATTTATTATAACTTGTTTTTGGTCTGGCCATTTCTTATTGAATTGCCAAATATTTTAATAACAAATACTCAATACTAAAACGCAAAATAATAATAATAACAATAACAATAATAATAATAGTTCTAATCCCACAACTGTTGTATAATACACTATTTTTTTTTAAAAAAAAAGGAAAATATAACTTTTAATCCAAAGAATGGAAGAGTGGAGCATCCAGGCTCGGTTGTTACAAGTTGCAAGTGATGTGGGTCGTTGCTTGAGATGACCTCAACAACTAGGGCTAATCAAATCACCATTCAAAAGCCAATCCATGTGACCTACGTACCTTAAATGGGGTTAACACCCCTTCTTTAATTCTCCTAAAATGGTAATTAAAATTCTAAACAAAGTAGTGTGAGAAAAAAAGGGGAAAGCTCAAAATGTCACGAGTCAAAAGTCAACCATTTAATTGCTCTATGCCTCCAACATTTGAACATGAAGTTTATCCCAAAAGACTCTACATTGATCGGCATTTATATATTTAATAAGAAATCTGTAAATTTTAATCCATACAATAAGAATAATCTTATCTTATACAACAACTGACTTAGAGTTGTTATTAGAACTTGAATTTATTTTCAAATGCATTAATAATAAATTTATATCTGCTTTGTGCCGATATTTATTTATTTATTTATTTATACGACACGAAATTACTTTTGACATAAGCTAAATAGTATCACCATATCCAAAGTCTTGGTTAGCTGACTCATAGTCAAGTGAATTGAATGATGTATAGTATAATTAAGAATAAAAACTTAAAATTTTCACCAGGAACCTTTTGACTGAGACAAAATTTCCATCACATGTCAACCGGTGTTCTCTCTAAAGAATACTCTTAACTGCCTGCATAACTATAATAACTGTAACCCCAATATATATAAAGAGAGAATATTAATTTCAGAAACCCCATTATAGAAGGAACATGGTCTATATTCCATAGATTCTTTTCACTAATTAAGAAAATAGTTTGACCATATATGAGAGAGAGACACATGAGACCACATGGAATTGGCCATTCAAAACTAAACTAAAAGGATCCCCTTAAGTGAAACTTTAGTTTGATTTGAATCTTTATAATGATGTTTACAGACAGCTGATCTAATGAAAAGTATGTTAAATCTCTTAATTAAAATTCGAATTTAAATTTTGAAAATGAAAAGAATTATATTGAGAGAACTTCCTTTATAGAGGGTCCAATAGTATCTCAAGTCACATTAATTGAAATATAGTTCTAGATACCGATTAGTTAAAATATATATATATTTATATATATATATATATATATATATATATTTATATATTGAACTAACATGTGGAGCAGATACCACATTGTTCTTCACCGACTAACCTGCATGATTTTGTGACAATCTTTAATTTAATTAAGAATCAGAACAATCAAATCTTGTTTTTCTATATTTACAAGTTTTTGTCACAGAATATTTTTGTATATTGCTTCTATCTTCAACTCCCACTTTGTTTCGTCAACTGATTAGGTTTAAGAAGTTTTCTACATCTCCAATAATTATAAATTAAATGCATTTTTTAATTAAAAAAATTCATGCGATTACATGTGAGAATTTTTTTTTATCCTTTTTTTTATAGGGGAATATAAATATTGTTTTTTTTTTTGGGGGGTAAGCTTTGTCATTTGACCGGATCAATGGTCTGTTTTATTCTTCACCTTGACCCACATTATCATGCCTTTGTTAGTCGGGTCGGCAGCTAAATTTGACCCGAACCTTTGCCTGCCCCCCCCCCCAAATTTATTTGCAAATGGAAGCAAATTATATTGCTTCATTTTTCTTTCTTTACTTTTTTTATTTTTTTGATTTTTTTTTTTTTTACACCATGTTGAGGTTGTTCCCTAAAAAGCATTGCGTGCCCTAAACACAAGGGAATTCAAACCTATTTTCATTAAGAACAATCCTTTTGTTTATGGAAATGACACAATTAGCTTAAAGTATTATCCGACAATATTGTATCAAATCCTATGAGGGTGAGTTTTGGTATAACGGTGAAATTACTTTTTTTATGACCTCGAGATTATGGATTCGTGACGTTGAAACAGCTTCTTTGTAAAAATACAAGTGAAAGGTTATGTATATATACACACCCACTCTCCCCTACCCCCGTACTAAATTGGAGAGCATTTTGTGCATCAGGTGAACCCTTTATTGTATCAAATCCTATATTTGGAGGTTTATAAAAGAAGGGGTTTTCATTATTGGACTCAATCAACATTGAAGTGCATTGTCAAAAATCTTTTTATTTTTAATTTCATGTTATTCTCAACTTATTATTATTATTATTAACTCGTTTCCATATATACAAGATAAACTACTAAAGGAATAAGAACACTTCCAAAAGGGGAGCACTTTTACTTGAAAAGGAAGTGACTATAAAAAAGGGACAAAAATTAGATTATATATATATATAATATACACAAGAGTGACAAAAAACAAACAATAAATTTTGATTGGATGGGTATGAATTGTAAAAATGTAATGAAAATGACAGAAATGGAGGCTTGTTGTATATTATGAGAAGAATCGACATTTTTCTTTGTTTGGTCCATTCGTTTTATCTTGCTCTGTCTCATTAAATTGTATTTATCTCAAATTCAAGGGATGCTTGCTTTACAATTGTCAAGCTTTTGATGGCGTCTCTCATTTTCAATTTCCCTATCAACCCTAAAAGTTTGCTTATTAATGTGCTTTAATATTTATTTATTTATATATATTATATGCTGCATTTTTTGTGGATACTCGTGATTTAAGAAGACTGCCCCCTTAAGTTGATATTTTTCTTTGAGATGATTGGGCCAGCAGCCCACTCATAGGTCCACAATCGTGAATTATTTTTCTTGCATTATACTAACCGATATCTGGAGTTATATTCTAAATAATTCGATTCGATAACTTATCGAACTCATTTTAAGGTAGTTACCCTAACATAACTTTTTTCATTCTCAACTTTCAGACTTAAAAATTGATTAAGAGATTTAACACCTTTATCTACTAAGTCGACTGTCCTCAAAATAATCACATATTTATATCATAAACCATCCCCTCTAGAAATAGAGGTGAAATTCAAGATAAGTTATGGTTTTCATTCACTAACTCATTGAATATTGTTTGCATGTGTTGAATATAAGGATAATCTTGAATATTGTTTGCTTGTGTTGAATTGGTGATTAAATATATGAACTTAAGGATACTCTTTTTATTTAATTGTTGAACATTTATCCAAAAAAATATCGATTATTTTATTATATTATGAGTATCAAAATGATTGTTGAAAAATTCAACGAGTACAATCTCATAAATTTCAAAATTCATAAAGACCCTAAACCATACCGACTTTGTGAGTGAAATCGAGGATTCTTCTTTCTTATATCAAGATTTGAAGAATTCGAGATTATCGGATCAAAAGAGGAGGATTGTGATTACTATATTGTCCTCTTGAGACGAAATTGAAGACCTATTATTGCTGACAAGTTGGACATTTGTTTAACAGCTCAAAATGGTCCGTATTTTCACACTTGTATGCAAGAGAGATGAAGGTCCACAAAACATTCAATGCTCCCCAAGCAAAACACTTCTAACGAAGACCACACAAATTTTCCCCCCGTGGATCATTCATAAGTATCAACAAAATTTTGTCGCACGGTGCAGCATGAAAATGACCTTAGTTTGGACCCTTATATCCACGTCATTATCCGTCTCTTTTTTTGTATCTAATGTCGGTATCTGAAATCATAATCTAATTATTTTACTATCTGTGAAGACCTTATTAGAAATGGCTCTTTCAATATAATTAACTCTATTCTCAAATTTTGAATCCGATATTTGATTAAAAAATTTAATATTCTTTTTTACTATACCGACTATCCGTTGTTCCTATTTTTTATTTCTATTTGTTATTGATATTGGTTTATCTTTAAGATGGAAAAAGATCCCAAGATACCCGATATGAATTTTTTTTTTTAACTTCAAAATTAGAATTTCTCGTTCACACACACACAAAATTATATAATCGGAGCTCTAGTCTATGCATTTTTATGCACTTGCAAACTTATCCGATTCTGATTTATATGAATTTTGGTAAGTAGGAATTTTTTTTTTTTAATAAAGAAATATAACTAAACGGGATTGAATCGGGGAGAAAATGATGAAAGTGAAGAAACTCTACCGTATGAGCTGTCCTCGAGGGACGGTGCGTAAGATTTAACAGGGTAGGTGGACCCACCTAAATTAGTGGTTTTATTGCAGGAAATAGGTCAGAAAACATTATCTTGCAAATTATAAGAATGTGATTTTGATTGAACTTGTCTCCTTAGGAAAATTAAAAAAAAAAAAAAAAAAAAAAAAAAAGAAGCAGTTTTGGGACTCCGAAGAAACACATAGATTTGCAAATTCTAAAAATGTTTAGTCTATTGTATTTGTCAGAAAAACGAAACTGAGGAACCAAAAGTAAAAATGGAAAAATCACTTTGGCATAGTAGCGCCCAATCTTGGACAAGCCCAAGTCCACTATAGCCACAAAGGTTTCATTTTCAGCAAAATCAAAAACAAATGTAGGTTTGAGTCGTAGTTAGTCATTTTCTTAGTCAGACAGCTTGTCGATGAATGTTTAAACCTGTCCAAATTTGACAAAACAAAATGTGAAATGGTCCACATTAGAGACTTTTTGCACATTTTTGGGAGGAAAATCAAATAGATGGCCAATTTTTCTCATGTCATCAACCCCTACCTAAGTTTTACTTGAAAATCTTTGCACATTTCAGGCTTCAAAATATCTAATTTTATTTTTTTTAAAAAAATAATAAAATTAGGGATATCTTGCTTTGATACTATTCCAAAGATAGGTTTAAAACTCTAAACTATTGTGGGTAATTATTTATTATTTATAAGGTAGAGTTGCAAGAGACATTAAAATATAGGTGAATCCAACTTGGTCAATCACCCTGAGATAGAGGAGGGTTACATAAAAACTTTGGCTTTTAGTCTTAGCCAAGTTGGTCATCTTCTTATGCAGACAAGGTGTCTTCGGAAGTCTCGACCTCTCCAAATTTGACAAGACAAAATCTAAGTTGGTCCAAAAAAGAGGCTGGCACAGAATTGGGGAGAAAAATGTCCCCAAAAACAATATATATGCACATGATGAAGAAATTAAACTGAGGCTAGGGTTTAGGCCGTACATTGCCAGATGAACATGAAATCTGTGTGGACGATATGGTTTTGACTGGGATTGTAGTGGGTCATGGAGAAAGAAGCATTTTGTCCTGAGGGAGGGGACCTAAACACCACCACCGGATGGACCATTTACAGGGTGTTAGGGGTGACTGAATCAGGTGAAGGCTCCGGGCTTCCCACACGGGCTCTTTGGTCCCACTATCCCTGTTTCAACTTTCAACACGAACGATATCAAGTGCGTCGATAGTCTACTCTGTAACCTAGACTAGGGGATGACATTTGCATAATAAATCATATAGAAAAGACGTAGAAATAGATAACCGAATAATTAGGGTCCCATAATCTTAAATTTAAACCTCAATCTTAAAATAAATAAAAAAATCATATAAAAAAAATACATTTTGACCAAATCATATGAGATGTTAGATTTTTTAATCAATTTTTGAGATTTAAAATTTAGAAATATAAAAGATTATATTGGGTGAGTCACTTTCTAAATAGATCTCGTAGATTGTTGAAACATGACTCTAAATACTGATAGTAAAAAAAAATAAACAAATAAATAAATTATATATAGATGGATACCCAAGTATAAGAGTTGTGCATCCCCCACCACCATTCAATAGAATAAATTCATATTTTTGTAGTAAATTTAGTTTATTTAGTAATTAATGGTTACCTTTTATTGTTTAGCTCTCAACCACCATCTTTCAGTAGAATAAATTCATATTTTAGTAGTAATTTTAGTTGATTTAGTAATTAATGGTTACATTTTATTGTGTAGCTCTAAGATCATACACCACCCAATAAATCCAAAAAAGAAGGGAAAAAAAGAATTACTTGAGAAATTTGATCCGTCGGTCAAAATGAATCATTGGGGGATTTTACGGTCTTGATTTTTGTCTAACAATGGTCCAGTGGGGGTCCTAAACCATGGTCCCAAATCCTGTGAAGACTGAGGAATTTTTGTGCAGATGTTTGGGTAATCCCATGTGAAATCCTCATGAACATGGAGACATTGATGAGGGTTTTTTTTTTTTTTTTGCAGGCCTTCCAATCTCAACAACTCTGATTTTGAGTCTAGTGAGTTGTCATTGTTCAATAATTGCAATGTAGGAGTCAAAGAGACGAGCTGCTTCTATTGAGTGTGCACAAGCTTAAATGCATGGATTGGTTGGGCTGCCGGATTTTTGGTACTACTGTTGCTCATGTCCAAGACTGCCCTCTCCTTCAGTGTAAAATCAAAAATGTCTCATGTTCTCACGAAAATATGCATGTTGACATGAACTTGGAGTTCTTGGAACCAAATAAAAAAGAGTTTAATCCATTTTAAATGCACTCAATACTAAAGTTTATTGTAAATGATTTTTTTTTTTTATATCAACAACTAGTATCAGAAACCATATCTCAATAAATCTAGCTTTAGCGTCTACGAGAGCCTTACTTAGCGTAATTTTTTTATTCTCAAATTTCAAACTCGAGATTTAGTTAATGAATCTAACACCCTATTCTGCAAGTAGATTAAGTTGTAAATGAAATTATGTGTTTCACTAGAAATGACAGAAGTAAATAAACCCTTCATTTGCAAAGTCAAAACTCTCTTTTAAGATAATATAGTAATTAAAAAATATTTTTAAGTAAACTCTCCCAAATTCTTACAGAAATCATTTGCAAATTATCTTTGTTTGTCAATTGCAAAATCCATACTTTCTTTTAAAGTCATAACTTCAAACTATTGCCGGCAATAAATCATGGCACAACAATAAGTATATGACCCAGATGTATGTATAAACATCTGTGTGCATATTCTTTCCATCAAGCTGACCAAATAGTTTTTACTTTGACTAATGTTCACAGGTATCCATTAAGAGTAAAACCATCATAGGTGCTGAGTTAGTGAAATTGCAATGATTTGTTGGCTGAGGCTCAAACAATGATTTGTTTGCAAGATGAAAAGTAGTAGCTGACTCAAACCGCATAATTCATGACAAATAGATGGCCTTGAGATGACATCATAGCTTGTGCTAATATGATAACTTCATTATAAATGAAGAAAGGTGAAAATATTTGTAAATCTGAACAAAAACCATATTGTTATGAAGAGAGAGCGTCGAAACCAATAAACAAATAAAAGCCATTTTCCTTGATATGAATCAACAATTAACACCCATTACCAATTTGCCTGTCAATGTATATAAGGGTAGGGTGCATCTTTACACAATGTGAATTAAAAAAAAAAAAAAAAAAAAAAAATGGGGTGGTGAGAGAACAACCCTCATCCACAACCTACAATCTCAACCTTTTTCCTGTAATTTTCTATGTGAAAAAATTGCTGCCACCAGTGGCAGGAAAAATAAAAAATAGAAATAGAAAGACCCAAAACTTGAAAATAGGGGGAAAAACAATTACTGCACGCTCAATGAACTATACTTGTCCCCACCCTTTTGAACTAGGGTACCCTTTAATAGACCTCTATTCAAAAATGCCAATAATACAACATGGGTAGGGTTTGTATATGATATCATATGGAGAGAACTGAAAGATAAGAACCGATTTACAGCTTGCCATTGTGTTGGTCACCGCGGGAATAAGTGTACTTGCCTAGGCGAAAACACACAGGATCATGGTTGAATTTTACCGGCCTTCACTCATTTAAAAATTCGAAGGCTGGATTTTCGAGGAGTTCTGCAGCTGGTTTGACATCTAGGAAGTCCTTCTCTTGCAGTGTAGTGGACAGCTCATCAACCGAGAAAGGTATGCTGCAGCCAGAGGCATGGTATTAGTTACAGTCTATCACACCTTCTCTACCTGAGGTTTTGCAAATGTTATGGCTTAAGGTGAAAATTCATTATGGTTACAGCAAAGTAGTTGGTGTTAAAAACATCGACTTTCATGTTGGAGGATAGTCGAGGGTTCACTTTCAGTCCATTGCACATTTCTAATAATTACTGAACGGTGAGGAGAAAATTTATACCTTGAATTATCATCCAACAAGAAGGAATTGCTTCGAGCATTGTTGGAGTCTTCTGTCATTAATATCCTCATGCTAGAAATTACCTACACAGATCATACAATATGGATTTAGTAAGAATTTAAAATTACTAAACAAGCTCCTCTAAATAAAGGTACAAAAGTAGAGGTGACAATTGGTTCATTTATTTTCATTTATAATATTTCAAAATAGATGAGACCTAAGTTTCATTGTGATTTGAATTATAAATCTATTTCTTCATAATTTGAAATCTAAAATAGTTGTTGTAGCAGCAGCAGCTGTAGTGCTAGCAGCGGTAAAGCAACAGCACTAATTCACAAATTAAATTTCTTAAGGGATCAAATATATCAGGACAACCTAATTCAGACCATCTTCAGATGCATTAGGTTGATGGATTAGACTAATTTTTGCTGCTTTGAAACATATTTATTATTCCAAGATTGAAACCATATAATAATACATCGAGGAAACGCATATTTTATTTACACACAATTCAAATAATTAAAAAAAAATGTCTCATGTTATCCATTAGAAGAAGAGATGATTATAAAAACACAAATAATAATACATGGAACCACTGGGTTTCTCGACTTATATATGCGGCAACCAAAAACGATCCTCAAGTTTTTTGGGTCTTTTCAAATTAGGATTGAAAAATCTCAACCCTAACCCAAATCTCTTCGTTGGTCCGTATTCTCAAGTTAACAAGTTTTGGTTGGGGTTACACATTTTGCTCCACATGCAACTCCTGCCAGTAAGAAACTTACATCTGGTGAAACGCTCCGAGTGTTGTAGTTGTCATCCCAGTACAAAGTACATATTCTGTAAAGCTGCTGCACACTTAAAATCTGTAGACACAAACAATCAAAATGGCAATGGGTTTGACAGAGGGGAACCACACACACCTGCATGCGCACGCACACACACACACACGCGTGCGCGCACGCACGCACGCACGCACGTGTGCACACCCCCCCAACATGCAAACACGCATACACACGCGTGCGCAAACACACAGAAACAAGTAACCTGCAGCCAAACTTTTGCATGGATTGATTCTGTATGCATATTTACTGCATGGGAAGGTCTGTAAACAGAAAACAAGAGGAAACCACCACACTCCCCAATCAAGCAACTAAAGAAACTTATGGGCTTCCCTAGAGGAAGCCTAGCAACCACATAAGATGACTGATATCTTGCAGTTGCAGTGCATCCAGAAAATGGGCCATGCCCTTTCCCAATGGTCAGAAGTGTTCTCAGACAATAGAAGTTCGTTTTACAAATGAAGTTAGCAGCACATTAGTAGTTACCACTATTTTTCTCATAAATCTATTCACTACTTTGTTATGCGCACGCATACACGAATGTGTTATTGTGGATGGAGAAAGACTTACAGGGCAGAGATCATTAGTGATCTCATCATAGGAAATTCTGTACTTCTGATGGATAACCTGTTCAACAGGAAACACGTAAATGAACAGCATTAAAAACCTTTAAATATCTACCAATTCATTTTATTCCCTAAGATATAGACCGTGAAATGGTACATTCGAATATCTAGTGACCCACAAGATCATGGTGGCAAACAAGAAACCAAGTCATTAGAAGCTATAAAAGAACCTCAATAACTACTACAACAATGACAAACTCTACTTTCTTAAGATGCAGGCAACAGATTATGTCCAGTTCAATGCCTCTTGGGGAGAAGGCAATGTTGTTTTACCTGCCTTCCCAGAATCAATTTAATCAAGTCACCTATAGTCACATAAAATTGTTACAGCATAGTAAGGGAAATACAGTACCTTCAGGAAACCCTTTTTCTTTTTTTTTTGGGGGGGGAGGATATTATCCTCAACTATGAAGCAGGCATACGTGTCACAGATATAACACAAAAATAATTGGCATTCTGCAATGACACTCCCAATAATTTGCAAGGAACAAATAATGGTACTTAGGCTTGCTGCACAGAAACCAAAAGATAATAATTCCTTTTTGGATAAAATCAAGTGATGGTGGAACGGGATAAACCAGCAATTTAGGTAATCAACAAAGCAAAATCTCTGAACAAATATAACAAAAGCCATGCAATTACAAAATAGAAAGGAAAAGTCACCAAATAGGAATTTCCCATTGGTGTCATTCAAAAATTAGAGATCAACATACCAGGAAACCAACAGCTTGTCTTATGTGCTTAAGTTCCTCCCAAGAGGACCCCGCATACTACAAGGCAAGAAAGCAGTAGATATCAGGCAAGAGTATGTGTCAAAGAGGCAGCAATTGACAAAGGCCGGATTCAAATTGCAAACTTAGCTTATTCCATCAAGTCAATCAATCATGAAATTACCTCCTCTTTTGCTTGGCAGCACCATAGCTCTAACTCAGCCAATCCAGATTTTACATATTCCCCATTGCTAAATGTACAACATTCACGACGCAGGAGAAGACTGCAAAAGAATTACAGATTAGAGTTATTAATTCAGTACAGCTTTTGGCCACTAAAGGCAATTCTTAAAGCTTACCTATTAAAGAGCTGTACGTTGATATATGAGAACACTTGAGTATAGATTTTCTGAATAAAAATCGGAGGCACCTGGAATACAGTTTTGTCAAGCATCCCACGTCAGCCAAATGGAAAGAAAACTGATGTAGCATCAAACAGAGCAGCAAAACAAGATAAGCGACAGTGAGTTCCATACATGATTCTCTTTCAACGTGTTAAGCAGGGAATTAAGGCTGTCAATTATGCTTTGCCAATGGTTCGACGCGGAATTATTGCCAAAGGACCTCCCAGATCTTAGCACACCTCCCTTGGATGCCCTGGGTGCCTGCATTTTAGCAAAAAGCCACAGATAATTATGTTCTTTACAAACTTGGTATTTCCAATTGAAAGCATTATCTGTCCCTGGTTCATATTAATGAGGTATAGCAACACTAGGAAGCCTAGGAAACAAAGAGAACTTTCAGGAGCAGTAACAGTTATGTTAAGAAGTTGCTGAAGCTAATAGATTGCATGTCTAGTGAAGATTAATCCCATTCTCATTTATTCGATCTAATAAGTACCTTGTGCCAGAATTGACAAATTCTATAACTCAAATCTTTAGTATTCTCTTATTTATCAGCTGTTTACTTAGGAAGAATTAAGAAACTGAAAGAAACAGTGGAAGAGAGGAAAGAAATAAGTGTAGAAATAAAAAGAACTTCCAAAATGAAGGGGACTAAATAGAAGCAAGAGGGATTCCCCAACGAAGATTCTTATACTTCCCTTTTTCAACAGAAAGGAAGAGCACGACGAAATTGATGAAACGGAATAGCTATGAGTGAATGGAATTTCATTGTTTTAAAAAATAAAAATAAAAATTAAAGAATAGGAAAAAAAGTCTAAACACAAAGTTGGATTGTATTTTTCTTTCCATTCATTATCACAATCATATGAGTTGGCTTTCCTACTTTCACATCTGTTGCTTTACTCATAGAAAAGTAAGGAAGCTTTCGTGACAGCCACTAGCCCCATAGCTTAACTGAGTGTAGCTGCTCCAGTCAGGGTATGAGAAAATCTCATTACAATTTACAAAAAGGAATATCTCGTTTATCAAGAAGTGGAACCAGTTTTATTGGCTGCCACTCAAGAGGTTCAAAAAGTTCCTTTCTAAATCAGTTAAGACCTTTGCATCATGTACTAACTATAATATGAAGACAGTAACTTTGATGCTTGCAAACAATCAGAAAGAGAAGGGGGATAGAAGTTCTGCTAACAACATGAAAGCTGTGAAGCATATTAAGATGTCCATAAAATACTCATACTCCAGATTAGCTGACTTTGATAACCCTCCTGCAAGTCCAAGTTTTCTTTTGTTTACAGAGTGTCTTAAGCTAATCTAAGAGCACAACATCAACCCATCAAAGAACAAAAATAAATCCGACGTTAATTTTTGAAAAAGGTTTGATTTTTAAGTTCACATACCTGAATGCACAAGGCAAGTAATGCTCCCAACTCCTTCTTCAAGTTGTCACGTATAATTCCATATATTTTTTCCACATATGCTGCTAGTTGCTGCTTGAACAGCAATGCTGGATACTTGGCCTCAACTTGGCGTACAGCACTGAGAGCAGCTACAGCAAGCTTGTTAGAGGATGGAGAAGACCTGAATCCCTGAAATGAGAAACTACCTTGAATTATCAAAAAGGGAGAAGAGATACTGGTTGAATTGATCATAAATAAGTAAAAGTCAAAGTACAAAGGAACAATAAAAAACTTATAGAAAGATGGGAGGAAGTTGAATCTAAATACCATAGTCATCCTCCCAAAAAGAGAAGTAGGAAGTGCTTTCTGTGGAGTTGTAGCACCAGCAGCTTTTAAACTTTTCTGGAGCAAGAAAAGTAGAGAAGATGTAATTGATAACCAATAAGCCATGAGTTCATTGTTCTCTTGATTCTGCAACCAAAGAAAGATGCATCAGTATATTCTCAAAAGGGCAGACCCGTTACATGTACTAGAAACAAGAAGCGGAGACTGCAGGGATATACTTTGCTTTGTTTTCGTTTCTTTTCTTTCTTTCTTTTTTTTGGCTGGGTCTATGAAACCCTGAAATTGTATGACACAGACATATGATATTGCTGAACCAATCCACGTTGACGGATGTTTGACCTAAGTGAATTCCTTAGGTCTTGATCAACTATTTATTTTTCCAAACACATTATCAGAGCGTGGTACTGGACAAAGGCTGGTCATTCCCAAACAGGATACAACACGTGAATGGGAAATGAACAAGCTTCAAAAGCAGTTTGGATCATGCTTGAAAAGTCCATTTCAATACTCTTCCAGATTCAACCAACTCAAACCATTACACTAGAGAGGCTAACAAACACAGCTTCAAGTAAAATCAACAAAGCATTTAGTCCCAGATCTGCAGGGTTCACTGTAATCCATTCTCCATTCAGCACTATTTAATTTCATATCAACAGCTTAACATTTTTTGTTTCCCACGAATGGCTTTCAGTAAAGGAAACAAATTATTTACAGGCAAATCAAACTCAACACTCAAAGATGCAGCTTCAAGGTCTGAACTCAGCCCCACCGACTAAATCAAATATTACAATCAAAAGGAGAATATAAAGTGCAAAAAGGAAGTTGAATTGACATGAGACATCTTCCTCAGAAAGATACAGGAGACAAAGGGGGAATTTTTTTAGAAGGCAGGAAGAGAGAAAATTATACAACTAAAACCTAGCATTCTCATTGATTTTAGCAAAAGAGATCCAAAGCTCCAAAAGCATAACGTCATAAGAGAGCAACATAAAAACTTTTTCCAACAGCATGCACAAAAGTTGCTTCTCAAAAACCATTGTAGAGGCAATAGCATGCCAATGCAAAAGCAAAAACTTGACAACGGAATCCAGGTACCTCAATTGCAACACCAATCATTTGAATGAGGCGGTCGAACACGTTAGTCCTCTCAGCTTCAAAAGATTTCCAATGAAGAAGACATTTGTAGATGGTAAATGCTGCAACAGGCTTTCCCTGGCTGAACCCATTGTCTTTCATAACACATTCAATAAGAGCATCAACACTCTCCTGCAGCGAAATGAAATGAATAATGCCTAATTTGAGTCAAATAAGATACTATGCAAAAGAAAGCACAATGGAGCAAAAATATACATGTTGACGTTGTGAACGTGATCTCCTCAACTTGTCATTGGCTTCCGTTCCCAACTGTTTAGTAGGTGTCTCGGTAATAGATTCCTGCAGTGATAGCTCTAATTAGTAATATGGAAATCTTAATTTAGTGGACCTAAGATAGAGCAGAATATTAATTTCATGCAAGAAAATTACATTGGACTTGCTTTCTTCACTTAAATGGTGACCATTTTCAAGTCTCTGCAAGTAAAAGTAAAACCAAGTATCAGTAAGAATGGAGAGGTGTAATCAGATCCCTTAAAAATTGTGGGAATGGTTACCTGAGAGACAGGAGCTGGTGGAAGTTCTGCCACCCGTTTTACAGGTGGACTTAACAAGGATTGCTGCCGAAGAACTTGGTTCTCAGACTGCATATCAGATACTTTCTCCTCAAGCCTGTGCAACAATTAACTCATATACCATTATGAAAGAGCAAACATCTATTCACTTAATTACATTTAAACAACATTGCACCATACAGAACATAGACCAACTCCTGAGAAGATCTGCATAGACACTCATTTCACGGCATGTACCTCTGCATGGTGGTCTTCAGTTGAATGATCGCTGATTCTGCATCCAAAGCCTGCTTCAACCTTTCTTCACTTAATTTGTTTGCCTCTTCATATTTCTTCTCAGTTTCATGTATTCTCTCTTCCAATTTACTCACCATTCCCTACATTAGTTCAAAGTAAGAAATAGATTGGGAAATGGAAAGCACTTATAACTCAACAAACAAGCTTCGCTTCCCATAACTTGGCGAATGAAGAAGCATGGCAAAGTAAATTTGATTGATACAAGAGTGCGCCCCTTACCTTCAATTGTTCATTTTCAGAAGTAAGCTTATCCAGCATTGCTTGGTCAACAACTGGGACCTCCTTGATAACAGGGATTTGCTCAGCTGCCTTTTTTGCAGCCTCCCGTTCCTTCATCAGCAGTGCTTTGGTTTCCTTGAACTGAAGTTGCACTTCATGCAAAGTAGCTTGTAACTTTGCATTTTCTTGAGTCTTAGCTTCTTCCATGTCAGCCTATTAACATTTAACACGAAAGCAAAAATCAGGGACACAAATGTAGTCCAATTTTAATCTCAGCAAATGAAGATGAAGATGAATAACAGTGTAAATAGAAGTTTCTACTAAAAGGGGTAGGAGCTAGTGTCGCCTTTAGATAAAATTGATAATAACTTTCATTAGATGACAGATCTAAAAAAATAAAAATGATAAATTCTTCTAGGCAGAATCAGCAAGCTCTTTTTTTAATAGTATATCATAAGCACATATATACATGCACACGTCCAAAAATTTATATAATAACAATCTGAAACGATATAAAATATAACAAAGTCACTAATACCAGGAGCCCTCCATCATTTCTGTTATTGGAAAAGAAGTGGACCACAGATTATGTAAAGCATTTTGATCTCCACTTTGTGAAGACAAGATGCCCTTGATCAAAATCAGGCAAATACGTAAGGTTTAAAGTTAAGCAACATCTCATGTTATTGGACGTGCTAACAAAAGCCAAAGAAAGTGCATGCCCTGAAGACAAAAACATAAAATTTGGGGGAAAGAAAGGAATGATGTTCAGTCGGTCAGCAGGGAACCAGGGTTTTGTTGAGCATAATTGAGATAGGTAAATGGCTTGAGAAGACACATTTAGCAATGCATAACGAATACAGAAGAAATTTTGGATATGAGAAAAACAATAACGAACTCAGAAAAGATACAAACCCGCATGCGTTTTTCAAGTTGTAGTCTCCAGGTGAGTTCTTCAACTTGCTTCTCCAATTTATTTTTGGCAGCTTGAAGAGCTCCTGTTTCCCTCGCGGCCTGAAGAATAGAGATCAATTAATCAAATATTATGCTTAATTCAAGAATAGAGGTTCGCAAGTTCTATTACTTCAATGAGGCAACAAATTACATTAAAGAAGATGAAACTAGGAAGGGGAAAAAAACAAAAGCAAAAATCTTATTCAATACAAGCAAAAGGATTATAGAAATTAAAACTGCTTAAAGGGCCAACTGGTGCCACCTTAGTACAGAAGCAAACCAAAGTCCAAGACAAAATCACTATAAAATAATACCGGCAAAAACTGCATTTCAGGCAGATATTGGGGCCTAAATTAAGTATCCATACTTGTGAGAGAGGTTTTTCCTTTCAATGAGATACCTAACTATTCCTCTCCCTTTAGGACAACCAAAAAAACAACTAGAAACATAAAAGATTCTCTGATTACTGCAACATCCAGATCCCTCAAGCCCACATGTTATCCAAAAAGAAAGCAGAAGTCACCTAGAAATGTTTAAAAATGAAAGAGAGAGATCATGTAGCTCCCTAGCCTGCCCTGCCTGTAACAACAAATGATACACTACCTCACATATATAAATATACAACACATGTCACTACAATTTTACTTCCTGTGTGAATTATATTAGATCAAGATCCTTTTGTAAGAAACTTTCCAAGAGAAAAGGGTAAAATTTCAAGAAGCACCCTTCTTCCTTGTTAACCACCATTGAAAGTCCCTCTTCCCTTTCTCTGACCACACTAACACTGTCATAGTATATTTTGCCACAAACTTCGCACTCTATGTACCCTTCCATAAACCAGGATCCAACTTCCATTATGTGCTGCAGATTAAGATAAGGGAGGTCAAGAGACTACGAATCTTAGGCATTGATAGTAAACAGAGTAACCTATTACACCCTTACCCATAAAAAGTCCAAACTAGGAACCTACTATTTTCAGACTTCAAATTTCTCATGCACTGAACTAATAAAAGACTCCCAAGCCTTTTTTGATGCTTAAGCTTAACACCCACGATGGAAGGCCCTCTCTCACTTATTATGATCCAAAATAGACCTCATCCTTCAAATAAAGTATTTGTCTAAGATAAATTTCCACAACCACTTTTGCGACAAAACTTTTTTATGAATAAAATATAAGTGCTACTTATAAGATTTGAACCCCAAACCTCACCCTTCCCTAGTCGCCACTAGTACCGCTGGGCCAACCTTGCTAGGTTAACCCCTAACAAAACTTTGTTGAGTGTGAAATGGATATTTAACCCTGGACCTACTCTCCTCTTTGGAGGTTGCATGATTTTTACTCCCTTGTGCACAGTTAATGTCTGAAAACCTCTTTCATGCTTGCCAGGAAAAAAAAAATCGGGTTTCGTTTAAATCACCTCTTTCCTCCTTGCATGTGAGCAAGGGATTGGAATCAAAGACATAAGATGCACTCACAAATTAAGGTGATCCTAAGAAGTGCAAGACATCCTTTTAAAGTATCAAATTCCTAGGAAGTAATACCAGCTGGCTGATTGAGTACTTAGTAGGAGTCATCGTTCCACCTAAATAAAGAACTGTTGGGAAGCATCACACTAACATGGGCATTCATGTTTATGTGTGTGCACACATGTTAGTATAATGCTGAAGAGGAGGAAGCAGCTTTCAGCCATATTAACATCATCCAGATTCCAAGAAGCAGATACATAAGCAACTAAAGGAATCTTAAAGGCTAAGTCCTAGTTCTGCCAATTTATAATATGAAAGAGATTCAGCATAAACAGCTTCAAAACTTAAGATCCAAACTCTTTTTCCTTGACTGAAGCAAAAATGGTTTTGAGCTTGTCTGTCAAAGCAAGACAGTCGGTTACAGAAGTAAAAAGACAATGCTGCAGAGATAGAGAAGATCACCATTTTGAGCTTCCGAAGTTCTCTACGAGCAACTCTTCCTCTCCATGCACATTGAGTGGTGATAGCAGCTTTCTTTAACTTTGTGTAATGCAGGTGAGCTAAATATTTGCGGCAATGACTCTGGAGTAAGGAAACATCATTATTACTATTCCATGAACAGAAGGATGGTAAAAAGGAAAAGCAATTGATGGAAGATGGCCAATTTGACTGGGCAATACAATTACTATGACTCAATACAACACGTCCCCAGAAGTGTTGTCAGGCATGTGATTCATTTTCCTAGAAGACATTTTACCTGGATAATGATAGCTGCTTTGGTTTGTCTTCTGAAGCGGAGTTCATTACGAGCAGCCATGCCACGCATACCTGTTTGAATACAAATGGCAGAGGAGCACAATTCTTTATAGGCTTTTCGAGCAATAAACATGCGAAAACATTTTTGAATTCTGAGACTAGCAGCTTCTCTCCGCATGCTCTCATAAACCTTTCTAGCAAGTTCCCCTGAAAACAGCAGTCAGAAGCAAACAATCATCCGATGAGTACCTTCAGATGCTCAACTGAGAGTCAAACAAAATTAGTAGGAATTGAGAATTTTTTTTTTTGGATTGGAGAACAGAATTCTGTTCCCAATGAAACATTACAAAATGATGACACGTTCAAGTATATGGATTCAAACACGTCTATCATAATGTAAAGAAATCAGAATGTACAAGTTAGATACCTCGGCAAATAGCTTGGATTCGTATAGCAGAGAGTCGCAACATAATGAAAGTTTTGCGAGACAAATGAGAACGAATTTTTCTCTGAATAATGCTTGCTGAACGTCCCAATACCTCGCTCCTCCGGGTATCTAGTTCTGCCATCTGACCAGCCCTAAGAAAGACCTTTGTCTTACCAATCTGGAATATGAGACTAGATCAGTCAAATAAATGCAGACAACATATAGGAAACACTGTAAGGTGTGAGAAGGTAACAGAAATCAATATAAACAGTAAGGGCAGAAGTTGAAAATCTCACCTCATCTTGCATGTACGAGATAGGAAGTCAGGGAAAACTAATTTAAACAACATAGAAGGACCAGCGAACATTGATACTAGCAATACTTAAGCCTTCCTACAATCCTTACAAACAGCTACTTCACTTTCCCTAAATAATCTCACACAACCATGTAAAATCAGTTAAAGATGCTAAATTTTATAATCGTTCAGAGAATGCAGACCAGCGTATTACAGAAAGCCTCTTCAAATCTAGTTCAGATCGACATGAACGGAAGATCAAACATGTATGGGCAATATCACAGCCAGCATGAAATACAAGACTCTGCCTTTATTATGAGCCATATATAGGATGGCAACCAATAGAGGCAACTCAAGGGACTAAACAATGACAGCACTAACAAGACAGGCTTGATAGAGGGGATCAAATCCATTACCTTTCTAAGACTGCCATCCACCAGAATATTGCAATGGCAATCGAAACAGGCAAGAAAAGACATACTAACAAGAAACATATTGTTTTGTTAACTAAAAAAGGAACAAGTGTATCTTTTTTTTTTGGGGCCGGGGGGGGGGGGGGACTAAGGACTCTATAAGCCTTCATCAACATCCAGATCAGTTCCCCCCCCCTTCCATTTCTTTTGTGAAATAAGTTTATTTTGGGCCTATAACTCACTTTGGTGCCCTTGATGCATTCGGTTTACTCATAAGAAGAAAATGTCACAGGCAAATAATTTCTCCTTTCTTTGATCAGCGGGGCAACTGAGTTCTGTACTCTTCCGATGCACAATCACACCATCATCCATGATTGTGTTGGAAAGAATTCAGCAAATTATTTCATCCAGGAATACAGACATAACAAATTCAAGTCATACAGAGAAGACAACGCCTTTGGACCAAGATTAACAAATGTGATCAAAGTTCAAACTGTGAACTTGCGGAAGGACAAGGGCCCATATCTCCCCTCCCTCTACAGTGCCTCCCACCTCAGAGAAACAAAATAATTTACTGATCAAAATCTAAGAGTAAGAGATATAAACAAGTAGTACAATTAAGTAGGTTGTAGGTCTGGTAGCCCAGTAACTAATTATCATTACCTGATAACCTTCTAGTTCCACCTTCTTGAGGAGCCTCTTGCAAGCGGTGATTTCATCAGAACTGCAACAATTATTATTGATCAAAAGATAGATGTTAATTTGTACAGGTCTGGTGGCCTAAGTGTGAAGAAAAACCATAAAACTACCTGCCATCCAAAACATCTGGGGCAAGGATCCCAAATCGGTCCACAAATTCCAAAAATGTTTTTCTCGTAGGATATCCAGCACAGCTTATTCTAATGGCCTCCATAACTCCCTATAAAGACAAAAATGATAAGTATATACCATCAAATAACCAGAAGCTTAAACTAAACCCCAGGCATGATGCCAAATATCATTCTTACCCCACAGCGTAATTGCTGTAGAACATTATGGTTCTCAAAGATTGCTGGTTTGAGAAGATTATTTGGCTTCACACATCGGATATAATGTGGCTCAGTGGAACTCAGAGTTTCAAGTAATGCTTGTAATTGTTGCTGCGGTACTCATAAAAGAGGACTAATGACTTTAGACTGAACAACAAGCACCATGTAAGCAACTCAAAGAGATCAAACCATCATACCTTAAACCGTGAACCAATGGATGAGAATTTAGATGACTTGGAGGACTCCTCAGAAGATGGTGGAAACAAACCTGACACAAAGGAGCACTTTGACTCACTCAAAAGTGCTTGATGTTCAGCAACAACATAGTCCTTGTTCTTGTCCAAGAACAAGTCAGTTTGGTAAATCACCTGAAAATTTGTTATGATATCAGGAACTCCATGTGATTCTTGCTTCTAACTTGTGAATCAGAGTTTCTTTGACATACAATTCAAATTCGAGTACATAAGGAAAGAGAACTAGCTATGACTTACATCGCCAGCATAATGGGAAATTGTGAAGTCGGTGCGTGATAATTTTGGTTTGCTGAAGCGCTTATGGTTCTTAAATGTTTGATACAGCTTCTGGGCAAATGTTTCATGCGTTGATCTTGGAAACATACTACAAAGATGAGTTTCAGCAAGTTAGTACCCCCCCCCCCAAAAAAAAAATTGAAGTACATCATCAACCAGTACTGACAAACTGAAGAACAGAAACTGTAAAGTGGAATAAGCTTTTACGGCATGCTTTCACGAATTGCTAATATACTTACCAAGCCTCATCAAGAAGAGCAATTATGCCACCAGGTTTCTGAGGAAGTAAAAACAAAAAATGAGAAAGTAGAGAAATATAGTCATCAACTAGTAATCTCTTTTCTTTGTGAAAGACAATGCAATTGCTGGTTAGCAATTCAAAAAATAAAATAAAATAATCAGTAATCACATTTTTCTCTGCAAGCCAGGTCAAACCTTTTCAATGAGATCAAGAACATCTTGATTGTCAATGAACTCAATGTAACTCCAATTAATTTCTTCTTTTGTATACTCTTCTTGCTCCATTTTAAACACGTGCTGTCCAACAGTAATAACGTGCAAGGCTGAGCCACACAAGTCAAATAGCTCTAGGAAACAAAATGTGCAAGAGAAATCTTTCAACACAAACCTGATTGAAATGTTGCTGAAGTTTCTCATTTGTCAAATTGATGCAAAATTGCTCAAAACTGGGAAAGTCCACGAAATGAATTAGAACTTGAAGTGGCAAAATTGTTGGCATCCAAAAATTAGGTCAAATCAAGCGTTCAGCAAATTATAATCACAAATTTATGAGCATGCACAAACCAACAAAATTCTTTCCTTTCAATCTGCCAGAACATTTTGTATCATCAGACGCACAATTTGAAATTGCAGCCAGTTCATCCCCAAGAATCCAATATACTTTCTCCCTGTAGTATACCACTAAAATCTAATGAAATTGCATTGCATTATTTCATTTCTATTCCTTACCATAACCTGTACCGAACTCCCCCTCCCTAATTATCTCTGAGTATAGATTATCCTGAACCAAAATAAGTGGTCACTCATTGTGGAGCAGGTGATAACATGTCCACCGAACTTGTTAGACTATGAAAAGAAAAAAGAAAAAAATGACAATATTTTAGATTTTACTTGATCAAGTTATTTAGTTAGTTATGTTCATCCAGATTGATGAGATTTAGAAGAATACATGGCAAAGAAAAACATGAAATCCTATAACATTACCATCATTCTCTCAACAAAAGAGGTATGTAAGGACTTCGTTGGAGAAATCTTAGACTGATATCCCTACTGAACCTAATGTTTTGAGTCCAAAAGGAAAGAGAATTGTGACAAGGAAGACAGGCCAGAAACAGTCTAATATACTTAAACAAAAGATCTCTGATTCAAAATGCCCTTATACAGAACTTCATGGATTAAGCCAATTAATTAATAATAATCCCTTGTTACATATTAAGACTTGTAGTCGTGCAAAAAGGGAAACACAGACTTCCTAGTCCAGATAAGAAAAAGACTATATGTTCAGTATCCCTCTTTTGACTGATAATGCAAAGTGCATTTGAAAGCATGATAATGCCGATGGCTAAAATTAGAAGGACAAGAACAAAGCAAGCAAAATTACGTTAATATGGAAAATGATAGTGACATATGAACTCAGATCAATGATTCAGTGGATGCAGATGAATTTAATTCCTAAAGGAAAAGAGAGTACCAATACATACATTCTCGATATGGCACAAAACGAGCAGAAAACGATGAGACCTTGATGCTCTAGTCCTCAGACTATGGATACAAATGAGTTTTTCTCCCAAACAAGCAAGAATGGTGCAATCAGAACAAGTCGATACAAAAATTGAGAATTACCTCCTTTTTTTCCCAATAGAAAAAGGAAAAATGTGGTATTAATGAGAGAAGGATATTACAAAGAGAGGAGAGAAGAAATCCTCATGGAAGGAAACTATGATAAAGAGAACATTAGAAGAGATTTATTTTCAAATCCCCAGTTCTTGTTGAGTCCCAATTTCATGCTTCATTCAGCAGATTACTGTTGTCTTTCATAGCTAGAGATATTTTCAACCGTTTCTACTTTTTTTTCCTTTTTTTTTCCTGATAAGCAACCGGATAATTGGTCCAGGATTTTAAATGGTTAAGTTCAGAATGCTTTGATAAATATTGAATATCAGCACTCACAGATGCCAACTTTCGGGCTACTTACCCAGTCTCTTTTCTGACTTAAATTTCATAAAACAGCCACAACGTCAGTTCAGGTTCAAAAGGGATTGATTATCTCTAAGCCTTTTGCATATACTATATTATGATATATGACATAATTCCAAGAGTAGATGCTTTGACATCATAAAATCAATGTCACATTGACGAAAAACTGGATCTGCCCTATCCTAGTACTAGCAATCTATGCTAAAATCAAACGGCCATTGGAGAACAAGAAACAAGTGATTGAAATGACCATAAATGAAATAAGTCAAATCCAAATATTAAACAGGGAGAATGCAGACTATCGCAAGGCAGCGCAGAGATGATAACTTAGCTCCATTATATTAGAAGTACAGAAAGAAATAAGAAATGCTCAAACTCTCAAAGCTTCTCAGCAATCCAAAGAGAAGGTAAAACTAAGGAATATAATATATAAATTCACATACAAAATGTCAAATAACAGATATCTTGGTGTTGGTCTTCCTGTAACATTAACGGCCACCTTAGGATGAAATTCCGCAGATCACAGGAAATGCAACTGACAATTCACTATCATTAATAAAACAAAAGGCATACCGGCTAAGCACCTGTTTGTCTTGAAACTCTCAAAGCCATATATATCCAGCACCCCAATTAAAACTTTAGAGTCAGGATCTTGCCCAATTGAATTGTTGATCTTATCCACAATCCTGAACAAACCCCAGAAAAAAAAAAATACAGAATAGTATAAGAAATATCTTGAAGCAATTAATTTTACAAGTCAATTTATAGAACAGAATGGAATTATAAACAGATAAATAGAAATGAACAATCCCTACTATACAATCTCCAATAAAGAAAGTCTTGGGCAAATGATTTTTTTGGCTTACCAGTCAAACAGCCTCGAGTACACAACTTTAGCCAGAGCATCCCTGCTAACAGCAGCAGATTCTGGATCAAGCCATTTGGTGATGGTTTCGTCACGAGTAACGATTATGCGTTTGCAGAGAGAATCCTCCAGGGCCTTTGCATCGCACCTGGAAAAGTAAATTAAAAATCTCAAAACTAGTCATGCAAGTTTTATATGCAAAACTTAAATATTCTCAGAGAGGGGTTCCATTGTAAGCAAGCACACATGCCAATAATGTTGAACACTTACATAAAAAGTTCAGCAGCCGTTCTTAGATGGAACCAAGATTTTTCATCTTTGGGCTCAGAAGAATCAATTTCCTTTCCCTTTTTGAATTCAATATTCCCCAGATGGAGAATAGCAGCCACAACCCGAAAAATTGCATCCTGAAAAAATAAAAACAAGAAAAACAAAGACATAATCAGTACACATTTAGCACTCAAGCATGCCAAAAAGAAGAAGAAGAAGAAGAAGAAGCTAAATGTACCTGCTCAGCAGAACTGATTCCAACTATATCCATTGCCCTCCTTGTTGCAAGATATTCTTTAGAGTCATCCACTCCATCCAACGCATAGCAATTTGATTGATTTAGATAGTGAAATGTTCTTGGATTTCCCAATTTGTACCTTTGAACATCCTGACAACAGAGATATGAAGAATTAAGCCATTTGAAATGGACCATACACAATTGAAGTTTCATGTAAATCAGTTTGCAATTAATTCTTCATGTGCCAAAGAAACTCAATCAGTCGACTTCCTGGTGATTTAACTTGCAAATTACCTGACGAGCATAAATGATGCCATAATGGGTAAGCAGTGACTCATTTACTGCAGGACTACAACTTTTGAGTTTCAATTTCTTTTTAATATGGCATTGTTCCTTCCCCTTGACAAATCAGAAAAGGTGACTAAAAGAAAAGAACAAGAGGCAGGCTGTAGCACATTCATACCTGAGCCTCACCTCAAATCATCTTCCCTTCCACAATATTATTTTTTTCATTCTCAAGCATTATAATCCAGGTCATTTTTTAAGAAAGTAGAATTCTATCATTCCCTGGTAATAGGTCTACTCAGGCATATCATCACTTGATAGATAGTCCAAAGAGACTCAAATAAAGCTTCCTCAATCCTCTGAAATAAAGACTTCCAGTGGAATCCGTCACACAACGACAGAAGGCACTCCATATGCGCTTTCAGCATCTATATACTTTAGTAAAAAAGAAAACTCCTCTTTGGTCAATCAAAGATGTTTCTTGTGTAGACCAATTTTCTGTCACCTTTTTCTATGCACTAAGAGCAGTTTCGGCTCCCCCAAACTAAAGCCAAAATGCAATTTGCATAACCAAAGTTTTTGTTTACTTACATTTACTTCAACTCTATACATACAATTGGCAGGACAGTGATATGCCATGTCAGCATAAACTCTATGTCCAACCACGACATCAACATGAAAGGCCATAATGATGGTAAAGTAGGAGTTTGAGGGGCCAAAAGGAATAAAAATAAATAAATAAATAAATAAATATGCTCAAACTCTGGTTCACATTTTGACACATTTTGCAGTCAAAAGTGCACCCAACACTTTCATGATCCTCTTTCTTCTTATTAGTTTTTGTTCCAAAGCAGCTTCTCCCTTGGCCCAGACAACTTTGTAACCTACCGATGGTAACTTAAAAAACCAGTAGTCGGAAGGCAAATGCATGAGATACATCATGCAGCTTTCATTGGCAAAATTTTTTGTTCAGAAAACAGCTAGCAAGATGTTCAACTAATCTACCCAATATCAACAGCGTGATCGTCTCAGAGTCAATACTTCTGAAATACAAAGAAAAAAGAGAGGTGGAAAAAGTACCACTTGGAAAAAAAAAATTTCTTTTTTTTTTTTTTTTTTTTGGGGGGGGGGGGGCCTGTGCTGTTCCCTCCCCTTCCCCCAAGGTATAAGTCAATTGCAAAAGACACTGACACTAAAACATAGAAAACTGGAGGGAAAGAAAATGAAACAGGATAGGAACAAATCATTCCTGTTCACATAAAATTCTTTGACCAGTTTTTAGAGGTCGTATGACCGGTAATTTCACCTTGACCAATGGAAGGAACAATAAGCACGGAAAAGATGGCTTCCAATCTTTGGCAACGTGATAACCTAAACACTCTCAGATTTTTATGTGTTTGGAAAAGTTGTATTGCTTCCTCAACTTTAATTTTCATTATGAATCCATTTAATGAAGCTAGCAAGACACCAATTACCTCTGATGGTCCTGCACAAAGCATGTAGAAACAGTGGTAGTTCCTCTCAGGATCTGATACTTGACAAACACGAGATCTTTCTAACAAATAAGTTCTTATAGCAGCCCCCGAAATCCTTCCCCTTTTGTCAAATTGAATCTCAACAAATTTACCAAAACGACTGCAACAACCAAAACATGATCAATTGTAACGGACCACATGGCTGGTTTGTAAAATATTATTAAACACAAACCCCCCCCCACACACACACAATTTATCGTACTTCTTACCTTGAATTATTGTTTCTCACTGTCTTGGCATTCCCAAACGCCTCTAGAACAGGATTGGACTGAAAAAAATACAGAAGGCAACAGCATAAGTACTGAATATGAAGCAAGCTGTTAAATAAGGGGCATAACCAAGTAATGAACATCATAGATTTTTATACCTCAAGGACTTGCTGCTCAACAGTCCTGCCTTCTGATACAGCTCTCCCTCCCATATATGCAAGATAACGCATTAGCAGTTTTGTGCTTTCTGTTTTACCTGCACCGCTTTCTCCACTAACCAAAATCGACTGACTTATTCCTTCATTTATCATGACTCTGTATCAAGCCATAACAACTTCAATCCTGATGCAAAAATAAAGATTCCCAAAAGCCATACTCACTTAGGTTATCAGAAAGTACCTGTATGCAGCATCTGCAACAGCAAAAGGATGTGGACTCAGCTCGCCAAAGTCTGCACCTTTATATTGTTCCATCATATGGGTATCATATAGATGGGGTAATCTTTGAAAAGGATTCACAGCAATTAATATATTTCCTGTGTAAGTCTTGAGAAACCATCATGTGGATCAGCTATACAGATGAGACAAATGTCATGGAGACAAAGTTCAGCGACACTATAAATGTAGGAAGTCCGGATACTTCAAAATGGAAGCTATATTTGTACCAGACACATATTGAATATCATACCCCATGGATACTTTTTTTTTATCTTTTTAAATAACAGTTACTTGTTGGATACTTGTCACACACTTGATGGATATTTTACATGAAATGTTTGTGACAAAAAATTCACTAACAACAAGCATAATTGGTTTATGTTTTATTTATTAAACAATATACAAATGAAGTAATCACAATGGTTATACCTACTTGCTGTATATTATTAAAACCCCACTTTAAATATTTAAGTTACTAATTTGCTATCCTAGACTTATTCATGAATAAAATTATCCAATAACAGTAAAATTAATTCAACAAATATATTCAATTTACTATTTTAAAATCAAAACCTTGTATTCTAGTTAACCAGAGATTTGTGATATCACTGTATCCATATCATGTTCGATACTCGGATCTCTATCCATACTTCTTCATTACTAAGTTTGAGCTGTCTAACATTCAAAAAGGGAACTATTTTCTACATATGTGTGTGTGTGCGTGTGTATTGTTAATAAAAAATTTAAAATAAATATATATATATAGTATCCCACATATCACCATATCCTAGTTTTTTGGAAATTTGGGCATCTACATATCCATATCATCCATATCTGTTCTTCCTAGCTAGAAATCTATCTTGACATTGACTACTACATTATAATGTGGGACTGAAGGAGTAAAACCATGAGTGCAGTGCATAGAAAAAATTTCTCTCACTCCAAGCCAAATGAAAACAGAACAATTAATCCAGTCAGCAAATATAGAAAATTTCAAGATGAAGAGCCCTTATACTAAGGATACTTACATAAATTTCATTCATATCATATCTGGACTTTAGATTCTGAAGAACTCCGGGTTCATGCAAGTAAGCCAGCTTTGTCATATCATCAACCCCGCAAGGTGGGGTTTCGGTATCTTTAGGATAGACATTAGACAAATTTACAGTGACCTGCAATTTGGAAGAAGCACTTAGAGTGGGAAATTGAGAATTGGTAGAAGCACTTCCAGAGAACTTGTACTAGAGGATAAATTGTTCAGAACGATGATCAAATACTCACCACCTTTCCAGAACTACAATTGACCTTAATTTCTTGCCCTTTAACCTCAACAACTTCCCCATCTATCCAAGCATCGTCGGGATCCTCCACCCAAACAAACGATCCAACCACTAAGTTGGCTAGAGTAGCCTGCAAAAGCAAAGAACTCAATCATTGGCATATTTAGATTAGTATGCGCTCTCTCAAAAACAAAATATAGGCTCAAGAGATGTGATAAGTGTAATAAGCAGGAAGAATGATGGTTCCCACATCCCATAGGATAGAAGAATCTAAAGAGCTACTACTGAAGCCAGCAGAACTTAAAATTATCAAAACAAGCAGTAGCTAGCTGGATTACCAATGTTAAATATTGCTTCACCCATGATATATCGTGGCATGATACTGTATGTGATCTACCACTATTCAGGATATAAATCACTCAACTTCTTTACCCATTACCTGAAGAGAGAAGCATAGTGGCATCAAATTGGAAAGAAAATACATCATGCTACTACAAGGATTCTTTTATGCAGTCACTCTCCTTGCATTTATTGCTTAATCTTAAGGTAATTACTATGGCAATCAATAAGTTGCTTATCATTGTTATTGATAAATGATTTATGAGGGCCAAAGATTTTATGGTACAAAGTCACTTTATTGCCAACAGCAACAAGTTGGAGGTGCAATATACTGGAAAAATGGATACGGAAATTTCATAGACACCACCTCTTGCCAGTAATACTACTAAAAGACAATTGATGTAGCTCAAGAAGAGCAAGTATAGGATTTTATTTTAGTAGTATTTAAAAAGGTTTTCAAAATATTAAGTTTTCCATTATTATTTGATTTTTCTATACTTTAGAAGTTATTTAGTTTCTATTCTGGTTATGGTTTTGTGGCCTATAAATATTCTAGTTAGGATTTTTCTATATTGAATTGTTTCTCTTCTCTGCCCTCTCATCTGGTATCTCTCTCTATCTTCTTCCCCAACCTCTCCTTATGTTCTCCTCCCATATTGCTTTCTACATCATCTGGTATCAGAAACAAACCTCCTCCTTCATGGTTGCCTCCCTCTCACAAGTCACTGTTCACAAGCTACTGTTCCTGAGATTTTAATTGCTGCAGTTTTATACCAGACCCAAGTTCCTTTGTATCAACCCTTATCCAACCAGCCATCATCACTGCAAAAAAAATAAAAAATACAAAATACAAAGGAAAATCACCATCAATTCGCGCTTCACAACTTGTAGTCCCTTTTCACTCTTGGGCTCATTTTAATGCTCCTTCAGATCCGCTGAGAATTTTTGCAGCAATTCACTAGGTTTTTTGCTCTGGTTTAGCATTTTTCAGGGATTTTTTTTACAGTTCTACATTATTTTGAGTTTTTGAGTAATCCCAGCCTCGATTTTCAATGAATTTCAACCTGCTTCATGCATTTGGAGCACATCTTTTGAATTTTTCTTATGGTTCTCACTTTAGAAGATTTGGATTTTGATTTTATTTACAGGCTTAAGTTGAATAAATTGCATTCTGGTCCATCAGGTTCTAATTTCATATCTTTTGCTTAAATATTTTAATCCTGATTATGAATATTTTTATGAGGACTTGCATTATGATGATACATATGTAGAATAGCATCCTTACATGGATGATAACTGCAATAACCAACACGAGGACTTCAAATTTTATAACTTAGATTACCTTAGCTACGGTGTTATTCCCCATCAAGAAACCCAAAACCCTATAACTGATACTTATAATGAGAAAGTTATTCACTTTACAGGTTTGATGCGTTTGTTGATGAACTTAAACATTTTCAAACAAGTAAAAATCGAGTAGCACTCAAATCTGAATGAAAATTCAACACTTTTTGAAATTCCGATAAAACCAAAGAGAATATTTCCTTAAGGACTCAAAAATGTAGTCCAAATTTGAAGCCTCAACCTGAGATTAACTTTCACCATGTGTTGAGAAGTAAGCCTTTTGTTGAACCCCAGGATATCAAGCCTTTAGATCCTACTGTTCTCCAATCTTTAACAAATGTGGAACAGAAAATTAAATTGTTTCATAACTTTGAAATGGTTGCAGTGGTTAAAACTGAAGTTGATTTTCAATCTGTCATTGAATAGTGTACGGAAAAAAAAAGGCACCAGGGGAGCTTTGCCCCTTAAGGGCCCAACCCGACTCACACTGAATTTAGTCGGGTCCAATGTGGTTACCGGATACCGGTGGCTTATTCCGAGAAAAAGGGCAATTTTCTCATGATGAACAAGTTTTGTCTCAAGATCAGAAAGAATCAGATTTTATTTATGAGTACTAAGAAAGGTTTTCAGAGTATTAACCATTATTATTTTATTATTTTATGTTTTTGAAGTTATTAGTTTTCTATTTTGGTTATGGTTTTGTGGCCTAGTATCTGCTATGCTTTTTTGCAATTGTCATACTATTAAATATGAATTGATTATTGAATTGTTTCTCATATCTACCCTCTCCTCTAGTTTCTTTCTCTCTCTTCTTCCCCAGCATCTTTTCCTGTTCTCCTCTCCTATTGCTTTCTACAGTAACAACTATCTCAGCTATCAATTTTCAGCAAAAGATCAAATTATAATTTGTTGAGGGATTAGTGTGCTTTCTATTCTAACCTTCATGACGGGTTGGTCCACCCCATTCATATAATATGAGTGATGGTTTTTTGGTAGAGCAAAATCCCCCAAAAATGGTGTTGCATGGATGCTTGTCACACCAAAAGAAGAAGCAGAAATTGCTTCGATATTTAGAAGGTGGCAGATAGCAAGTCCTAGAATAATAAAACAAAAGAAGACCATCTGGGAAGAGAGCTCAATGTTTGAAACCTATTCATAAATCCTAGATTTTACTTTTATGTTATGGAACATATATATCGATATGCATGGTCGTCCCTTTCATTCAACTTCCAGTTCCTACAGTAATTGGAGCAGGACTTCTCCTTTTTCCAATAGGAAAAAAATTTTTTTGTCATGTATGGGTTTTCCCAGTGTCTTATTATTAAGTATAGATATGATTTTTCAACTGATATATCTGTTCAACAAATAAATGATAGCCATCAATATTTATGGTTCTCATTGGTTCATGAGAATAACAACAACAACAACAACAACCTAGACTTTCTATTGCAAATTTTGGGATTAGCCATATAAGAGACAAATACTGAAAATCGAAGACAAGAAAAAAAAATTGATTTAATTTGTGCAGATTTTTCTACGCTACTCATTGCTATCTAATGTTATTTTCTCAACTAAATCCATATTTATCATGTATTTACGAAAACATTGCATCCACGTTTTTAATGATCTACCTCTACGTTTTATTAAATCTTCTATTTTTAAGTTTTCGGTCTTTCTAACAAGTGCATCCTTAAGTCTTCGTTGCACATGTTCAAACCACTTTAAACGGTACACTCTCATTTTATCTACAATTGAACTCTCTCAACTTATTACGTATCTCATCATTTTTAATTCTATCTTTTCTAATTTTGCCACACATAACAATCATTTTTTGCTTTTGTTGCTATTTAATTACCCAACACTCAGTATCATACAATAGCGCAAGTCTTACTACGGTTCTATAGGATTTTCTCTTTAAATGTAATGGCATCGTGTGATCACAGAGGACTTCAAATGCCTTTCGTCATTTCATCCAATCCGTTTGAATTCTATTGTTCGCATCTCCATCAATATTGTCATCGTTTTGAATGATACAACCAAAATATCTAAATCGTTCACTTCTTGAAACTTCTCTTCCTTCTAATTTAATCGTTTCTTTATTATACTGATGGTTGTCATTAAATTTACATTTAATATATTCAATTTTGGATCTACTTAATCTAAATCCTATAAATTCCAACGTGGCCCTCCATAAACTTACATTGGTTCACGAGAATAGCTAAACAAAAACCAATCAAGATTACCCTACACAAAAGATGTTGATAAGAAAATTTTGAGGAATCTATCGATCAATATCAAAAGATGGGCTGCAAGTTTTGTGTGGAATCTTGCACATGTCAGAATTACTAAGATCCAAGAGCAATTAGGAAAGAGAAATGTCTCACCGTTACAGATTTTATCAAAAAAATATTCTCTGTGGATAAATTATTGGCCCCCAAATGAAGGAAGTTGTTTTAGGTTTGATGAGTGTGGCCATTGAAGGTCATCAACAAAGTTGATGGTGTGGCCATGTTGAAAGGGTCCTCATCATGTAAGGTTTAGAGTGTAGCAGAAGGTTTGCCCCCAAAGTGCTACCTAGTCATCCCATCACCACATGAGATTTGTTTGAATATTGAGATGGCAAGGGAAGTGGTATTAGTTAGTAGATTTTGTGTAGACTACCATGTTGTGCTGACTAGTGACTATTTATTAGTATGGTTTTGTACGAGAGCTAAAATGGTTTTTGGGTTTGGTTATGACCAGAGTTGCATGTTCACACTAATTATGTGAGGGAGATATAATATATGTGTGAGAAATATGGGTGAGGTATGTTTGCTTGTAAGATTGGTTTGAATTGGTACAATTGTGATTGTGCTATTAGAGGACATAGCCATGCTTGGCTGAAGCTGAACTATGTTAAATTTGGTGTTTGTAAGTTCTTGATTTATTTTTAGTGCGGTGGTTATATATGTTCTGGTGGAGCATACTGCTCAACAATATTCCACTCCCAGAATCCAGAACCTACATATTTAGTTTCAGCTGATGAACCCAATGTTAGAAAATCAAGTTTAAAAATAAACATATGGGTCCGACATGAGAAGGCATTTTCCTAAAAACTTTTTTCGAAACAGAATACTAAATTAACAGCAAGCTACTATAACAGAGCATTTCAAAACATGTCACCATCATTTATGCTGCAGAGTCCAACTGATCAGTGAACAAGTAGTCTAATTTCTAAAACGCTGCAACTGCGTGCATGTCAAAATAGGTATCCCTTACAATATTAATTGGATCAGGGACAAGTATCGAGTTAAACTACAAAAAACAGGAAGCCTAAAAATCAGCCTCAAGTCAACAGTAAAGTGGCAAACAAAAACAATACAAATATCTCAAAACCCATTAGAGCCTGCAATCAAGTAACACATAAATGATTACAATCTAGCACACATAAAGCCAAACCCACAACTCAAATCAATCCAATTATTGAAAAGCAATCAATTAAATTAAGTAATCCGGAAAAAAAAAAAAAAAAAAAAAAGATAAAAGCCAAAACTTGAAATGATCAGAGAAACACAATCAAACACAGAAAATGGATCAGAAATCAATACCATTTTATCAGATCGGATTCTTCAGAAGCTCCCTGATCTGCCACACCCTATTCCCTCAACAGACAGCCAATCTAACCCCGACCAACATCAACAATTCACCCCCAAAACCGACTCCTAAAACCAAATCCTCAAAAACCCACAGACCACAACACTTTTCAATAACCCTTATTTAATGGGTATTCAGCAAAATGAATTGTCAGGCCAAATTGAAAACTAAACTAGATATTGAACCCCACCCCAAAAGTACCAATCCGACTCGCTACCTTGCAAATCAGACTAGTTTATAGTGAATAAACAGACAGCTCTGATCTCGCTCTCTAGATTTTTTTCTCTCTCTCTCTAAAATTGAACTGCCTTTGGGATATTTGATTTGTTCTTGCTTTCGTTCCCTCTCACAGCCTCCTTATTGCAGATGGATTCACACAGTCTCACGAGAGTTTTCTCTGTTTCCTTAGTTGTTAATTAAGTCAAAATAAAGTTAATCAATAAAAACTCGTTTTGGCGAGATTACCAAAGTGCCCTTCCGAGGGGAGCGGAATCAGACAACTAAATTGCGGAGGGATGTAATGTAATAGTCGGTGCGCAGGTCAGGTGCGGTTATCTTCTTACAGTTCTGTCAGGTTATCCTCCTCTTTATAGTTTCGAGTTTGGGAAGATGTATCTAAATAAAGAAAAAATATACATATACTAAAATAAGTTATTAAGCTTTGTATCCTGTCTCACTTTTTCGTCTTCCTTCTATCATTTAATAAAAAAATAGTTATTTTATATTTTGGTAAGTAAAAAAATACTATGATAATAATATAAGATATTTAATTCTTAGTATTCAGGTTTTATCATTATTTATATATAAAAAATTATTGATTTTTTTATTATTAATGTATCTGATATTTTTAAGATAAAAGGATGAACTCATTTAAAACAATTAACATCAGATTATTATTAAATAAAATTTAATACAAAGAATTAATGTATCGATATAAAAACAGTCTCTTTACAAAAAATATAAGGGAAAAGCTAATACATATACGTTTATGGAAACATTTTATGCATTGGGTGAACCTTTAATAAATCAAATCTTTTTATATAAAAAAAATCTCTAAACTATTTATTTTCATTAAAAATTAATTTAATTAAAAATTATTACAAATAATAAAAACGAATTTTAATCAACACAAATCCAGTAAAATTGAGTTTTCCTACATACTAACAAATATAAATACATTAAGAACCAAAGCATTATTTTTGAAGATTTTTGAGGCCAAGATAAAAATTACGATCAAAGTTTTAGTAGGTGTATCGGATTTTTTTGGGGAAATTTTTACTTTTTTATTATTTTAAAATTATTTCTTATTATTGAAGGATGATACAAATCATTAGATTCCAAAAGGAAAAGTGATTCATGGAATCAAAGTTCTTACCCCACCACGGTAGGCCATGCCAGCTAAATTCCTTTTTTGGAATCATGTTTAGACCCTACTTGTGTTAACTAAAATTAGAGCTTTTTCTTAAATATGAATGTTAATGGGAAGAAAAGCAAACCCTTTGCAGAGCAAAAAAAAAAAAGCAAATTTTTAAATGCATGCAATTATAGGGAGATAAAGATAATAACTAAACTTTTTTTAAAATATATTAAGAAAAAATTTGAGAAACTTTTATATTAACATCAGAATATCCAAACAATCCACAGATGAGAAAAATAGGCCCAATCACTGACACCGTGGCAAAGTAATTTTTTTTTATGTTATATCATTCGATATTTTGAATCATATTCAAATTAATCTGATTAGAGTGTTTGTTGAGTCTATTTTAAGGAAATAACTCTTTCAACGTAATTTTTTTATTCTCAAATTTTAAAATTCGAAATTTGATTAAAGTATTCATCACCCTTACCTATTAAATCGACTGTCCGTTGATAAATTATGACAAAATTCAAAAATTATCATAACTTAAATTTAAACAAACTTTTTTTTTAATTCAATAAAAGATTTATAGACTTCCTTATATAATCACTAAATAAATCAAAATTTCTAATAAAATTTACTAAATACACAGATTACTTATGCTAAACAAACTCATTATCTCGTTACTCTTGTCAATTACTCTTAAAGTAATGAATTTGTTAACTTGTCGAAAAACATATATTTATTTTTTATCCTTCAATTCAAGTATTCATACCCATGCTCATCTAAATAACAAATACATTATTTACCATAAATAGCATAGTTAGAAAAAAAAAAAGGCTGCATAATATTCAATTTTGAACCCTTCACAAGGGAAGAGAAAAGGGCTTGTTTGATCTAACATAACACAATATAAATATGAAATTTATGAAAGAAATCAATAATTAAATTTAAAAATTTGGATGTGATATAGATTTATGGATTTTTTTTTAAAAAAAAATATTATTTGATAAATATTACAATTATTCTTTCATTTTTGTTTTGGGACGGGAAAATTGGTAGAAGCGCGTTGCGGTGATGGGGCCCACGGCGAAGTTGTCCTGAATGCGACGTGAAAAGATGCTCTAATAACGTTAAATCCTAATTTGTCGGAATACCGAAGCTCTTGGTTTAAATTATTTTATTAATTAGAAAATATTCCAAAAACCCACAGCCATGTAACCATTAACTCCAACCGTATCAAAGGAGTTGTATTTAAACTTTATTTTTAAGTTTGTTTATTTTATTAACAATATATATAAGTAGGTCAAGTTTGAATATCAAATTATATTAATTTTTAAATTAAATAATTTACTTGAAATTGATTTTAATTTTATTTTTAAAAAATTCATTTAAACTTAACTCATGTAATATATAATTCTAACCCTCTAATTTGAATGAATTAGCGAAGATCAACCACCTAGTCATATGATTTAAAAGTTTGCAAGTTTGTTTGTACAAATGGAACAATGGTGAAGAGAAAGAATGACTTTTTCAAGAGATATCTTAGTGGTCACAATTCTCTCTCTTAATTTGATGATTTTAAGTTCAATTCTTGATATAATAATTAAAAAGAAAAAGAAATGGCACTCACGTCTAGTTTGGTCCAGTTTTTGCATTTCAGAACCAATTCAAGGTAGACTAGATTCAACCTTTGGGTTATGTGGAACGTGCTAATAATAAATATAAATATTGTTTTAAAATCACCGTGTCTTGCTTTTCACATTAAAGAATATTTGCTTAAAAAAAAAAAAAGAAAGAAAGAAAAAACCATAATGGTTCTTTTATTTTTTTATTTTATTTGACTATCGATATACAAAAATTCGACTAATCCAATTCGAACAGTTATAAATCTAATTAGGGACTAGCCTAGCCACCACATGAAAGTTTGGACCTGGAACTGGTCTGGGGTACAATAAATCATGACCGAACTGGACCGACTACAGGACGCAAGTTGATTCAGTTCTTATCTTTTTTGAATCGGGAACCTACTCGGTACGACATAGCAACCGGCATGGAACCATCCCCCCAACCCGAAATTGGCTTGGTAATTCAGTGATGAATCGTCCTTCGATTCGGTGGCTTCGTAACCTTTAAGATGAAATTTTGGAAGTCAAATAACAATTTAATGATTGGAGTTGAAATCAAAAGATATTGCAGTCGGAATGTGTAGAGTAGAAGAGAGGAGAGGAGGGAGGAGGAAAGAGAAGAGAGAGTGATAGATCTTGATCTCGGAGATGGGTTTGATTCAAGAGAGGTTGTCTCTTCTCCACGACTATTAGATTGTACAAAGGAGAGGAGAGAAGAGACGAAGAGAGAGAAGAGAGAGAGACGGATCTTGACCTATGAGATGGGTTTGATTCGAGAGCTAGTTGTAACGTCGACTCCGTGGTGTCGAAATTTTGTACTATCGTTCTTAAATTAAATAAAATATTCCTCAATTTATATATATGAGAAATTTTTAATTTTATTGATTTTCGATTTTGGGGTTTTAAATTTAATTTTTTGTATATTTTAAATATCGTTTTTGGGATTTGTAAAATAAAGTTAGTATACAAATATATATATATATGTAAATAATTATTTATTTATTAATTTATTTATTTACTCAATTAGCTATTTATAAAATCTATTTATATTAAAATATATATATATATAAATAATAACAATAATAATAATAATAATAATAATAATATTATTATTATTATTATTATAAAAAAAAATTCGGAATTAGGGCTTAGCCCTAATTTCCTTCCCTCTTCCCCTCTCCTTTCTCCCTTTCCCGCGACCCTTCGTCTCCCTCTCCTGCGTGACTCCCACCGCCGCCGCCCTCCGCTGCTGCGGCCGCTGTCTCCCTCCGCCGTTTTCGCCACCACCCGCAGCCACCATCTCCATCTCTCTATCTCTCTCCTTCCCACTCTCGGTTCTCTCTCTCTATCACCCGCGGCACTCTCTCTCTCGATCTCTCTACACTCTCTCACTCTCCGCCGCTGCCTCCCTCTCTTCCGCCACCCACGGCCACCCGCAACCGCCATCCAACCACCGATCACTTCTCCCTCCATCTCCCCCTTGGTCTCACTCTCTATCGCTCTCTTTCCCTCTCTATCCCTCGCGGTCTCGCGATTCACTCTTTCCATTTCGCTCTCTATCTCTCTGTTTCTCCCTATCTCTCTTCCTGCTCGTGCGACTGCTCGCGAGACAGCCCTAGGCGCGCGAGACCCCGCGCGAGACAGCTCCTGCAGTGCGCGACTGCCGCGCGACCGCCCCTGCACGCGTGCGATTGCAACGCGACTTTCCTTGCGCGCGCGACAACTCCTAGCACCCCCTTTCTTCTGCGCGCGACTGCAACCCACCCTTGAGAGACTGAAAACCCTAGACTGCAACCCACTTTCACTGCAAAGGTAAGATCAAACCCTAACCCTAATTCTAGGGTTTCAAACCTTCTTAGGAATTAAGTTTAGATTTCTGAAATTAATGCAAATTGGAACTTTTGCAGGCTTTGGAATGGACTGAGGAGGCGTTCGATTTAGGCTGCAAATTGTGGAATCCTAGGTGAGAGGGATTTCTAAATGCATTCAATAACTGATTTAGTTTAGGTTGAATGTAGGATGAGAAACTTTATATGTGAATTGAAAATGAGTTGAATTCGTAAGAAATGCGTTATTATTGGAAGTTTGTATGAAATGATTGAATTTAGGTCTAGGATTTGATGTAAATTGGACTGCGAAGCATGTTAAAATGTCGTAGATAGTATTAGAGTTTTATTTGACTGATTTGCGTAGTTTTCCTTGGAATTTGAATTGAAATTGGCATGAATTAAATTAGGATTATGTAAATTCATGAGAAATTGATAAAATTGAGGAATATTGTAAATTTAAAGTCGTTGGTGATTTGAAATGATTTATCTTAGAGTTTAATTTGACGTATGCATGAAAATAGTTAGAAATTGGGATTTAAGTTTAAGGATTGATGCGTTGTTTTATATTATAGTTTGTTTTGCATATAGGAAATCAAGATACAATTTTCGTATTATGAAAATAGGATTCAATACCTTTAAAATGACATATGGTTTAAAGGAATCGGATGAGAATTGAAAAGTGTATGATTTTTCAAAAGATTTTTTCAATTTGTAGGAAATTTATTTATTTGAGATTGGTTTTCGATTTTGAATGGTTTTAGGTGTTTGAATTTAGATTGGTTTGGATTTTGTTGTTTATTCATAAATGGAATGAAATTGATTATATTTGAGTACATTTATAAATTAAAGAGTTTAGGATTTGTACGAACTTAAGGAAAATGATAAATCCTGAAAATAGTTGAAAAATTGATGAAATTCGTGATTATTTGATTAGGTTGACTTCTTAGAGACTCGAGGAGTCGAGTTTGGTTCGATTCGTGGTATTATTGGGGAGTGCACTACCCTCCCTCATACTGTGAGTGGGACTACGACATCTACTATTGATTGATAAACCATGTTTTACCGATTTTCAAATGACATGATTTCTATATGTGTGAAAATTGAATTTTTGGATTTTGATAAGTATATGTACATATTTTTGTGACCATTAGAGTGTCCCAACTACTGATTTTATTGATATGCATCCATGAGTTTGATAACTGAATATTGTGCCACCCTTTTGATATATTGATATGTTTTAAATGCTTCCATTTGCATTGGCACATGATTTGAATGGATTTATACGTACCATTTGGGTCGATGCCCCTCCGATATTATGATACAATGTATGGGGCTATATGTCCGACCGAAATGGTGTTGGGATGCATGGGGTCACGTGCCCGGCTGATTTGATATTATTCCATAGCTACGAAGGACGTCTGGTAGCGGCACCCCTTATGTCCAGATATGCTTCGACCGGAGGTATCCGCCAGATTGTCGTGTGTATGGTTGTCCCAGGTTGAACCCTCATCGGGGGAGGACGTGAGTTGTACCTCTGTCTAGCACTGGGCGGGGGCATCATACACGGCTGACTATTTATACGTATATGATTATTATTATTATTATTATTTACAGGCTAGTTGGAGTAGCCTGTGGCCAACATTGGGGTAGAGAGTCATTTTTTATATTTATATTGTGAAAACCCCCAATGCGTCCGTTCTTGGTCGAGGTAGACCATTGCCGGGGTTGTTTATTCGGCCGCTCTTCTCATGTGATTTGATACATAGATGGATGCATATGTTATTTTGTGATGTGTGCCTTGAGATTTTGTTAAACCGCACTTTTTCCGGATACCCGTATTGTATTACATGTTTTGACACTCCAAGTTCATACTTGATATTGATAGCATGATGTCCTTCCCCTCACTTGCTGAGTATCCTCCCATAGATACTCACCCCTCTTCTTTCCTCCCTCAGACAGGATCGTTGTGTTAGAGCGACGTTTCAGAGTCTAGAGATTTCAGTTCATCCTAGGCGGGTTTGGTTCTTTTCGACGGTAAGGTTTAAGTAAAATTTGAAAGATGAATTACGTATTTTATTTTCGACTCTGCGAGGTCTTGTTGAGGTCCGTAGTTGACCGTGTACATTTTTATGGGATGACTGTAATATTTATGGACATTGTTGTGAAACTCTCATATTATGCTTGCATTGAGGCATTTGTAAACATTTAAACTTTTTACTTGGGAAACTATTGTATACTATATAAAATTTAGGTCCGCTCGATATGGCGGCTGTTCATGCTCTAGTTGGGCATGACAGTAGAGGTCTGTGGTTAGGACTGTTGTTGATTTATTTGGCCTGGCGTTGTTCTGGATGTTTGCTGTGGTTGATGGGTTTTAGAGAGGCCGAGATAGCCATTTGTTTTATTTTCATGATGATTTTGAATTATACAGGTTTAAACAGGTTGAATTGTACATGGGAGACCTCCGATTTATGGGGAGGTTCTGTCCGATTTTCTATAGAAATACAGTCGGCATCCAGGGTAACGGGCGGCTATTCATGATCCCGGTTCGGGGCGTGACAGCTAGTTGTCTCTTCTCCACAGTAGCTGGAGTGTGCAAAGAAGAGGAGAGGAGAGAAGAGGAGAAAGACGAGAGTGGGATGGATCTTAACCCCCTGAGATGGGTTTGATTTAAGAGATGATTGTCTATTCCCCACAGCGACCAGAGTGTGTAGAGAAGAGGAGAGATGACAGATGGACGGATCTTAACCTCTAAGATGGGTTTGATTCAAGAGAGGCTCTTCTCCATGGTGGCTGGAGTATGCAGAGAAAATGAGAGAAAAGACTCTTTTCAACCGACTAAAAAACTGTGGAATTGGCAAGACCCGACCTGACTCAGCTGGCCGGGCCAGTTCCGACCAAATTTTTTTTGAACTAGAGTGACTCGAGATATGCTTTGGAATTGTAGTCGAACCGGTCCATGGATCCTGAGCCCATCCCGAACTTAATCAAAACTAGCCCAACCCAAACCGGACCCAATTTATTCTCGAAGCCTCCAAAATAGAAACCTCACACCAAACATGAAATAAAATGGGTAAAACTTTAGGGAAGTCTTTAATTACCCATGTTTAAGTCTTGATTTCAAAGATGATTAGGAAGTGGCCAGTTAAGACTCCTTGTGCTCGAGTATTTCCGGACTCTCGTACTCTTATCCCAAACATTGAAATTGAACTATCATGAGCATGAATCGAATCTATTTAGAATTTTTGGGAAACTCAACTGAGGAGCAGCTGCCTCCTCACAGCTATGCTTCGTAGACTAGCACAAAAGGTCAGTTAATTGGCAAAATGGATTCTAATTGTACAAAAATAAAAAACAAAGAAAAGAAGAAAAAACGGTGTCTAGCTTTGGAGTCACATGGTATCCGGAAGAAAACCAATCCTAGAATGTGCTAATTAGCAAATGATACACCAAAAATAATCAATCATAAAACCTCTAGGTTTTGAAGTCTAGTTGCTTTACTATATATGTATATATATATTTGATTTTATTTTTTTTTTTTTTTTTTTTTTTTTTTTTTTTTTTTTTTTATTTTAAAATACCCAAATTTACCATAAAAATTATTTTTTTGATTTGAACAACTGATTAGCTTAATTAAGGATTTGACCCTCTCAATATCTGTTTATCCATTTTCAAGATTCAAATTTAACATTTTAGTTATTAGTTGCTTTATATTTGTTTATGCATTGATATAAATATCACTAAATCGTTAAAGGGATAGTCTAATGATGACAACCCCTCAATCTAAAAATCTAATATTCAAGTAACAAATATATATATATATATATATATATATCTCTTTAAACTCCTATAATAAAATTAATAAATTAATTAATCAAATACAATTTCAATAATAAAAACCATGAGAAACAATGATAGAGATTAAGAGAGAAATATTTAGAAGCTGATGTAGCATGGAAACATGATCAGTCAAGTAGCCAATAGATGCAAAATTTATAATACCAATAATAATAATTCATTATATATATATAGTTTCCTTTGCTCTTTCATCATAATTAGGCAAACTTATTGTCTCATTACTCTTTGTCACTACCTCTCAACCAATCAACTTGACAATAATTATCATCGCATATCTCCACCCTTGTAATAATTTGTTGAACGACCGTGGGAGGGTTGAATTTTTTTTTTTCGATTTGATTTTATTTCCTAATAAAAAAATAATTTATTAAACAACATTTACCTATTTTTTTTTTTCAATTTAAACTCAATGGATCAACGCCCATCTAAATGACTAAAATTTATTATTTATGATAAATGAAATATATTTAGTTTAACCCAATGATATTAAATGTTAAAACCCTTCATCAAGGAAAAAGAAAAGAAAAAGACTTGTTTAGTGTATCTAATACAAATACAAAATATGAAAAACATTAAATGTATCAAAAAGATTCGACTACAAAATTTAAGAATTTTGATTTAATATTGATTTATTATTTTTTAAAAAATATTACTTAATCAGTATTAATCATATTTCAGTGATGTATAGAAAAAAAAAAAAAAAAAATTGGTGACAAATATTTTTTCATTCCTCATTAGCCTGCATCTACAAAATCTGTTGACTCGGTTAGCGGTTTGCGGTTTGCGGTTTGCTTTTGCCGGTTGATCATCAAAAGATAATGGTGGACTGAGTGGCGAGGTAAACAAATCATATACTCGCAGTTTCATTGGTTAGGACAACAAAAAGAGAGCGCATGGTTTATACGCGCGCTTGGTGTGGGAAAAATTCGTAGAAGCACGTAGGGATGGGCCCACTGCCAAGTTGTCCAAAATGCGACGTGAAAAAAAGTGATAAGAACGTTAAACCCAATAGAGTTAATTATTATTTATATTTAGTCCTTAAAATTTCTCACATTTTTATAAATTAATCTGTATAATTAAAAATATTACCTTATGATTTTTAAATTTTTAAAACTATAGCGTGTTAGTCTTTCCGTCACTGATAATAACAGAGTAACTGTTAACTGTTGACGTGATAATTTATATATTATACGGATACTGACGTGTCATTATCATGTAAACTGTTATATTATCGAGATGTGCATTCAGATACTGATATGACAATGACACGTCAGCGTCCGTACGACACGTAGACTGTCATGTCAGCAGTTAATGACTATTCTGTCATCATCAGTAATAGAAAAATTAACATGTTATAATTTTGAAAGTTTGAGAATCACAATATAATATTCTTAATTATAGAGACTAATTTATGAAAATAAGATAAAATTTAAGAACTAGACATATAATTAACTCGACCCAATATCACATCTATCCAACCAGAAGAATGACCTGTCTTTTTTTTTTTTAATTCTATTTTAACGTAATCATTTTTTATAATACACTAATACAATATCATAACAGTGAATAGAATCTATTGTAGCACAACCATCGATGATAAAAACTTTCTCGATTTATGATAAAATTCACATTTCAAATAATTTTATTAATGATAAAGAGACTAAATATCTATTTTATAAGTGTTTATCATTAATAAGATTTAATTTATCATAAAAATATGTAATTTATTAATAAAAATAATGATAGTTAAGATTTTAGTTAAAAAGATAATTTTTGATAGAAATGAGTGATGTATAAGATTCCGTAAAAATTATTTCAACTTCTATTTTTGGCAATTCAATATTTATTTTTTAAATTATCAAATTTAAAATTTAGGATTAAAATTAAGATTATTATTGTAATTTATCATAAAAGGAAGATTTGGTGCATTAGCAGCAGCCCGAACCAAGAGGTTTTAATTCAAAGTTCACCCAGAAGACCTATTCTTATTTTATTTTTCTTTTTTTGGGATTTCTTACTAGCTAATGTCTCCTTTGTAATCAAAATTTAAAATCTTCAACATAAAAAGAGTCATATATCCGATAATTTTTTTTTAAATGTTATTTAAATTCTAATGGTAATTTTATTTTGCGAATGGCTGCATAGAGAATTCCAGGTCATCACACCAAGTATAAGCTGTACAGAATTAAATTGTACAACTGTGTTTAATTCCTCTGTAGGTCATTGTATAAAATTCGATGTATTTTAATTTTACAGGAACCTCAGATTTTGTTCGACAAGATCAGTGGTTTTGGGCTGCCCTGTCTCAGCCCGATGGATAGTGCAGCTGGGGAAAAATTGGATATACTTATAGAACTACTTACCAGGGTTATACCAGTCTTTGATGATTCTTTCTTAATTTTATGTTATTTACTAAAGTTATGACGTTTATGGATTGTGTTGATCTGTACAGCTTTTGCTTGTAACTCTATAGCTGTTGTGTTTATGCTCCCCTGTTCCTGTTTTATTACCCCCTTTTCAGAGATTTTAGGTTTAATAGGGAAATTCTCTTAAGTCAGGTGATTGTGAGAAGGGATGTGTCTTAAGTATATTTATTTTTAGAAACAGGTTATTGCTGAACGTTGTCATGCTCCTTAGTCTTTTCTCTTCTCCATTTTACATGAAGATTGATACTTTCCCTTCTTTCATCCCTCCCACTTGTTTATTTGGAGGCTATTTTCATTTTCCAATCATTTCTGTTTCTTCTTTGTGGTCGCAGCAAATCCATACCTTGATCAAGTCTCTCCATTTTGTCGAAATTGAGATCAAGGCCATAGATTCTCTTGAAACATGGAATGAAGGCCTTCTTGTTATGGTCTCTGATGTTATTAGAATGAAGGATTATGTGGTAAGAGAAAATTTGTCCGAATCCTTATTTCTTGCTCCTCAAAAGAAGGATTACTTTGTTGTCAATCACTTTAGTGAACTTCATCTAGAAGAATATCTGAACCTGGAAAAGTATATGCATGTCAATCTTGTTCTATTTTTGATGTATTTTGTGAAGTTTAGAATCACTTACCTTTTCTTCTTTTTATTTTTTTATGTGTTCAGTTTCTATGTATTGGGGGAAGAGGCCCGAGATTCAGTGAACTCAGTTCATGTGGAAGGAGAAGATCCATTTGATCAGTTCAGTCTACCTGAACAACCACTGAAAATGAAGAATACCTGTCTCGAAACTGTTGCGGTGGAATCTTCATTGAAGCCCACTCTCATGTCCTGCAAAGTGGAGTGCGGGCTGTTTGCATGTTTCTGTCTAGGAACCCACTGAAGAGCCTATCCAGAAAACTTTCTATTGTATGCACCTTTGCTCTCGTGTATCTGTGAACGTGCACATTCATTCATACATGCCTTTTGCATAATTGTTTCCTACCTGCTCATGCTAGAATGTGTGGTATGAAAGTATTGAATTCTGTGCGGAGCTTCACATTTGCTAATCTTTTGGTTACTTCGGGCTTCTCCGGTACGGTTGGTTGGTAAACGTCTACATTCAAGAACCAAGACCAAACAGCACCAGCGCTTTCCGAGGACAAGGTATGTTTGATAATTCTTTTTCCCCCTTTGATAAACTTTTTCTTTCAGTGCCTGCCTACTGCCTTGTGATTATTATTAATTAAAAAGAATCTTCATCACCCAGATTGGTTCTTTTCTGCTCTTTATGCTATTCCCATGGCCAACAGACGTGAAGAAACTTGGCAAGATCTCATGTTTGCAGCAGCTCAACATGATCTTCCTTGGGTGATGGGGGAGACTTCAATTAAGCCATCTCAGAGGATGATAAAGCAGTAGTTTTGCTAGCTCTACTAGCTCCAGGAGTTTGATTCATTGCTTGGACTAGTGTAGAATGATAGACCTGCATTTTGTTAGTCCCAACCATACTTGGTCCAATAATAGACATGGCCTTTGAAGTGTTATGGAACATTTGGACAAGTTCTTTGCCAATCCTCAATGGTGAAATCGGTTTCCCGAGGCCAAAGGTTTTCACCTACCCAAGATGTACTCGGACTTTTGCCCAGTCCTTCTTGATATTGATTCTCTTCCAAACCAGCAATCTTCAAATAGTCCTTTCTATTTCCAGATAGCTTGAATCGTGCATCCTTCCTTCGTATGGTTGATGTAAGCTGCTTTGACTTCTCAAGAAGTTGATTACTGGTATCATCCGATGCAGTCTTTCACCAGGTCGTTGAAGAACTAAAACAAATTACTTTTGGAAATTTACTCCCGGGCATGGGTGTTCACTATTCCGGTGTTCACTATTCGGGTGAATCCATTCACGCGCATTATCCAAATTAAATTCGGATTACTCAGTTTGGGTTATTTGGTTTGAATTGGGTAAATGGTTTCGACCGATTAAAAATTCGGGTATGAAAATGAAGATTTTTATTCGGGTCCGTCCGAAACCGAAATAATATATTTTCACATAATATTTCATGTCTAATCCGATTAAAATCCAAACTGTTTAACCCAAATCATTAAAGAAATTTTTCATGTTATGTGGTTATTCAGGTAAATGAAACCCGAATAACCTAAACCGAATAACCCGAATTTAATTCGGGTTAATTGGTTCAAGTTTTATTTTATTCGGTTCGGTTTTCGATTGGATTGAATACTCCCCAAAACCTGAATAACCCAAACTGAATAATCCAAAAACCCATTAACCTACCCGAATGAACACCCCTACTCCCCGGGAAAAAGATTTATGGAGGCAAGGATTGTCTTTCAGTCCACCAAAACCCTTTTCTTTTCAACTCAAAACCCTTTTCTTTTCAACTCAGAAGAGGATCTGTTGCAACAATTCAATATTTATTAGGATTGAGACCAATAGGAAGTTAACTAGAGGGTTTTTTGATAACTCAATAAACAAATAACAAAAGACAAAATTTAAATAAATAGGAAAAATAAAATGATATAATTTTAATAAAGAAAATAGATAAAATTTACGTGATTCGGTCAAATATACCTACGTTTACGGGCGAGGAAGGAGCAGAATTTTACTAAAAAAAAATTACAAATATCTTAAGAAAGTATTCCTAAATCTCAAATGATCACCATACAAAAAAAATAATAAAATAAGGTCTTAACAGATCACAACATATTTTATTAATTTACTTGAAATGGTGATGCTTAAACCTAAAACCAAGGCTACATATATATAAGTGTGAGATTTTGAAAGTGTCCCTTCCAAATTCGAGGTGGGATCACAGGAAAAAAAATAAAAAAAAAAAGGTGTCCTTTTTCGGTGTGGGACAATTTGGTGGGACATGTCACCTAACAAATTTTCACATTGGCGAGTCCCAATACTAACAAATAACAAAACTCAAATCTGTTCCACCTTATTCACAAAATCCTCAATTGACTAATCAACAGCAGCGTACATCAAACAAAACAAATCCAATCCTTGCTTGAATTTGTAGACCGAATGAAGCTTCATAAACAAATCCGTAAAATTGTTTGAAATTGAACAAACGAATACACACACCATACCATCAACTGCACTAAAATATGGAATCGATGCCACATCCTTTTCTTCAAATATCTAAGCATCAAAAAGTCGAAAAAGGCTAACAAACGGAGTACTCACGACTTAACATTTTTTTATGCTAAAATTTTCAAAATAATTATTCTGAATCAAGAATAATTCTCCTATTTTGCAATCTCTCTTAATTTCCAAACCAAAAATCTTATTAACTGCTCCCAAATCTTTCTTAACAAATTCACTGTTTAACTGCAATTTCAAAATAAATATTTCTAACAAATTCTTAATAACAACAAGTATGTTAGCAATATAAGACAACAAATAAACAAATGATCAATTACTTAATTTTCGGAAGAAAATAAAACTGTCAAACATACTTCTCAAATAACCATCTGTGAAGGTCAACAAATACATTATATCTTCCTTAAACTGAACACAAGATGGTCTTCACAAATCTGAACAAACGTCAAAATTAGATACTGATGATGATGAGGCTGCAACTGAATCAATAACAGTAAATTCCTGCACAGAATACAATTTATCAGGTCTGTAAGCTTTCATAACAACAAGAGTACCAAAAAACACATTCATAACTCAATATTCAGCTGTATATCTATACTCAAAATTCTCTAAGGTGCCTAAAGAGATGAAATTTTTCTTCAAATCAGAAATATGTCTAATATCAGTGAGCGTCCTCACAATACCATCATGCATTTTAATTCAAACTATATTCTTACCAACAATATTAGAAATAGTATCGTTTTCCATAAAAACAATTCCACCATTAACAGATTCATAAGTAAAAAACAAATCTCCGTTAGGACACATATGATAAGAATAAGCCGAATCCAAAATCCACCCAGTTTTAAATCTTATCCTGCCATCAGTTACACAAAAAATATCTCTATTTTCCTCATCTGTCACAACACTAACCTCGATAATCTTAGTGTTTTTCTCACCAAATTTTTCTTTTTGCTTATTTTTCAACTTAAAGCAATTAGACGTGCCCCAATTTGTGACAATAATTACATAACAATTTTTTATACTTAGATCTACTATTCTCAAATTCCTTTGCATCAGTTCTGCTCTTAACAACCAAGTAATCAGCTTGACCGTTATTAATTTCCCAAATAATATCCCTATCAATCTGCTCCTTAGATTTTAATGCGAATTTTATTTCCTAATACGAAATAATTTATTTATTATAAATCATAGTATCACGAAAGCACTTAAATGATTGGGAAAGAAAACACAATAACAAAAGAGCTCTACTCTTATTGTCAATTTTCGAATCTATATTTTCTAAATCCATAATAACAGAATCAAATTTATTAAGATAAAAAATATAGATGTACCTTGTACCTTCTGCTATACACAATATATACAGACTTTGTTTTCAGATAAAACATGTTCTCAGATGTCTTCTTTATATACAAAGTTTTGACATTATCCCACATAGTCTTAGTCGTGGTCTCCGTAACTATCTTCCTCAAAACCTCATCAGAGAGGTTCAAAATAATCTCAGATCTTGCCCTTTTATTTATCGTAGCAAAATCTGAATCTGTCACATTGGTTGGTTTAGTCTCTACTCCCTGTAATGCCAAATCAACTCCTGAACCAAAATGGCCTCCATCTTAAGTTACCACATACTGAAATTGATATTCCTGTCGAATTTTTCGATCACAATTTTTGTTATTGTCATGTTGTCAAAAAATAATTACTTAAAACTCTGATACGAGTTTGTTAGAACCAGCCCAGGACCAATAGAAAGTTAATCAGATGATTCTTTGACAACCTAATAGACAAATAATAAAAGACAGAATTTAAATAAACAGTAAAAATAAAATGATAGAATTTAAATAAAGAAAAAAAATAAAATTTACGTGATTATATAAATAGATCTATGTCCACGGACAAGGAAGGAATAGAATTTCACTAAAAAAAAATTATAAACATCTTAGTAAAGTATTCCTAAACCTCAATGATCACTATACAAAAGAAATAATAAAATAAGATTTTAAAAGATCGTAATATATTTTACTAAGTCAAGTTGTTGATATTTAAACCTAAAACCAAGGCCACATAAATATATATTGATATGTATATATACATATATATATATATGTATATATAAACATACATACACATATATATATATATATATATATACACATATATACACATACATACATATATACACATATATATATATATATATATATATACACACATATATATATATACATATATACACATACATACATATATATATATATATATATATAAGTGTGAGATTTTGAAAGCGCCCCTTCCAAATTCGACGTGGGATTGCTGAAACAAAAAAAAAGGTGTCCTTTTCCAAGTGTGGGGCAATTTGGTGGGACACGCGACCTAACAATATTACTCACCAACAAGAAAAGGCCCTCTGGTCCCAGAATTCACAGGCAAAAAAAATCATATTGCTGCTCTTCAAGATGACAATGGTGTCTGTATTCAGGATCGACAAGAACTGTCTTCTATTGTTGTCTCTTTCTTTAGAGGCCTATGGACTGCAGATTCACCAACATGTATTTACTATCCCTCCTTACCCTGACCAATAATTGGGGATAACCAAGCAAGTCTTCTTCTCCAGCTTATTTCTCTTAGAGAGGTCAGGAATTCTATTCTCTCTATGGGACCTTTCATGGCCTCTGGCCCAGATGGTATCCCTTCTTTTGTTTTTCTGAAGGCATTTGTTGGGTTTCAAATTGTTATCCTTTATTCATGAAGCTTTTGAGTCTGGGTCATTTCTTCCTTAGAGGAGCCATGCGCTTGTTTCTCTTATTCCTGAAGTTCTTTCCCCACAAACTGTTCATCATCTCAGACCATTAGTTTGTTCAATGTTGTTTATAAGCTTTTGACAAGGTTTTGACTAAAACTCTTACAAATATTATCAAACACCTACTTCCAATTATTATTAGCCCTCACCAAAGTTGTTTCATTCCGGATAGGCAGCGAGGGATGATATTGTAATGACTCCAAAGTATCCACACTATATGCACAAGACACCTTTAGAGAGGAACATCAAGTGTCACATTTTCTATCATTTTTTTTCCTCGTAGAACTATGTTATATCCAGTTATGAAAATCTTGTAGATTTAATGATAAAATACTAAATTTTTTTAACTAAATTCTCGAATTCGAGTTTTAAAAATCAAAAAACAAGATCTGAGAGAGCTCAGATTAGTCAGGTAAGTTAGACATCGATGGTCAAATAATTAAAAAAAAAAACAAAAAAGGAGCAAGTTATGGGCTTATGGTTGGTCCAAAGAATATGAAATCATTAGTCCAAAATACCTATAAGCACATTAGCCCATTATTCTTTTTTTTGATACAAAAAGATACAATTAAATTAGATTGAATCAGGGAAGAGAAGATGAAAGTGGAAAGATTGTACCGCTTGAGCTATTTAAGATGAATTCATTAGCCCATAATTCTAACTCTTAATAAATCCTACTAGGGTACTGTTAAATATTTAATTTTCTGCATGTAAGTTCTGACTCTTAATGAGATAACACATTTCAATTAAAATGTGTGGAAAAAAATAATCCAACAAGAATTTAAATATCTTGTTTGTATTCAGATACAAAGTCAGATATATATATATATATATATATATATATATTGGATACAAAGTTAGAATTTAAATACATATATCTAAATATAAAATCAAACATGTACAAATGAGAAAAAAATTATGTGTTTTTTTCTTTTTTAAATAAGGTCTTGAGTTAACTCTTGTGTATAAAGAAAAAAAATGTGAAAAAATTTTGTCTATTAAAAATCTAATCAGACTTCAACTTGATTTAGTAAAAGGTAGTTTATTAAAAAAAAAAAGGCATGGCCCATGAAAAGGATAATGTAAAAAATGGAGTGCAAGCAATGTGTAGTGCCCTTTGGGCTTCCTCCTGCCAAGTCAAATTCTTATAAGAAAATTTTAAATATTATTTTTAAGGCATGGTCACAAGTTTATAGGACCCACTGATATGAATAATAAATAGGAACCCTCCAAATTAATTAAGAGCTATTTAATATTTTATTGCTCCCCTTAATTAATTAATTTTGCTTCCCTCTTCTTATTATCTTTATTATATTTTTTTAGTATTTATCTTATTTTCAAATTCTTTTAGTTGTTACAATTAATTTTAAGAGAATCCAAATTGTGGGTCAATCTTAATTTCTTTCCTCTCATTAATCCTTCCTATCTCTTATATTTTACTCTCTTGAAACCAAAATCAAAAACAAAACCTACATGACTTTTGAATTTTACTTTTAAAACTTTAAGTTATCAAGTATGTTCTTTAATTTTTAACAATTTGTAAATATTTTTACTATTGAATGTTTTATTTTATTATTATTATTGGGAAATATTAATAATTGTTATTTAATTTATGATTGAACATTGTCAAGAATAAAATGAAAGATGGGTTCTTGAGAAATGTTCTTTGAATTTGAGCCCTTTTTGTTTTAAGTATGCGTTACTCATTGAGGAAGGGGAAAAAAAAAAAAAAAAACCCAAACTATTAATTGAATTTAATATGTGATAAAAAAATTGTGCCATAGGTTCCATTTCCTTCTACTGATAATATATATATATTTAATTCAAGTATTAAATATATAAAATTTTACAAGTCGATAAAATGGATTATTATAATTATATTACTAATATTTTTAAAAGGACAGTCTAGTAATTACAACCCACTTCTCTCAATCCGGTGATCTCAGATTCAAATTTTGATATAACAAAAAAAATAATTATATCAGTAATTTTTTAAATTGAAAACTTCATCTGATCTTAATCTTTTAAAAGAATATTCTTAGTATGGGCTTGATAATAGACATTTATATTTATATCAGGCAAAAGGTTTGAGTTGTGTGCTCCATAAGATTTTTTTTGTCAATAAATGGTTTCTCCTCGGGAGCAACTTGATTCCCGGGAGGAAATAGAAAATTGTCAGCAATATGAGCACCAAAAATGAAGAACTGCATTATGAGCACCTTTAAAATGTTGTTGATTTTTCATACCAATATCTAATTGCTCTAGTGATAAAAAATTAATATTTCTTAAATAAGATCTTAGATTCAAATAGAAAATAGTTGTTAAGAAAATTTTATCACCTAACAATCCAACCTGTTTCGAATTGAATTTAGTCAGGATCAACCTAATAATCAAAATATGAGTGATTTATCCCCATAATTAAGCACATTAATTCTGTTTCTAACAAAGTTACAAGTTACAGCCATGCAACCATATTAAAGCATAGATGTTGTTAACTAGATCATGTTTGGTAGGTAAAGAAAGTGATGAAAAATTATCTCCTTCTTCTTCTTCTTCTTCTTCTTCTTCTTCTTATAATTATTATTTTTGGGAGTTAACATTTACCCGCAAAATTGGGGTAATGAAGAGGGGAAAGCCCAAAAGTAATAAACAAATAAAACTAAAAAGAAAAAAAGTCTAAGCTTTTCTCTCTTTTTATGACATTGAATTTATTTTTTTATAGAGAAAGTTTATAGTTAGTACGATTAATAGATAGAAAATTTAAAATAATTTAATTTTGTAGAGAGAGAAATTTAATAGTTTTAGTTTGAGAAAGAGAGAGAGAGAGAGAGAAGAAACCAAAATTTATTTTTTAGAAAGAAAACTCAAAACAAATATATTTAGAGGAAAAATATGAAGTAAATTGAATTTTCAGAGGAAAATTATTTAGTTTTTTCAAAGAAAAAAAACCAAAAATAATATAATTTTTTAAAGAAATAAAATTAATATGCATAGTTTTAGAAAGAGAAAAACTATATTTAACTTTTTCAAGATGAAGACTTAAAATTAATGTATTTAGAATGAGAGAAAACATGAACTAAATAAATTTTTCTTGAGAGAAAATTAATGCGCTAAATTTAAAAAAAGAAAACTTAAGATTAATATATTTGAAAGCAAAAATATGATTTGAATTGATTTTATTAGAGAAAGAATTGATATGTTTAGTTGTAAAGAGAAAAACAAATGTGAATTAAATTGATTTTTTAAAATAAAAATTAATATGCTCAATTTTAGAGAGAGAAATTGATTTTTTTTTAAGAGAGAGCTTAATTAATGAGTTTAGAGAAAAATATATAAATTAACAAAATTTTATTAACTAACATTTTATCCTATATTTAATGCTCTCTTTTTTTTGGTGGAAACTTAATGATTTTTTTTGTTAGTACAAATAAATATAATCAAACGAAATTAAATAAAAAAAAATAAAAATAAAGAGAATTTAGTATTTGAGTTGTCTTTGGGGACAACTTAATATCTCTTTGTTCAAAGGGAAAAGTGAATATCATTAGAGTAATATTTAAAATATTATCCTTATATTTTTTTTCTTAAAATTTTTCTCTCTTCCTAACATCTCCATGACACCAATATTTCTGTGGAAAGGGTAGATTCACATATTATCTATTTGTTCGTTTAATTAATTCTTTAAATGCATCATTGGGTAGTTGTCCCTAATCTAATTAATAAGACACTCTTGTTTGAGGTGGTAAGAGTTTATTTATTTATTTTTTCTATTTGTTTATATCATTGTATTTTAATTTTTTTAATAAATTATTGATATCTGATAATTATATTGAGATTGATTAAATTTTATTCAAATCAGATTAAACTATTAAGAAAAAAAATGTCTTCAAACACCTATTTTTTATATATCAGAATCGAATCCAAAAATTTGTTTAAGGGGTACATTTTGAAAATGCAATAGTTTAAACTTTAATAAATAAAAATTGATTTATTCAATGAGGAAGGAGATGGCGATGGACTGAGGTTGAGATAAAGAAGAAGATTAGAGAGATGGAGGTGTCAAATTCAAATGGAAGTGGGAAGGGACTGAGATGAAAGGTGTTTGTTGGTTGCTTGCTTTCTCCATCAGCACCAACCATCGTCTTTAGTTTTCCCACTTCTCCTTCAGTTCAATTCTGTCTCTCCCAACACATCCATTCTATTAAAACATATGGTGAAGAAGAGGGCTTCTTTGGCTCTCTCTCTCTCTCTCTCTCTCTTATATTGGTAATTAAATTTATCTATAAATAATTAAAATTCAGAAGGCATTTAAAAGTACTGTCAAAGTCAAATGTAAGTCTTCAAGTGGACTCCACATGTAAAAGTTCTTTTTTTTTTTTTCCCTCGTCCAAAACTTGAATATCCCCAAAGCCCGTGTATACACGTAGAGAGAGAGAGTTTCAGGTCCCACAAGCGCTTAACACGAGGTACAGTAATCCTGGGACAAAGCTGCCCCAGACGCCTCGGCGGTGCGACGCCCTAAAAAACATTCTCCCAGACCAGACTCCTTGTCTCTTCCCACCCCCGGCTATCGGCCTTCGAGGAACACTACCCTTGTTCGAGGTGCTCAGACTTGCATTTTTTTTTTCTCTCTCTTTTTCAGGCCTAGTTTGAATCTTGATCTGAAGTGCATTTTGTCAAATAAAGTGTTTTTAAAGGTTTGAAAATCTATAATTCTAATTTTTAATAATGCCTTTTGTGTTCTAGTTTTCTTTGATTAGAATTTGTAATTCAAATATTAACGTCTCGTTCATTCAATAATAAAAGTACTAAATAATTAAAATTTTAGATCAGGAGAGTTTGCCTTTTAATAAATTTGATAATTAACTCTAACGAGAATAATCAGGATTAATAAAAATTATATATCAGATACGAATCAAAAAAATATAAAAAAAGATTATACTTCAAATTAATGCTCCATAACCTCTCTCTCTCTCGCTCTCTGTTTTTAGTAGGGAGATTTTACCATTTGAATTATTCTTAAGGGACTAACTTCTCTCTTATGACAGTGTCATGATGGTACTTATTGGAAAAGAGTTTAGATTAAACTTAACAAGTTTACATAGAATTTATAATGTAAAAAAATTATTAATTAATGGTATTTTTAATCCTTTTTATGGAAAAAAATAATATCTTGTACTTCTTTTTAAATGTCTTTCATCCCTATACGAAAATAATATAAAATAAAATAAATTATAAATGAGTTAAATTAAATGAATACAAAGTTTCCCAACCTCACATTTCCATAATCTTTCTATTTTTGTTCGAACTCTCACCTTAAAAGACAAGAGGAAAAGGCCATAGAAGATTCGAAAGAGGAATGATTCTCTAAGAACGACATGTTGGGACCTCTAAACCACGAGTGCATCCCAAAAACATGCATCAAAATTCCTTTCAAAGGTGCTATCAATGAACCTTTTAATTTATCGGATAGTCAATATAGTGTATAATAGTGATAAATTTCTCAATCAAATATTAATTTTGAAACTTATAAATAAAAAATATTACTTTTAAAGAACTTATTTTTAAATTGTATCTGACAATATTCAAATTGAATTAGTAAAAATATTATTATGTAAAAATATTATTATGAATATTGATCGATTATAAAAAAATTCAATGATTTTTTTTTTTTTAAATCTAGCATTAAATCGTAGAAGATTGCCATCGGTGTAGTAGGAATAGCTCTAACTAAATATTATACGATAATACATATTAAATACAATTTTTAAAAATATTATAATAAATTAAAATATATTTCTAATTAATAGTATGTTTAAAAATTTAAAAAAAGAAAAAAAAAGATTAGTCAGAAGAGAAAAAAAAATGATTATAATTTTCTTTTCATATTGTTTGAGAGTTTTATAAAAAAGAAATGAGACTCGTTGAGATTAAAAAATTTTAAGGATATTTTTAAAATATAAAAAATATTTAACTCTAATATTTTTTGTCTTGTTATTTTTTTTTTATTTTTGAAAGAAAAAAATTTTAAATTCGAGCTGATTTTAAATTCATTCAAAATTTTTTTTCTCTCGTACGTAAATATTATTTTAAAAAAATATCAAAACTTTCTCTCTTGAAATTTATTTTTCTTTTTAATTCCTTCCAAACAAGTGAGCCGTAACGTAAATATTCTAAATTATTTGTCCCGAGCAAGGACACCCCTCTCCCCGACCCGGATGCTCACTCCTCTCTCCCCCAACGCAAATTCTTGTGCAGGGCAACAAGGTCTTGTGAGAAGATTAAATGAGATGATATCTCACATTAAATAAAAAAGAGTCAAAAGAGGGAATATCTGCAGAAGATAGAGAAAGAAGAACAAAGCTCAAACTCAAAAACAAAAAAGCAAAATACAAACCAAAACCCCCCCAAGTTGTGTCAGACATGTCGCAGTGAATTGCACGCCTTTTTCTGCGAGGCCCAAGCAATGGCTGATAGGCGTTTCTGATAGGCTTCTAGGTGTTGTCACCATTTTGTGCGAATTACAGGTACTTGTGATCTAAGAAAAATCCAAATGACCATTTCTGCCCTCATACCACCTTCATTGTTCGCTTCGCCGTTGGGGGTTTTGTGGAATCAAGAAAATACGGACGAGGCATGTCATCGTAGAATGCAAAATACTGAATTTTGCCTTTGAAAGTTGATGGGGTTGCATTCTTCTGTGAAATGGGTTTCAGAATGTTTACGGTGATGACTAGCAATAAAAATTTAACCTACGCAATAAGCTACACTGTATTTAATATTAATACCCTAATTGCTTTATTAGTTGAGGAAAAAAAGTTTAATCATTAATAAATACCCTTTTATTTATAGCCATCTGATTAGAAAAAATCAAGAAAATAAACATTCTCTGATGAAGGGAACAACTATGAGATTCGTCCTTTTAATTATAATTGAGTGAGTGATCAATAAGGATTGAGTTGGGAATGCAGCATTTTGTTTTGCCGAGAAAGGTGATCCAATGAGCGAAGTTGAGGCTGCACTTTGATCTGTGTACTCTGGACACACAGGATCAACGCCAAAACAGCTACAGAAAACGCGCCATTTAGCCTTACTTCTGTTCTGTGTAACGTCATTCCAGTATCCAACTCAATCCAAATTTCCCTCCCTCTCTCTCTCTCTCTCTCTCTCACCGGTCACTTACTCTGTCACGTATAAGACTCTGCTCTTGCACGCTCGTTGCCTTTCTGAGAATTTCAATTACCGTTTTCATCTCTCTCTCTCTCTCTCTCTCTACTCACCTTGAGTCTCTCACTTTGTCTCCATCTCCCATTCGTTCATTCAATCTCTCTCTCTCTCCGTCTTTCATTCCTCAACCATGAACAATACCAGTTCTACCGCTACCACCAAAGAGAAGCTAGTAGTGGAAATAATCTCAGCCCACAATCTGATGCCAAAAGACGGTGAAGGCTCATCGTCCCCATTTGTGGAAGTCGAGTTTGACAAGCAAAGACTCAGAACGCAGGTCAAGTTCAAAGACTTAAACCCCGTTTGGAACCAAAAACTTGTCTTCCATATCAACAACCTCGCTGATCTCCCGTACAAAACCATTGAAGTCAACGTTTTCAATGAGAAAAGATCAAGCAACAGCAGGAATTTTCTGGGTAAAGTTCTAATCTCTGGCTCAAGCATTGGAACAGAAGGTGAGGAACTTTCTGAGAGGTGTTATACACTTGACAAAAGAAGCCTTTTTTCTCACATCAGAGGAGAGATAAGCTTGAAACTTTATCTTTCTACGAAAGAAGAAGTCAAAGAAGTGAATGGTAATAATGTTTTGAGTTCTTTGAAGAAGAACAAAAAACTGCAAAAGCAAAGCATACCTATTTCTTCTGTTCAACAGAATCAGCAACAAAATCAGATTATGGACGACACCCAGAAGCAGAATCAGCAAATTCAGCAAAATCTTAAGCCTGTGGAGCCAAAAACAGGGGAAATCAAGCCAGTAGTGATCGCTGCAGCTCCTTCTCCGGCTACCGCCAGCTGCGGCGGTGGCGGCGTACCTGGAGGCGGCGGAGGAGTTTTAATTGGGTTGTCTCAAAATGTGTCTAACGAATTCGGGCTTAAAGAGACAAATCCAAGCCTTGGTGGAGGTTCTCAGAACAAAGACAAAACAAGTTCAACATATGATCTTGTTGAGCAAATGCAGTATTTATATGTCAGAGTGGTGAAGGCTAGAGAGATATCAATCTTCGGTGTAGGAAGTGATGTTTTGGCCGATGTCAAGCTTGGAAACTACAGAGGAATTACTAGAAGAGTAAGTTGTAATAATCACGGTTTTGAGTGGGATCAAGTTTTTGCTTTTTCTAAAGATTGTATTCAGTCATCAATGGTTGAGATTTTTGTGAAGGAAAAAGAAAAAGATGAGTTTTTGGGGAGGGTTTGGTTTGATTTGAATGAAGTTCCAAGAAGGGTTCCTCCGGATAGTCAATTAGCTCCACAGTGGTACAGGATGGAGGACAAAAAGGGCGAGAAAGTGAAGGCTGGAGAGATTATGGTGTCTATATGGTTCGGAACACAAGCTGATGAAGCATTTGCTGAGGCTTGGCATTCAAAAGCTGCAAATGTGCATTTTGATGGTCTTTGTTCGATCAAATCCAAAGTCTATCTCTCACCGAAGCTTTGGTATTTGAGACTTTCAATCATTGAAGCTCAAGATCTTGTGGCTGGTGATAAAGGGTCTTCAACTTCAATGCTGAGATTTCCCGAGTTCTTCGCAAAAGCCCAGGTGGGAAATCAGGTTTTGAGAACAAGAATTTCTCCGGCAGCAGCAAATAGGAGCTTGTGTAATCCGTTTTGGAATGAGAGTTTAATGTTTGTTGTAGCTGAGCCATTTGAGGATTACTTGTTGATTACAGTGGAAGATAGAGTAGCGCCTGGCAGAGAAGAGGTTGTAGGCAGAGTACTTTTTCCGGTGTCAGCCATTGAGCGGCGGCTTGATGATAAGCAAGTGGTTTCTAGGTGGTTTAATCTTGACGGAGGTTTTGGGAGTTCATCAGATTCAAAGAATGTTGCAAGATTTGGGTCGAGGATTCACATTAGGGCATCACTTGATGGAGGGTATCATGTGCTTGATGAAGCTACTATGTATAGTAGTGATCTTCGGCCAACAGCAAAACAGCTTTGGAATCCTCACATTGGAGTGCTTGAGATGGGTATTCTGGGTGCTACTAATCTCATGCCTATGAAGATCAAAGAAGGCAAAGGTGGCGTCGTTGATGCCTATTGTGTTGCTAAGTATGGACAAAAGTGGGTGCGAACAAGAACTGTTGTTGATAGCTTGTCACCCAAGTGGAATGAGCAGTACACTTGGGAAGTGTTTGATCCTTGCACTGTTGTCACCATTGGAGTGTTCGACAATTGCCGCGTTGACAAGTCTGCAGCAGTGGCAGGTGGTGGCGGGGGCCGTGATACTAGGATTGGGAAGGTGAGGATTAGGTTGTCCACTCTCGAGGCGGGTAAGGTTTATACACATTCATATCCTCTTTTGATGTTGCATACTTCCGGGATTAAAAAAATGGGTGAGCTTCACTTAGCTGTGCGCTTTTCTTGTGCTAATGTGGGCAATATGTTACACATGTATAGTTTGCCTTTATTACCCAAGATGCATTACGTGAATCCATTGTCCGTGAACCAGTTGGACTGCTTAAGGTACCAGGCAATGCATGTGGTTGCAGCCCGACTCAGTCGAGCGGAGCCACCATTGGGCCGTGAGGTGGTTGAGTATATGCTTGATCATGATTCTCATATGTGGAGCATGAGAAGGAGCAAGGCTAACTTCTTTAGGCTGATGAAGGTTGTGTCCGGTCTTGTTGCTATGAGCTGGTGGGTTGAGTCAATGAGGAATTGGCATAAACCAGTATATTCAACATTGTTTGTGGTGTTCTTCCTCGTCCTTGTACTTCTTCCTGAGCTTATTATACCTATGGTGTTGGTTAGTATGGCCACTGTTGGGATTTGGAGGTACAGGTCTCGCCCACGCCACCCTCCCCACATGGACACTAGACTCTCTCATGCAGAAAGTGTTTACCCGGATGAATTGGATGAGGAATTTGATTCATTCCCGACAAGCCGGAGCGCAGAGGTGGTTCGAATGAGATATGATCGGCTGAGGAGTGTAGCTGGGAGGATTCAGACGGTGGTGGGGGACATGGCAACACAAGGAGAGAGGTTCCAAGCTCTCTTAAGTTGGAGGGATCCTAGAGCAACGTTCTTGTTTGTGACGCTTTGTTTGTTTGCTGCTGTAGGGTTCTACTTGGTTCCAACGAAGGTTGTGGTTGGTTTGTGGGGTCTGTATGCAATGAGGCCACCAAGGTTCAGGAGCAAGTTACCTTCTCGCGCCTTGAGTTTCTTTAGGAGATTGCCTACAAAGGCCGATAGCTTGCTGTAGATTGTAGCCCAAGAAAAGTAAAAAAGAAAGCTGGGTATGTTTTTAGGGTTTTTAATTAGATGAAATTATGGAGATATTGGGAAAAACACTTGTTTTAGTGATCTTCCCATTTTTTTGTTGTCTAGGGCGTAGACTGAAACATGTATCCCATGAAGATTATGTACTTGTTTGTTTGTGTGGAGCTGTTTGCACTATAGTGCTTTTAGTCAATTTTTCTTGCTCTTTTTAGTTCTGCTGAAGTCACCCCAGAATTGGAACTCAAGCAGAGACGCCAACTACAAACAAGGTCAATTTAATATGCATACTCTGTTAAAAATATGGTTGGATGAGTAAGGTGACGTCTTTTCATGCTTGAAACAGCATGTGATTGCTAAGAGCATTATTTTCTTTTCATTATTTAGAATCGGCATTTTTGGCTAGCAGTTTTACATGTCCAAACAGATACGACATTCATGGGAAGAAAAAATAGAGAAGAGAAGCTCTTGAAGACCCTCATGAAGAGAGAGAGAGAGAGAGAGAGAGAGGGAGGGTTTAAGCCGGCCGACTGTCTCTTTTCTTTCTTTTATGCTACCATTGCCATTTGGGAGGTCTGATGACGCAAAAATAGTGCAAGGCCAGGATCTGAGAACTGTGGAAGAGCGGTTCGAGCGCCCAAAGCTCTGCAACCTAGAGCAGCCTGAAGCAAAAAGCTTGTTCAGAAAACCTAGAAGGGCAGAGGATTGTCACTGTATTGATGCGCTAGTAGATTTTACTTGCCACTTGAGCGGCAAATGGCAACATTATATCTGGTGGCATATCTGTACAACAGCTACGAATCCAAAAACACAACATTGACATAAATATCTTAAACAATGCCAAATTATGCACAGCAACAAACTAAACAGTTGATGTTCGAAAAACAAAGATGATTTTAGGAAGGTGATCAAAATAATACTTTGCATTATGCAATGTGAGAGAAGACCGAGTGCACCACATTTCTTAAACGGTTTCAATAAAGTTGGAGCAGAAGATATGTGCTTAGCCTAGTTAGTAGAATGAACGACCTGATCATTCCTCATGCGAAGCTGCTGTACAAGTCTGTAATTTTCAAGAAATACAATGGGATCCTCTTTGTATAAAGGTGTTCTTAATTGGAACTTCAATTCTGTGCATTGATAAAACAATATTTGGCATGATGCCGGGTAGGAGCAGAGTTTGGTAAATGAAAACAAAATGCAGATGGAGCCACTACAGCTTCTCCGCAGCCGACTTCTAAATCTAAATAGGATACTTTTGAGGTATTTCAAAGTATCTGAAATCAAGGGACTAATCTTCTAAACATGACACTTGATGTTGCATGAGATCAAAATCTCAGCTATGATTTATTAATCCTCACATACCTTTGATCTTGAAGTTTGTTTCAGTTCAACCTAAGTGTCATTAATTAGATATAACTGAAGAATATTGAAGGCAAAGTTCATTGAGGGAGGATCTTGGCATAGCAATAAGGTTGCAGGAGGTAAAACGCTACAATTATGGAAATGGCCTCCTCAGTTGTAAGGGGATGGCTGCGAATTCCAAACACTCCAAGACCCCTTAATGGCAGAAGCATTTAGGCCTCCTTTTTAATCAATTTAAGCATTGGTTGAGTCTGTGTTGTCAATACAGCAAGGAAAGGTGACTTCATAACTTGATGGGAAAGTCTATATGCTTTAGAGATAAAATGCACAAATTTGAACTAGAGTAGAGTAAAAATATAAGCCAAGAGAGAGAGCATACCGAAAAAGAACTGCTCCAATAAATGCATCCCCACCGCCGGTTGTATCAACTAGTTCGGAAGGGGGCATCTTCTCAGCTGTTCCAACAAATTATTTAGCAAGATCAAACAGATAATTTATTGACGGTTGAAAATGGCTTCCTCCTTTAATACATAAAAAGAGCTTAACTCTCAACATAACTGTTTTGTAATGGTTATTTATGCCTATTACTTGCAGGATCAACATTCAAAACAAAAGATACTCATGCATTTTACTTTTAAAGGCACAATGACCCATTGCATTCTTTATATGACCATTGTGAGGCAGATTGACTTCAGGAAACTGGAAACTGTTATTTTTAGCTATTTTATGAACCCAGATTAAAGAAGGGTTTTTTGACAAAAATATTGTTTTTTTAATTAAAATTATTTAACTATTTTTTTTTCCTTTTCCAAACTATTGATTTCGCATTCTTAGAATGTGAAATCAGATTTTTTACTATTTATTTTTTGTAAGGCATTTTTGTAAATGTTTCGCACTTTGTGAGTGCAAAATCATCGTACTAAAAGCCCTAATTCAAAGTGGGAAACATGATTTCGCATCCTTAAACATATTTCTCTCCTCTCTTCCACCGCTGCTGCCGTTCGGCCGTTTTCTCTCCTTTGCAATAGAACCCTAGCCTCCTTACAACAAGAAGTAAGGTTGTGCAGCTTGGATCGAGTGGTAAGACCTCCAATCTTCATCATTTTTTCATCCTTTCTCATGTCATGCTTATCCACACTCAGTAATTTCTTCTCTTTTCTTGTTGTTGTTGTTTTCTTTTTTCTTTTTCTTTTTAACTATTTTTGAGAAATTTTTTTCATGCACTAAACATGTTAGATCGAATGTAGGGTTATTCGAATATACGTTAGGGTTTTTTGCGAATCTAGGGGTTTGTTCTCTAGAGTTTATTATTTTTTCAAATCCTTTATACTCTTTCATGCCTTGTTTGTTTGAATCTAGAGTTTACATTAACCAAAATTAAAAAAAAAAAAAAAAGGATTGTGTTATGATGGATCTAGGGTTTGTATTCAAAAAAAGAAAAAAAAATATTGTTGATGCAAATATATTTGGAAAAAAAAAAAAGATTGTTGCATTATATTTATGGTAACCACATTACTATAAATCAATTAAAATCACTATCAATTAACTCTAAATTCACTATACGTTATAATGTAGGGTTTACATTATATTTGTTATTGACACACTGTTAATACTCAATTAGAGTTAGTTTTAGGGTTTGTATTATAAAAGTTGATAATAATATATTGGTTATTGTTGTAATTGATTAAAAAAAGGAATGTGTGACAATCGTGTAAGATTAGTGTTTTATTGGAGGATATAATTAGTGAGGCTAAAGATAAGTATCGATATAGTGTGCATCCAAAAACGGGGTATTGATGTTGATAGCACTATTACATGGCAAGTTTATAAAAATTTTGCATCGTAGAAATGAGATTGATTTTAGGCAATTCAAACTGAATGTGACATATAAATATTCTCTTTAGTATGATCACTCTCTTTTTTATTGTGTATTACTAGTGGATGATGATGAATTCTTGTTGGAAGTGTTGTCACTCTCTAAATATATCCCAAGTTTGACAGCCGTTAAACTATTTTTAGAGCCAAAAGTAATTGTGAATGCACCTGTTGGCCCATCCATAACCGGTTGCTCAAGTTGAGGCAAAAAGAATGTGTCAGATATCCCATATAGCTCATCTAAGACTTAAAATTATCCTGATTTTGGAGGTGAGACAAATTTTAGCTCTTATACAAAGATATTGAGAAGTGAGAATATTGAAAATGAGCAATTACAATATGGAGCATTTATTTCAAATGATGTTGCTTTGATTGGTTATCATGAATCAGCTATGTCTATTGCAAATATGGGGGGCTAGCACCAGTAGACCCTATAAAAGGCAGGAGATAGATCTTATAGAAATATTTATTGATGATAAATCAGAGGATGAAAGTGATAATGAGCAAAATCTTATAGATGAAGAAAATCGAGTTATTGAAGAGGAAGATGAAATACCATTTCTATACATTATGGGAGAAGATGCAATGATAATTGATGAGTACAATGATTGTGACCATCCAACATGGAATAATGATCACACTTCGGAGTTATAAGTTAGGATGGTTCTCAATTCCAAAGCGGAAGTTCAGCGTGTTGTCAAGTACTACTCGATGCGGAAGCACATGTATTTTAAAGTGTATGAGAGTTATCCAAACATATGGTTTGTAAAGTATTCATTGTACCATGAGAATAGATCATATATTATATCGTTGACTTATTCAATTATTATGATTTTATAATTTTCATAACTTATTTTTTTATATGATCATTTTTTATTGTGTTTCAGACCTGAAATTTTTATTGTTCTTTAATTTTCTTGTGGTCATGGGTATGGACTACTCTCAGATAGAGTTTATCCCAATCCATATTTGAATTGGTCATATTTGTTTTGTATTGAAATTATCTTATGATATGGAGTATGATTATTTAGTGGTATTTTAGAATATGGTTATCTGATTATGGTATTTTAGAGTATGGTTGTTTTGGAGTATGGTAATTTGGTGTGAAGTAAAGTCAGTAAAGTATTGCTTTTTGACGTAGAGTAGAGTTGACAGTCTTGTGATTGTTTTATAAATTAGTATGAATTGTAAGTAGTATTTTCATATGGAGTAGGGTGAATAACAAGTAAAAAAATATATGCGACGAGACACAAGTCATGAGAGGTGACCTAGAGGTCACGAGCCATAGATCACAGGCCACAAGCTATAAGCTATGCACTCACAAAGTGCAAAACATGTTTTACATTCAGAGCGTGAAATCACATTAAATCATTTTTTTAAATAAACATATTAAAAAAATTGATTTCTTATTTTGATGATAGGAAATCAATAGTTTAAAAATAGAAAAAAAAAAACACTATAATTTGTAAAAAATCCGATTAAAGAACTAATATTTGGGAGGGGAGGTGTTAAACATGATTTGAAACAGGTGATCTGAAAGCAAAAACGTGTCCAAAAATGCATAAGCATTATAACCACGAAACCTAATCAGCGGTGAAATAAGCCTTAACGAGCCGCACATGTCAAATCATTCCCTGCAATTCTACCTCCCTGAACCTAAAATGCCAAGATAGCATCATCAGGTAAAATATTCCAAAAGGGGACCGACAATTCTCTCTCTAGAAATGCTTTTGTTAGAGAACAGCAATAGCAATCAGCTTGAATTACTTGAACATAATGGTAAGGTGAGTTGTTTTGAAATACATTAAAGACTGCTAAGTTGATTAAAGGGTCTACATCGATGTTTCCCACAAATAATCCCCACAGGAGTTTGTCATCCCAGTCGAGTTAAATCCACCTCCACTCCAAGGAGAGGTGAAAAAACATGATATGGTTTTATTCTAACAGCAGACGTTGCTTTGAAAATAGTTCAATGAAAAAGGTGGATTCAGGCAGCTGACCCCTTTAAGCCGGGGATAAGGAAGGAAGGGAAGAGGGGGCATTGTGATTTGGAATTATATATGCCTTAGAGCGAGTGCTTCTGATCTTGTCATCTGGGTTTCCACAAGGAGCGACTGTAGCCAAGAAATCCAATCCCCAACCTCCTACACCAACCTGCTAACATGAACCTCCCCAACTCAACAAATCCACATCAACATCTACATCTTGCTACCATGCTCCGAAATCAGCGGCGCGTGTTAGAAAATAAAAATCAAAAAAGGACACAGAGAGGCGTACGGTGATGCGGTTTTGAGGGAAAGATTGAGACGATATTTGGGGTTTGAAATCTCAGCAAAATCAATTAAGCAATCAATAGATTGTGAATTCAAATTAAAAATTTGATGAAAGAAGTTTAGGTGATCAAAAGGAGAGGCGATTATTAGAGGTAAGGGTTGAAGCACCTGGCGGTGACTGATGTCATCATGTTGTGACATAAATACAAGAGTGTGTTTGGGCGATCAAAAGGAGAGGCGATTATCAGAGGGGAAGAGAGAGAAAGCGGAGCGAGAAGACGAAGGAGGAGAAGGAAAATGAGGAGACATAAATCCAAGAGTGTGTTTGGGGATTGCGGCGAGAGACGTCGTCATGTTGTGACCTGCGGTGACTGATGTCATCTCTGCATACTATGATTTCTCCGCCACCTACGATGAGAGAGCGAGTCGAGGTTTTTGAAGTGAGTGTCTCGGTGGGGTTATCAGGACTAGAAAAAGTGTGGCAAGCAGCGAGTATACCAACAATGGAGTTTCAAATTTGAAATTAAAACCTTTTTTCCCTTTTTCTATTTTTGGAAAATAAGATAAAAAATAATTATGAAAATTTTGTTTTGATGGAGTCTATTAATTATTTTCTTCTTGATAAGCTAAGCTAGACGTCGGAAAAAATTATCCTCACAACAAATTATTTCAAATATAAATTTTTCATTTTAAGTCAAATCCAATTCAATTAATAAATTTCTCAGTTCGCTCTATTTCTTACTTTTTGGAGTGCCATGGCCTTTGTTAATCTTGACCTGATTCGATGTTCAAAAGGTTATCATCCAAATTCCACAAACGACACTGAAGAATCCGACACAACCCACTCTGGAATTCATTTCAAACCATAGTGGTAGTCTTGACTAAAACATCACCGCCTTTGAGAGCTGATCGCCATGAGGAAAAACAAAGTAATGCTGCCATGAGCCTTAAGAAAAACAGTTAGCAGATATATATGATACATGGAGTTTCTCAACTTACATCTCCCACTTTGTACGGCAATGAATCAAGATTGTCAGGATTAGATACCTCTCTCCCCCTCCCTCCCCCCCAATATGGAAACCGCAGCAACACCAAACTCCTACCCTAAACTGAACATTCGTTCAATGAAAAAGCCCAGGTCCTTCAAAAACTGTACATTTTCAAAACCAAAAGAAAGGGTTTAAAAAGAAGCCCTCATCCCCAATAACCATCATTCCGCATTCGCCTCAAGAGGCCTCCATGGTCACTTATGCTCCCCTTTAACCTATAAAAGGCCCGTTTACTTCTTACTGTTCTCAAGGGACCCGATCTATTTCCATGCCTGATAGGTAAAGCCACCCTTTCACCAACAAAACTTGAGGTTGAAAATGCTCTGTTTTCTATGCCGTTAAGGGGACCTGAACTATACTCCATTGTTATGAACGATGATGCTTGACCATATGTTAAGCGTGGGGTGATTACACCAGCGTTCCACCAACTGCTGTCAGGACCAAAATCACCTCTGAAATCTGATTCTGGACCAGAGTACTCCTTCTGACTACAGCAATCACCACAAGTTTCATCGGTATCGTTATATATGAGCTTCAATGCTTGCACAACTTCACCCATGAATGGTCTCTGAGTCACCTCAGGGTGAACACACATGGAAGCAATAGCTGCCACCTTAGCCATGTTGTCAAAGTCAAAGTTACCAGCCAAGGAAGGATCAACCAACTGCAACAACCCTTCTCTACTAGTCAATAGCAGTCGTGCCCAAGTCACAAGATTCTCTTGTCCTGGAGGCTGAGACATATCTACCGGTTTTCTTCCTGAGAGAAGCTCCAGCAATACGACCCCATAGCTATAGACGTCACTTTTCACGAGTAGATGCCCTGTCATCGCATATTCGGGTGCAACATACCTGCAAATCTCAATTTTAGCCTTTTTCAAGGAAAGAAGTAATATTTAGGGAGGCCGGATGTATTAAGATCAGGAATTAGCTGGTGGATACGCAATTATAAATGATTTAATAGTGAATTAAAAAACTGTCCCAAAATGGAGTTATGTAACCATATAGGTTGCTTCAAAAGGAAAAAACTAAATTCTCGAATTTTGCTTCACGAGCTTACCCAAAAGTCCCCATGACGCGGGTGGAAATATGATGACTTCCTTCTGTCGCCTCCCTTGCCAATCCAAAATCTGACACTTTGGGGGTGAAATCATCTTCTAGTAAAACATTACTGGCCTTAAAATCACGGTGAATTACTCGAGGGTTTGAATCCTCGTGAAGGTAAGCAAGCCCACGTGCAGCACCAAGGGCAATTTTCATTCTTGCATCCCAGTCAAGAGGACCCTTTGTCTTATCAGCCCCTGAAACATCATAGAGAAGAGTAAATGATGGACAACAAATTTTAGACAAGTGTGGAGGCAAAAATAGAGTAAGAAACGCTGCTGGACTGCCATTTTTTTTTTGGTTATACTCCATTGTATGTGCAGAATATAAAATAGGATCGATTAGTTGTTCATCAGTCTTCCAAGGCGAACGCAACCAAAGATCTTATTTCTTTTAATGTGCAAATGATTTCGGGATAACAGATGAAACCCAGAAAGAAAAAACAATACCATGCAGGTGGGATTCAACACTGCCATTTCGAACAAGCTCATATACCAAGCAGCGTGTCCGTTCTTCAATGCATATGCCAATCAATTTGACAAGATTACGGTGATGCAACCGACTAAGCATCTCAACTTCTGCAATGAACTCACGGTCTCCATTCCGATTATCCCTTGTAAGCAACTTCACTGCCACTTCTGTTCCATCTTCCATAATCCCATGATAAACTTGTCCGAAACCTCCTTCTCCCAAAAATCTCTTTGAAGCAAATTTCTCGGTAGCCCTCTCCAATTCAGCAAGAGAAAATGTTCGGACAGAGAGAGCACAATTACCCATGGCGGAGATAAGGGAGACCGATGTTGAGCTTGCCATACTACTTGATAAGACAGATCCCATACCTGCATGTGTGATTTGTTCATCTTATATTATATATACTATGAAATGGTTAAAAAGCCTTAGCAACTAATTGATTTGGAAATCAGAAAATCTCAACAAGTCAGTCTTAATGAAAAGGAGCCAATAATCTTTTTTTTTTTTTTTTTTTTTTTTTTTTGTGCCCTAGACTTGGTCCACCGCCTAGTGTCTGGAGTTTCGCTCCAACTAATCGAGGCCAAGTCGCTGTTGGGTCTTCATTCGGAGGGGATTTTCCCAACATTGTTTTTGCCACTCCCAAAAATTGAACTCGGGCACTTGATGTGGGGTTCTAGTGCCCTTCCCACTAAACCAACGAAACGTTGGTGAAGGAGCAAATAATCTTAGCAACTTTGATACTAGTTAATATATAAGTATTTGACAACTGCAAGTGATGAACCAACATGATATTCACAAACATTTGAAGAAAGAGAGGCCACTAATTTGGTCTTCAAGCCTACAGATATTGTGTGATTTGACAACTAAATGACACAAGACCAAAAACTGTTACAAGGATAAGGCTCAAGCAAATAAGCAAGGCACAAAATAAATTTCAACCATCAAAGAAACTGAGTTTTCTTGTTGTAAACCAATGTTAAACAATAATATTACTAAGCAACCCTGATCATGACAAAGTTACTTCATGAAATCATGTTTTGTATTATATATTTCCTGCATAACCTGTCAGGGTAATATTACAGATATTTCATGTTTGTTGCGAATAACGAGGATGTTAGCTGTTAGGTATTTCAGAAAAGCATACTTCAAAGTATATTTGTCTTAAAATGACAGGATCAACAGTTTGAAAAGGTTAATTACAACTAATGTAAGTTATCCAGCAACTGTGACACAGCATGAGACTTGCATGCTCCCACCAAAAAGACTCGGTTACTGTCATTGCAAATAGTTTTGAACAAAAAGGATACTAATTTTAAAGGGATGTCTTGATTTAACAGAAAGATCTTTATCAACTAGATAGTGCTGCCCGGGATGACCCAGAACCAAAAAGATCATTTAAAGAATGTACAAAAGCATCGCTTGGTGTACAAAACAGGAGAACAAAGGGATTTCCTGCAAATCCTCTCAACAAAGAAAAATGCTTCAGACACAGATTTTGCAGGAACCCCATGCAATCCCTACTTTACCATTTGAAATAAAATTTTCCTCCTTGGATTATGGGCACACCTTCCCCCCCACCCCAATTTTTTTTCCCCCCTAAAAACAAGTTGAGAGTGTCAGAGAATAAAATTATTTGCAAACATACCAGATCTTTTCTTAAAAGAGGATGCAAATGCAGGACCAACTGCACTTGATGGTCTTCCAACCTTCTTCTTCTTGCACCTTAAAAGGAAGAAGATTGCTCCAAAACAAACTAACAGGAGTACAAGCGCAGATGAAAAAATGATGAAAATTGTTCTGGAATTCATCCTATTTTTCTTGCTGCCAAATTCTGCAGTGAGGGGAAATTGCTGACTTCCAGCAGTACCAGTTGGACTTCCCGCTGAACTCGGTGGTGAAGAAGGAAGACCTGATAACTACACTGTCAGGCTCTATTGCAGCATTTATGCACTGAAGAACATGTTGATGTTAAGGTAAAAAAATGTTTGTACCTGGATACTGAATAAATATAACTTGATAATCACCAAAAAGTGTCTTATTTAGAGGCACCTTCTTCTGCCAGAATCTCTCATAAGTCAGTATTGCTGTAGTAATATCAAATTTATCTCCCAGTGGAACCAAGTCAATATCAACCACTGCTCTTCCCTGATCTTGATCATCAGCAACTGCACCCGTTATCTTCACTTGACTATGTTTCAAATATATACCTGCTGCAATCTCAATCTCTAGCTCATCAACCATCGGAAAGACAGCATAGAGTGCCACATCAAGAAGAAGTTTAACTTTCATAGGAAAAACACAACCACATGGCGAGCCAATGGGAGTTGAAGTAAGAGGCTCCAAACAAGTTTGACCACAACCTGCCGAATATTAAGGCATCATTCTTATTAGCAAAGTGGTATAGTTGCAAAGCCAAAAGGAGCCAGGGATTGTGTCAGATGACCTTAACACACAGGCTGTAAGGTTAGCAATTGACAAGAAGACCTTAAGTTGAAAAGCATAGCCTTCAAATAAATCTCTAAGTACATGGCAAAAAGACTGCACAGGTTCATGTAATCATTCTCAAATGCATAATGTTCTATTTATGTTCTCTAAAAGAAGTAAAAAAATAAAAATAAAAATAAATGCTTTAAGCAAAATTTGTTTAGTGTCTGCAAAAGCCAAGAGGCAAAGAAAAATGCATGGAAGGACATAATGATGCATTCAAGCCCCTAAACTCTATACTTGACATTCATGTCAATATCTTTATCTCAATTTGGTTCCCTTTTATGTTCACTTGCTTTGATAGCATCTCATGAAATTGATTATAATTATAGAGCAGGACATCTAGGGAAAAAGAATGAAGCAACAATTTTAATTTACGGGATGCTTCAGGTCATTAAAGTCTATTGATTGACACCTGTTCTTAAGTTGTCCATCTACAAATCCCAAATGTTTGGTGCCAGTTATCAAAGATATTTCATCATCTTGATGTGCAATAATCAATTTATCACGCTTCGATCTTGCCTTAGGTGGCACCAAATTTGAGCCAACCGGACCCCCAGATAACAACCATGAAAGATATGTTTAGTATTTTGTGATATACAATTTGCCATCAAAACTGTCAAGAGTCATGGAAACAAGCGAATCATGCATTGCTTTTTTGGTAACTCTAGAGGATGATAGATTCATCAACTTTGGTGAAAAAAGAGCAGTTGCCATCAAAGTAGCAAGAAAATATACGACAGAGAGAATTTTATGGTGAGTGGCAAAGGAGGTAGCAGATAAAGCCTATAAACAATGTGGGTGCCACAAATACAGCCTATAAATTCATTTGGTACCTACAAGTGGTGGTGCTCTATATTCTTTTTCATTAGGAGCTTATGACCTTCCTGATCTATACACAAAATTTTCTCAGTGAAGTCAGACTACATCTATGCCAACCAGATCCGTGAATACCATATAAAAATACATATTTGACATTAGAATTGTCCCTAATATTTAATTCTCACAATGAGGAACACGGATTTGTTCCCTATGGAAAACATCCATACAAACATTCAATACCAATCACAATATGATAATGTCGCAACAATACAAAAAAGTTTGAGAAAGTGAAAAAGAGAATGTTGCTAATATAAAATAATAAACAAAATAAACTATTGTTTTTGCAATGCAAAGTCTCCAAACAAAATAATAATTTATCAAGGGATTTATAAATTTCAAATGCAATGGTAATGATTTTAGATTTGTTCAAAAATCCTACTCGCAAAGTAACACCCAAATCCCTATCAGTGCTTTCCAAAATTTTACCTTTGTGTGCTGGTAAATCCTTTTCTCAAAGTTTCAACCTGAAAGTTTTTCAAAAGTTTATTTTAAACACTTAAAAATTTAAAAGTGAAGGTTTATCTTTATTGTTCCAACTTTGGCAATGAAACATATACATTTTGTAATTAAGGCTTTCAGGGGGGGGGAAAAAAAAAAAAAAAAAACCAAGTCTCTTGTGTGTATATCCTTCTCCAAAAACAATAAAGTCTTCAGACACACCAGATTGCCAGCATGGTCCATAAGTGCCTGAGCAATCTTCTTCCCTGTCTGTGGTTAACAACTTGTTTCTCTTAAAGAAATTTGCCAGCCACATAATATTAGATATTTTCCAGAATTTAGATAACGAAAACTTAAACTCATCTCATTCAAATTAAAACAAATTAAGAGACTCCTGACCTGACATATGACCTCAACAAATAAATGACAACTTTTTAATGCTTTGAAGCCCAGTTTTTAATTTATTCTTTCTTTTCTATCAAAAAATTAGTCCATTCTTCATGTCATGGACATCCGAATAAAGTCTCTGTGTACTCTGTGTGTGTGCGGGCGCACGCATGTGTGTGTGTGTGTGTGAGTGAGAGAGAGAGAGAGAGATAAGGGAAAGAGGTATACATCAAATATTACCTGCTGAAGGTGTTGGCGAAACAGCAACAGGTCCCACTGGACTTTGATGATGATGATGATAATGATGCCTCGGATGGGGGTGTTTGCTAGGACCAGAAGCAATTCCTAGAAGTGAACATTAAAAGGTTAGTGCAAAAATTATATATTTAGCAAAAGCTGCATGAATTTCAGTACCTTCATGCATTGGAGATGGTGCAGGTGCAGGTGCAACTGTGGGTCCCAAAGAAGACTGTGCTTTAGCAGGAGCAACAGACATGATGGTAGGCCTCAATTTTCCTGACCAACAAAATATGGTAACTTCATGGATTGGTTGATTTAATTCATGAGAAGTAACAAATAAGTTAGGAGGCCTTAAACTGAATGCAAGGGAGAATTGGCACCTGTTGCTTAGGTCTTACTTTCACTAAACAACTAATGATAGCAATGCAATAATTAGATGTGGCAACTATGGAACATATAGTGCACTTATCCTCTATATCTATGATCATTCTATTCTAATTCTAGTAGTTGACTCCAAGACCATAAAGAGAATCATGATATGAAGGTCAGAGCCCGGATTTTATAATATGCTCATCAAGTTGAACCCTAGAAGAATATCTTTTTAGGGAATTATGTAGGCAGCCAACAGATTAAAAGACATTAAATAAAAAAAAAAAAAGTTGTATGAGTTGCAAGAGATAAGTAGTAATTTTTGACCATGCCAAACATTTTTCTTACTTTCCAGAAATGCTACATTTGAGTCAATAAAAGCAACAATAAATGTTGTCAGGCATCAAACCATAATATAGGTTTCCCATTTTGATTACTAATACATTGTATGTTTTCTTTAAAATCATTATATTCATGAGCATGAAGAGTTGGCATTTTTTCTATTTTTGCCATTGTTTTTTATCTTGCCAGTCCTGAAGGAGTGAAGTGGGAAGTTTCTCTTTCTATAGAGAGGAAGAAAGATTTCTACAAAGCTTCTGTCAATTATTGCTGAAGTACTCTTTTGTGGTGCAGTGCAATGGTGCTTCACATTCCACCCTGAACCCTTCAGATTCCAGATTATCCTTCTTGTACATAGTTTCTGTGCTTATCAAGAATGCACTCGGTGCCCCGCCATTTTACGCATTTATTCTATAAAAAAATAAGAGCACAAGTACCCTCCTTGCCAGAAATGAGCTTTTCAAAATGAGAATGATAAGTTCAAAAAAAAAAAAAGTGATTTTTTTTTTCCTCCCTCATCTTCTTTGTTTTTTCCTTTTTTTTTGGGGGGGGGGGGTTAAGAGGCAGTTGACCAAGAGCAAAATGTAAAAAGACAGACAGAGATAATACTTTACACTTTTGACATGCACTTTGCCCACTTACCATGATTATTGGGGGTTCTTCTCATTGATAATGGTTGGCTTGATTGCACAGCTGGAAACAAGAAAATGTGCAAGAGCAGATGCCCTGAAGAAGAAGCGCATGTAAATATCACATCAAACTATTTCCATTGAATAGCAGAGCCACTGTTTTGCGCAAGAAGATTTGTGGGTGCACTCCCTCTGCCTATTTCTACTTCGAGATATGGTAAATGTTTTTAGAAAATAACTGAAGCTGTGAGACTCAAATATACTGTCACTCAAGAATTTGTTGTACAAAGGATGTTTTCAAAACTTAAAGGCCACATATAGAGGAACCACATACACATCATCTCAAACTGGCTCATTCAAACAAAACAAAAAAGCACCATGTATTCCACAATGATTTCAAAAAACAAAACTACTGAAAAGTCACCTTTACACTTACAGAGTTTAATTTTAAGTCATAAACAATGTTCTCTCTCTTTTTTTCACAAAATTGCCAAACTATAGACCTCATTTACCCCCACCAACCACCCGTATCCCCTCCCCCACAAAAAGTAGAAGATACTTACACTAATTTTATTTACTTTCTTTCACCTGTAATGTGGGACGTATTATATGCACTGGGCGAGTTAAGCTTTTTGGTATTTTATGGGGTTTTGCTCAATTTCTCAAGTCAAAATTAATGAACGAAACATGGTAAGGTGCCCATGCATAAAATGGCATAAAGTATCCTCTCTTGACAACAGTCCTGATCTATGAGATGAAGAAAACATTGCACTCAAAATCCCAAACATAATTAATGTAAATGAATGTGGAATTTATTAACTCAATGCATAATCCTCACTTACCCATTTCGGTAGAATACTAGGTTCATTCCTGTGCAAAGATTTGAGAATGCACCATGAAGATAGACCAGAGTAAGTAAGCCTACCCATAAAATAGATCCACCGCGATAATTATCGTTTCCATATACAAACAAGTATTCTTCAGCTAAAACTATATAACGAAAAATAATTAATCGGACTCCATAAATTTTACGCCCTTTTAGTCAATTATCTTGATTATGTTCAATAAGCGAATTCAATTGCCTCATTATTTCCAAGTCTTTTTGTAGATTGATAAATATCCATCCTCTCACAAACCCCAAGTCGCCGACAAATATCAAATCAACACTCCATGCTACCAGGAAGAGTAAAAGTAGCGTGAATGAAAATGTCACTAATCATAGTTTTCTCCAGAGAATCGAAATTCATAATTTTGAACTACATTTTCTTAAACAGGGAGAAAAGCAGAAGAAGACGAAGTCCATTACCTAAAGATGAAGAAATCAAACTGAGCAAGAGAGAGATAAAAAGAAGCATTAGAAACAGAAACCGCATCTTCGCTTGCCAATCTGAAGCTCAAACAATTCATAGCGAGAATCTAAAAACTCCGAGCTCAGCAATCTCACTTGGACGAAGCTCAAAATCGTTACAGCAAAGCAAGCGCCGACAAAGAAACTCATCGTCCACTTCTAGCTCGAAATCGAAAGCTCGCATTGCTAAAAAAATAGTTGAAAAATAGCAGAGTAAGAGCAAACCCTGGACAAGATAGAGCAATGTAGACGTCTGAGTTTAGGTTTCAGTAAAGTAGATCCACAAAAGGCGCGAATGAGAGTGAGAGAGAGTATGCAGAAAGCGGAAACGGAGTGAGGTGAGAGAAAGAGAGGAGGGAGGTTGGATCTGGAGATAAGAACAAGAGAGGGATCTTAGAAATGACAGTTTTGGAGAGAGAGAGGAGAGGAGAGAGAAACGAGCTGTTGTTTTCTGTAGCGTGGGAGGAGAGGGAGAGAGAGAGAGAGAGAGAGGGGGGGAGAGGGAGAAGAGTGGGGTGAGAGGCTTTATTGCTGGTGTAGCTGCATCAGTTCTGCTTTTAGGCGTTTTGATGGCTGTCTCCTCCACTCTCCTATTCTACGCGTGCTTCTCACCGACGCTTAATTTATGCTCATCAATCCATTCATGCTTGCATATTTGGCAAAGTTCCATCATATCGTCTTTTCCTCTTTCCGTTGATATCTGTGGTAGAGCTAAATTTGTTAGTTCCGACCTGAATCTGTCCCATCAAAATTTCATTTATAATTATTTATTTAAAATGGGTTAAATTATAATTTATTTGAGTTTTTATTTTTGAAAATTTTGCTCGATTAAACATGTCAATAAACTTGTTGGAATTTTATTTTAATTATAGATATTATTTTCAATTATATATTTATAATAATTAGTTAAATGCCTTTTAGTTTTAACAATTAATTAAGATCAATAGAGATAATCAGTTTAGTAGAATATGATATTAAATCTCTTAATCAAGATTTTAAATTCGATTTTTTAAAATGAAAAAAAATTATGTTGGGAGGATAGTCTCCCGAAATGAATTATTATAAGTTCGAACTGAATTAATCATAGTATAATTTTAGATATAGTATTATATAAATAAAAATAAAAGATAAAAATAAAATTTTTTATCAGAAAAGCTTAAAATTCAAATTTGAGTTGATTAATAGGACTCTGAGCTTGATATTAAATTTGAGTCTAATTGAAATTATTTTCAAATATATAGCAAACTTAGTTAATTTAAAATATAAGAGCTTTTGGTTTGGTCATTTGATATCTTCACAAATTATCATGAATAATCTTCATTAAAAATAATAATTATAATTCAAATTAAATATTTGGTCATGAAATATAATAAGACTTGAGAAAGTGAATTTAATAAAATCACATTAATATTTGCACTAATTTCTCGATCTTTGATATTTTTCTAATTTTACACAATCATTTTGAAATCAAACATGATTATAAAGTGATTTGCAATTCAACTTAAAGAATTTTAATTCAAATAGATATGAGATTTAATCCAAATTTCAAATGCAGACAAGCTTGCCATGTTTGGAGCTTTCCCTGAATGGATTTCCAAATTAATATGACTTTGTAAGAAAAAAAAATCCATGATATACCCTTTTCATGCCCTAATTTGTATTCCCTGTGACAGGCATGTCTCTTTAGTTTAGTCCTAAGGACTATAGAAACATTTACCCAATTATGTATTTAAAAAGTTGTGTCATCTTAACAATCATATTTTTTATTTTGGTTTCTATTATTAGTATTTAAAATTATATTTTAATTAATTTGATTTGAATATCTGTATGAATTTTATTTAAAAAATGATTTTTTTTATTTTTAAATTTTAAATTTAATTATATGATTTGATATTTTATTCAAATTGAGTGTTGGTTAAGTTTGAAATCTTGAAAAACCGTAACGGAGGCAAGGTGGTCGGGAGTGGTTCGGGCTGGGTCTGGTCCATCAGGACGGGTTGGGCTCGAGTCGAGTGGTAAATTTCGGAATATTTTATCATCAAAAATGTCGATGGATACGTGGCATATTTTAATAGGAGAAATGGGGTGTGACGCCTGTGTGGCGTCGACCGCATCTTGCATTGATCTCATCTCCGCTCGCCGGAACACAAATGATCTTAGCAAATTAGGGTGCATATTCCAGCTTCTACGAAACTCAAAACGACATCGTCGTCACCACCCTTTTTTTTTACTCTCTCTGTCTCTGTCTCTGTCTCTCTCTGCTCCTGGTGTTCCGATCCATCACACAAACTCCCCGTCCAATTCGCTTGCAGCCAAATTGGTATGTGAAAAATAACTCGTTTAATCTCTCTCTCTCTCACTGTAGAATTGAATTCGATGATCTCTCATTCTTTTGGGTTTTTTAATTATGAATTGTCACATATGATATAATATATATTCATCCTTCATTTGGAGTTTTCTCGATTCTTTGGGTTTTTGGGAACTATATCCTTATATGTTGTTGTGCTATTCATTCAATGCTTCTTAGGGTTTTCTTTTTAAATGTTTATCCACACTGTATCGTTAATCTTAATTTTAATGCTTTTAGGGCATTTTCGCAGTTCTATTATAACATGTTCATGAATTACTTGTTTTTTATCCGCCTCCATCGAGAACCAGTTCATGGTTTTTTTTCCCCAATTGAGTAGGACATGCGCTAGGAAATTTTTTGGTTTCACTGATTATTTAAGGTAATGGGTTTGTGTTCTTTTGGTGGCACTTGTATTGTGAAAATTTTCTTCTAATAATGTTTTTCCGGTTCTGCTGCTGAGGGAACTCTTGAGATTTAAGGTTTTTCGATACTCGGCAATTTCTAGTATTTGATGCTTGGGCAATATTAATTTGAAGATCCCTGAATAATTTTCTTCTTATACTTCTCCGTAGTTGAGTTGCACCGAAGTGTTTTGTTGTCCAAGGCCTTTCCAGATTTGTACTCCGAGTCCTATAATTGGAGATATTCTACTTCAAAAGTTTTTCTGGAGCCATAATTTGGGAATTTGCTCCTTTTCGATTGATTCAAGATTTGGGGTCTTGGACCTTTTTGGGAATTTAGCTTTTTAACTTATGCACTCAGTCTTCCACCAAAGATTTAGTCTCTGCGGGAAATTTCGCTCTTCTGCTACGCGTAATTGTGCTTTTGAGAATGGGGGATCAGGAGGTGGTTCTTGGCGCAAAAGGTCTAATAAAGAAGCATGAGTTTGTGAGGGTTATTATTCAATGCTTATATTCTCTTGGGTATGAAAAGTCTGCATCTTGTTTGGAAGTGGAGTCTGGCATCTTTCACAGATCTATGGATTTCAAATTGCTGGAGTCACAAGTGCTTAATGGAAATTTGGATGAGTGCGTTGAAATTGTCAATGCAATGGATGATGTGACCAATGAAACAAAAGCTTCTGCTTTGTTTCTGATTTTGAAGCAGTGTTTGTTGGAATTCCTGAATAATGGAGAAGATTCTTTAGCTCTTGCAGTCCTTAGAGAGCAAATATGTTCATTACTTGTTGGGAGAGATAAAGTTCACAAGCTTGCTTCTGGTATTCTTTCTCCAAAGCAGATCGGTTTGGATAAGCTTGATGATAATGTTATCTGTGAACTGCGGAAACTGTTGCTGATGGAGTTGGAGAACTTACTTCCTCCACCAATCACCCTGCCAGAGAAAAGGTTGGAAAAATTAGTTGAGACTGCTGTCGCTTCTCAAGTAGAGTCGTGCATGTATCACAATTCTTTTGATACTATTTCACTTTACGAGGATCATTGCTGCGGTAGAGATCAGATCCCAACAGAGATAGTCCAGGTATGCTTCTTGCAGTAAATTAAGTTATCATAGCTCTAAAAGTCGACCATATATCTCCTTCAGTTTGTTTCAGAAATTTTCTTGTCAAGCTCACAGTACCATGGTGACTAGTTGAATTTATTCAATTTGATTCTCAGACTGTTTCTTGGTACATTCATCTGTCATTCAAGCATTTTAATCCTGTGTGTTGTCATTGCATTTATTCTGTAATTGTGACAACAGTATATTTGTCTGATTACAGAGTGGCATTTTGCATAGGAATTTGTCCTTGCATGAAAGATCACATGACCTAGTAAAATAGCATGCTAGGCATATGGTTAGTGTAATATTCATTAAATCTTAGAGGACAAAAGAAAACTGTTCCATTAAACAACATATCTATACCCTATGGATGAGTTGCTCGTTAATTATTTGGAAATGATCGGTGAATTAGAAAATATTGTTGTGTGCTGTTGTTTGTAACTGCTCTCTCACTGGAACTTACCCGTTACAAGAAATTATAGGCCCATGTGTCCTTGATTTTTGACGATGATAAGGCAATCTATGGAAAAAACAAAAGGAAAAATGGAGAAAATTTTTGTCAAGATCTTATACAAGAAATTAAGTTAACATTCTTGTGATTTCATATAAATTGATTTAATGTGGTAAAAATTGTTGCAAGCATCGATGATTTGATCTTCAAGCAATTGTCAAGCATTAACTTCAATAAGTTGAATTTATAGCAAAATAGTGCAAACATCAACTTGCTACTTTGTTAAAAAAAAAAAAAGGATTAATTTAGGTGTCATTTTTTTTGGGTCTTTATACTGATAATGAAATTAAAAAAAAAAAAATTGACTGTATTATAAAAGCAAAATATGTAATACTTGATATAAATATGATAAATATCAATATCATCGACTGCTGAACAGAAAAATTGACTCCTTAACTAATTCTCTGTTGAAGAGAGAGTTCCTTATTGGGAAGTCTTCATAAGTCAAGTAGTAGGTTTTCTGGATTCTCCCGTGGCAAATTCACAACTAAATAGATCTTTATTTTCTCTGAATTAGTTTCTGTGTAGGAGTTGTACAGTATCATGACTCAATATGGTTTCTTCAATTACTTAAAGGAATAAGTGACAAAATTTGTAGATGGGTTCCTTTGAGTAGATTGTGCTGAAGCATATAGCGCGTATCACATGATTTCATTTGTATATTGATTTATATAGCAGTAAAGATACCAACTGCTGCTGAGCTTGTTCTTCTTGTTGCATTCACCCAGATGGGGATTGCTGTTATCATTTCATCTTTTAGATTGGGGGGGGGCAAAAGGCACAATTATCATAAATCACCAGCTTTAACTTGATTGCAGTTGTTAGGGATTCCTTATTTAAGAGTAAGGCCATGTATTCATTCATTATATATTTAATAAAACTTTATACTGGCAGAGATATATGTGAAATAGGAAGAAGCAGTGTCAAAGTTTTTATTCATTATTTTTATTAAAAAACTTTTTTATCATCCATTCGTAAAGTTTTCCTTTTTCTGTTTGTAGCATGCCTGTGTTGGCAAAACTGCATAAGGAATAGTATATTATAGTATTAAATTCTTTAATGTTGTTCCCATCTTTCCTGAGGCCTTGATTTTTCTTTATTTTTATTCCTTTTTTTTTAATCAATTAAGATTAGATACTATGGACAGCTGAACAAACCTGATAGGCACAAGATGCTAATAATTATAAGCATCATTATAAATGTTGGAACTGGGATACAGAATTGTGTGCTTTGCCTATTTGTGCGACATCATTAATAACACCTATTGTGCATATTGTTATATCCCTTTTTTCCTAAATATCTTATGTAACCTTTTTTCATTGTTCCAGATATTGACTGATCATAAGAATGAAGTTTGGTTTGTACAATTTTCTAATAAGGGAGAATACTTAGCTTCATCATCAAGTGACTGCACAGCCATAATCTGGAAGGTAAATTTGAACACTTATTTTACTCATTGCTTTGGACAATGTTATTACCTTAGTGGCACTTGGCAGTGATGTATATTCCCTGATCATATTGCAGTCTTTTGAAAAATATAAGAAAACGAACCCCATAATTGTTTAACAAGGCTTCAGAATGTTGCTGCCGTCAATAGTATCTTAAATGAGAGAGTACACTTTACCCACTTTCCATGGGCTATATGTACTAGCTTCCATACTGTGGTCAAAGCACCAGTATTCCCTATCCTCCTGTCTTGGGGTTTGACCATGCAATCATTTGCTACTTGTTATCTGATTGACTGCCTTTTGTGGTTGGAGATAAGAAAGCAATAGCTCCTAGTTGCACATTGCTATTCCTGCATGGGATAGGGATTCTTATAATCTGACTCTGTGAGGAGGGGTATACCCAAGAAACTTTATAGTTACACTATTCTTCTAAGAAAGAACATCTTGTGACTTTGTGTCCCTTTTGACAACTTTTTGTTTTAAGACGATTGCAAAGAGTGCTGCTGGTGGAAACATGGTCTGAGCTCCGAGCTTGGCAACTTTAGATATCTTGGCAGAATAAATGAATCCTCATCTATCTTTCTAGGATCATGGTCGTGTTTTGTGCTATGGTTATTGCGTTTGCTACCTTGGTGACCACATTACTCAATGAATACTAATTGAACGTATCAAACTCTGTATAACCAAATAGTTATTTAATCTCACTTCCTTCATGATCTTCCAATCCATCAAATTTTGTTTTGCTCATCTTTAAACTTCAAATTTATGCCCCTGAAGTGCCAAATGTTATGTAGCACTCCAATGTCGTGTAAAATAGCTTTATTTTGTATTTGGTTTCAATTGATGGAACTGAAAGGAAGGGAAGAAGAGAAGGTGGAGAGGAAGGAAGAGGTGTGACTGCTTCCAACTTTTGGTTTCATTGATGGAGTGGAAGGAAAAATTTCAGTTCTACCAACTTTTTTTTTTCCTGTAAATTTTAACTGCCAGAATATCTGTATGTCAACAAAAATGATATGGTTAAATTTTAAATTGTTTGTTTTTTCTTGTTCCTTCACAATCCACCCATCAAGTAGCGGATTCTATCTTGCGGATCCCATGAGAAAAAGGCTTCCTACTTTCCTCTCTTTTCTGCACTTGATTGGTGTAGCTTCTCTTCCCTCCTAACTGTTTCCCTAAATACGAGCATAGCTTAATCCCCTAGAGTTAGAAATCCTTGTTGCACATTCCTGTGGGTGCAATCATTATCCGTTTTGATATCTATTAGCCTCCCTGAGTTGAGGGAAATCCTTGTAGAATTTGATTAGTTTAAAATATCAAGTTAATATCACTTAAAGATTTCGGATTTTATCTTTATGCACATGAAACAATATTGTTTTGATGCAATATCATTTTTGTATCAGTTCATATTTTCAAAAAATGTGTTGTATCATTGTGTACTCAAAATGCTGTGATTGTATCTCATACTATATCCCTGCTTCATAGTCTGAATATTTCTAAAAGACTTTGAATAGCAGAAAAATCCATTTATTAGTTTGGCTCAATTATATAGGATATTTTTTATATTAAATTTGATATGCGTACAATGCAACTCTTAGTTGAGTATGAATTATTGTGTTACATATTTAGAAAATAATACTGTTTTATTGGCATTTCCTATTGTAACATCATACTTCATAGAAATCGCTAATGCAGCCTTATCTTTTTATCTTTTTATTTTTATTTATTTGCTCCTCTCCCATGCTTTGTGTCGAAGATTCATTTTAATTTGACCCACTTTCAGTCTTCTGACTATCTACTTTAGGAAAAACATGAAATCCTTTGTGTCAATGTGCCTACAATATGTCCACATGCAAGATGTTTACAAGTAAGAAATGAGGTCTGACTAGGAGAAAAATGCATACGAGAAGCGAAAAGATCTGAGACTAGTTAGTAAATGTTGCTTTCAAAACATTTATATTGTGTAGATGTTCAATGACCTTAAGAGATTAGAACTTCAACAATTGGATTATGTGTGGATTTATTTATTTGTTTTTTTAATTTTTTGGGAGGTGGGGTAGGGGTGGTGGTGTTGTTTTTCGTATGGAGGAAACTACAAGTATGTGAATCAAGATTTACGGATAGATGGTGTAAGAAATTGCCATGTAAGGAAGATTTGTGGAAGTGGTAGTTTAGTTGGTTTTGGGAACAGGGGTGATTATTTTACACTATTTTACTTCCAAAAGGCTGTCAGTGGTGCATTTAATAAAATCATCAAATCGGTGAATCTTGATGTTGTCTGACTTTCTGAAGTTGTGTTTTACAATGTGTGGCTTAGGCAAGGTTTTCTGTGGTTTATCTAGATAAATAAGAAGGCTGGTTGGACTTATATAGATGGTAAATAGTTGGAATTTTCACAGAGCTTAAGGAGAATCATGACTAAGTTGTCCTGTCATAACTGTACAATGTCATTCCTAGTGTTGATGCCTGACTGCTGAATTTATGTAGATTTGTTATGGATTAGAATAACATTTTGATTCTAAAGCATTTGTACAGAATAGTAGCAAGGTGATACTAGATCTGGCGTGAGGTGGCTGGTTTTGATGAGCATATGGTATTTTGGGACTTAATTGGCTTGTTCTATTGGTGCTTATTGTGGTTGATTCCAAAATTGACAATTATGCCTTACCCATTTAGTCTTTTCTCTTTTGTATTTTATTTGTTCAGTAATTTTAATGATGTTATTTCTTTCCATACATGGACACTGAGATTTAATTAGTGGTCAGTTAAGATTTTATTCAGGAAGGTGAACTGAACAATTTTCAGGAGTTGATGTATATTTGAGTGTTGGTATACTTAAAATGAAACAGGCACAAGTTTTGAGGATGAAATGCTCCAAGGTCACATTTTGATGGCACCTTTGATGCCTAATATCTGTACGACTATTTATGACATGCTCTAATATATCTGATATAGAAAAGAAAATTCTGCCCCAACCCTCTCCAGGGCAAAAAAAAAAAAAAAAAAAAAAAAGGAACAAGGAGAAAATATTGAGTTGAGCAAGTAACGTCAATTCTTTTGTTCTATCTATGAAGTATGGACATGAGGATGGGGATACGACAAACTTTCCAATATAAATTAATACTACTTATATTCAATTATCAAATTCACATGATAAAAATAATTTTGTCTACAAATATTCTAAAGTAATCAATTAAGCAGCTTGTGTAATTTGCACAGAAGTATGATTTGCTTTTGAAAAGGACTCGTGCAGTGTCTAAAGCAATATTATCATCCCATTATGCTACTACTTGAAGGTTCTTATATTTAAATAACTTGAACACACCACATGGTGCATTTAACATGTACCTGGAAAGTGCTGGACAAGTTTTGACAGCCACTACTACACTGCTCATTCTTCATTTGTTTATTCGTGATATTCTCCATCTAAATTTCCATTAGAAATGTGATTACTATGCTAGCCATCCCCTGCAGTTACAAGATCTGCAACTAAGTACACTGCACATGCACAATAGTTTTTTCCTTTTTTCTTTTGGTTTTTTTTTTTTTTTTTTTTTTTTTTTGGGATTTTCTCAACTATTGAGAGAAATTTGTCGTGATGATTGCAGCATTATGATGGTCTCTGCAAAGACTTTTGAGACTGGTGGAGGTATTCTCTCCATGACTCCTAAAATTGGGATAATTGCTTCTAATTCACATTTCACTTCTTTCTCATATATTTCTAGAACCTAAATGATCATGCAAGTCAGAATTCTATCATTTTTTATAAGTGCTGATATGTCTAACCAGTTAAACTCTTTCCAGTTTAGTGTAGCTTAGACCGTTGAGAAAACTAGAACTTTCTTTAATGCACTGCAAGGTCAAAATGATTAAGCTTTTCCATTATACCTATCAGCCTAAGTGAGGTTGGTGTGCACTGAGAAGGCACGCCCATTTGCACACAGATCACGAATTTTTAAGTTGGTTAGAAAACTGAGATTTTGAACTCCTGATGTAACTGAGCTTTATCTTGTCCCAAATTGATTTATCTAAAGTTTCATGCTTTGACTTGTGAAGTGCTTTGTTTCGTTCATGATATGATTTGTTTTGGTGTCATTTTATTTGTTTGAAGTACACGTATCAAATGAGTTGGATGAATTTTAGAGCTGGTGTTCTATCTTGCAGTTGATACCATTTTTTTTACTTGCAAAAACATTGGAATTTGCTCCCCCTTCTGATTTCAGTCAAAACTATTGCTGCTAGGTTCTTGAAGATGATAGATTAACATTGAAACACACACTTCGAAGCCACCAAAACCCAGTCTCCTTTGTAGCATGGAGTCCAGATGACACAATGCTGCTCACCTGTGGGAATGTAGAAGTTGCAAAGCTATGGGATGTGGAAGTAGGTACATGCCTGCGAACTTTTGGGGATCAAGGATTCACTGTGAGTTCATGTGCTTGGTTTCCCGATTCAAAACGACTTGTCTGTGGCAGCTCTAACCCAGAAAAAGGCATCTATATGTGGGACTGCGAAGGAAACGAGATGAAAAAGTGGAAAGGGACGAGAATGCCCAAGGTTTTAGATCTTGCAGTGACACCGGATGGTGAGTACCTTATCAGCATATTTTCTGATAAAGAAATCCGAATATTAAATGTCAACACAAATGCCGAGCGGGTCATCTCAGAAGAGCACCCAATCACATCCCTATCAGTTTCGACGGACAGTAACTTCCTGATAGTCAACCTCAACAGTCAAGAGATTCATATGTGGGATGTTGCTGGGAAATGGGAAAAACCTCTGAAATATTTAGGTCACAAACAGCACAAATACGTGATAAGGTCGTGCTTTGGTGGGTTAAATTGCTCATTCATTGCCAGTGGCAGTGAAGATTCTCAGGTTCGATTCCATTTCTATTCAGCTTCTAGTGTGCTTTTTTCATCTTTAGCTTGTAAAGGTACACTTCTGTTCAATTCTATGATCTTTCCGGAAAGAAAGGCTTGCAGTTTGCCATAAGCTAGTTGACCATTTGTCAAATTTTAAATCTAAGAAGTATGGACATTGCAAAGTTATAAAATTTTACACTATTATAAATTATCAGTGTTGTGCGGTGCCTGAAGTGCCTTTTTATTGTGACACCATGGTCATATAGACTCTAATTCATGTTTGTTGTACGAATCAATATTGATCAATATCTTCTTGATTCTTTTGGGTGAGCAATGCATTCAGCAAATTTTTTTTGGTGCGCCCTTGAAGGTGTACATATGGAATCGACGAAACTCTAAGCCGATCGAGGTCTTGTCTGGCCATTCAATGACTGTGAACAGTGTGAGCTGGAATCCCACAAGGCATCAAATGTTAGCATCGGCAAGCGATGACCACACCATCCGAATATGGGGACCTTGAACGTACAAAGAGAGAAGCTGATTTGAATATTGCTATCAAATGGGTTTCACCAACCTCTGTATATTGTCATTTTCAATTTTCCCCTATTTTTTAATGCATTTGTAAAGAGCATCGAGTTACATCAATCACCACATTCCATGAAGTTTTGTATGGCCTTTTTTCTTGTATACTCTTTGTCAAAGCCACCCCAATTTTTCTTCCATGTAAAATAGCTTTTGTGACTTTTGCTCAGGTATTTTTGTAGAAGTGGTTTTGCACCATGTTGCTTGATTTTTAGACACCTGTGGCTTGTAAGCTGACCTGAATGTTGCTGCAATGTGCTATGTCCTACAAAATCATCACTCTCTCTTGCAAGTGAAATGATATCAAAATTTTGGGTCTCTATATGGCTGCAGACCTTGGTACAAAAGATGGTGTACTGATGGCATATAATATATATATATATATATATATATATATATATATATATATGTTGTCCGGTTGCTATAAAGCAAGATAATGTTGGCACAAAAGGATAGTGCATACCTGGGCACAACATTTGGTCATTTTGTGGTCCAAAAAAAAGTACAAAATTGATGGTCTTTATGTGGTACTTCATGGATGATCACATAACACTGGCATAACAATGACATGATATGCCACTGTACATATTGATTCTGGTACCAATATGAGCTTAAAATCTTGGATTTGGAGGTTAATGGTACCAAGTCTACAACTGCCAAAAGCAATCAAGAATTATCCTGGTCAAGATTTGGGAGAGAGCATGTTTATGGCACATGTCGAAAGGTAAAAAATCTAGAAGGGAGTGTGAAACAAGCATAATTTAGGTCAAACGAAGCTCGCCACCGTCCAACACACCAATCTGAATAGAGAGTGATGGCATCCCTGTCCAACAAAAGACCCAGACAAAAACAACCGGTACACCTCCCCTCTCTACTAAGAACAGAAACCCTAGAACCTGGGTGCGTGGATATGAAATATTCCTCTCTCTCTCTCTCTCTCTCAACTCAAGTGGGCTGACATGAAACCAGTTTGTATGCCTAATTTGACCAAAATATACAGTTGGAGCAATTCAAAAGTGAGGTCACTATTTTCCTCCTAATTGGGACATCACAAATGAACCACAAAGATCAGTCTTAGAAAAGCAGTTCCATTTACTCCTGTAAAGATTTTTTTTTTTTTTTTTAATTACCAAAATATATGTGTGCCTTTATAATTCCCTACGAGGCATGGCAATAGTATAACAGATGAATCTAATCAAAATTAGTCAAAATAGGCACATTAAATAAAACCTTATGCAACAAACATTAAGGAGGGGTGGAGAAAAAAAGAAACACTGCTGACTGGGTTTGAACGTGACATTCATTGTGAGACTAATTAATGCATCTCTCTCTTTCTTTGACTAGGAAGAAGGAGATCACAAGTGTGCAACCTTAAAAAATAAAAATAAAAAATACTGTCTTGATAAGGAATAGTGATAATTATGAAGAGGAATCAAATTTGTAAAACTTTATCAACAGCAATCAAGACATCCCAAGTGCAATAAGTCCTTTGGGGATGATTACAAGGTCTCCCTGCACCGAATTCAACATACTCCGACTCCGGTGACCCTTTCGGATATACTTTCACCTTGCCTTTCTGCACATAACACGTCTCTTCTGCGTCAAATCTGAGTTGATATTTCCCCGGAGAGCATCCCCATCTTCACATGTATTAGCCAAATATACAAAGGGGTCATGTTTCCTATTATTAATATTAATATTGAGAGAGAGAGCGAGACTTACTTGGGCCATGAATTGATTCCAAGCTCTTGAAGTTTCGATTTCGAAGGATTCCTTTCCACTATGATTCTTAGATTAGAATCAGCAGCCATTTTAAAGAAAAGATAGAAGGTATTATATTTGGGACCCTCTCTCTCTCTTTCTCCTAAGAATTTATCTCTTATTTTTCTGTCTAAAAGATTTTTGTTATTTGTTTTGGTGGATCTCTTTCTCCTGAAAGGAAAACAGAAAGCAAAACGAAAAGTGCAAGCACAATACTTGGTTTGGTGTTGTGGGTGTATATATGCCAAGGCGTGGAATTGGCCATAATTGCCTTTTTCTCATTAATTGTGCATGCATCCATCACATGTTTTAGGGGGGGGGGGGAAAATCTATAATATATAATAGAAATTTTTATTATATTATATATATTTTCCACAACAAAAAAATTAATAATTTAAAAGAATATTTTTATATTATTGTGGATATTGATATTCAACATGGGAAACATGTGTGATTCTTCACCTCTCAAACCTAATCTAATATTCAAGAAAGTCGGTCTATAATTTTCCATAGCAAGAGCCATGTAAGTCCTAAAAAATAGTTTAGTGATCATAATCACCCTTCTCAAACCCTGTGATTTGAGGTTTAAATTGCAATATAACAAAAAAAGAGCCATATAAACAAAAACCATAAAATCATGTCTAAGATTTGTCGAGTAAGACTGCAATTAAGTTGTTCGAGTATTAAAGTTTGAATGCTAAGTAGGTTTTCAATTATTTCTAATCTTTGTGATGAGTATGAATACGATAAATATTAGTTTGATACAATTAATTTCAAATTATATTTATTTGTCTAGTAGAGTCTTTTTATTTTTATCTTCTCTTTTCTGATTCGATTTCGTTTGGTTACATTGATTACAGAACTATCATTTTCATTCTATAAAATAAGCAATAAAATTGGAATTAAATTTTATAAACATTGTTTAAATTCTGATTTTAGAATTGTGAATTGGAATACTTTTATGATATCCCATAATAAATTGTTGGCTGTTTATTATTTTTCCATTACGCGTGATCCTCGTCTGCTAATAATTATGAAAATTTCATATGACAGAAAAATAGTAAAACCATTTTTAATTTCGTGCAATGTAGGAAGATCACCGAATGCAATGGACAGAGATTTTGGTCAACGACAGGATCGAGAGAGCTGGTCACCCCGGTCAAGCACCGCGACAGATAATTAATTTTACCTGTCTGACGTTGCAGAGGTGGCAGGAGATAATTGGATCATACGGAAGACGTCGTTTTGACCAAGGCTTTGGCTATGGTCCCACCATGATCATATCGACATAACCAACTCTGTTGAGCACGAAACCTTTGGCTTCTTATGAGATTTTAATTAATATGGGCAATGAACATAGTGATTGCTAGCAAAGCCAAGCAAAGCATGATTAAGATGCCATTTCTCTTGCAAAGTTCAAAAAACATTATTATGGAAGGGTTCTATTATTACTCCCAAATATGGTGTCTGCTTGTTTTATAACATGGGATCCGATGTGATCTTGCTACCATTCTTTTAACTTTTTTATCGATCGATATTTAGATTTTATTTGATTAATCTAGTGCGAATATTATAGAGTTTATTAAGATTACTCTTTTTAAATGTTGGATTTTTTAATTTTTATGCATAGTGAAAGTAAATAATTTTTAAAAAATTAATAAAATTGAATTAGGATAAATATCTCAATATCGGGCCTTAAAAAATAACGGAATCTTTGAGCCACGAACTTTCGAATGATGCAGTCGGGATGGTGATCACCGAGATTAATCGAATCACCATCAGCCGGATTACGGCACATCAATCTCAAATCCGGTAAATCGATGACGCGAGAAATTTTTTTCGACGCGAAAATTTTAATCGTATTAGAGGAGTGAGTTACAACTCCATAGATCTTTTGGTTCCTTGATTACTCGAATGGTTATCGCCTATGGAATGCAAGACACATAAAAACCGACGAAGGGTGCTTTCAGAGCGAGGGAAATTCCGGCAGTCCAAGTCGAGAAAGAGTGATTTTGAATGTAATAAAAGCAATTAAGAGTTTTAGAGGGGAGAGATTCCTAGTGACCAATGTGTCCGAGTGTGTAAAGTCAATAGAGCGTGCATGACCTAAAAGTTTAAAGGTGTTTTATATAAAATCGAATCGTGTGGCACTAGGAGTGTTACAGCCCTGCGCCTATTACGGAGATAATCAAGAAAATCTCGAGAGTTAAATATTCAACCGTTTGTGACCTTTATCATATGAGAAGTTTCGTTATTCGGAGATCTTTTCATATCGGTAGAATTCTAGAGATATTGCTCTTAAATAGGGAACCGGACTCGTTGTGGTATTTTAACCATTCTACTTAGGATCAATAAGGCCGTTGTTGATCGGTCGTTTAGCTAATGCGAAGTCTTCGAGTTTTGCTCGTTCAATGAGCAAAGGGGCTAAGTATCCACTCGGAAAATAAATCCCCACTTGACAAATCTTGTTCGCTAGACAAGGCGACTGGGCTCCCTACCGTTAGGAGATGAAGCGACTAAGGCTGCGGTATATCCGTTGGGTAGCTATAGAGGGAGTGATGGATTACATGTCTTGGGTTGTGTTTATCGGTTGTGTTATTTGTTCCATCGGTCGGTAGCTGTTCCATCGGTTGGAACGGTCTCCCCGAGTTGTGGGCCTCGTGTGGGCCTCGTGTGTAGGCCTGTTAAGTGTTGGCCCTTAGCTTGGTGTTGGTGCATGTCTTTATCATTTGCCATGACCCTAAATGGCATTATTTCTTGAGAAAGGCGATAGGAGTTATGACTATTGAAAAATGCACGAGACTTTTGAGTGCGACCTTGGTTGTTTCGATTTTCGGGAATTGTTTTCTATATGCTTTATAAAGATACGTGTCTGATAGGTATCACATACCCTAATATTTTTGCTTGTTGCTCTCTTGATCTTTTGCGAACAGCTTTTTCTGAGAAAATGTCGAAAGGTTTTTCCTCGTTGTGAGACATAGATAACATATGGAGTACGATGACCGAAGAAGAACTGTAGGAAATCCGGAGGAACATGTTGCTCGGAAGCGACTTTGAATTGGTGTTGCCTGGCGAAGAGGACAGGGCGAATCATACTTGCGACGGTTTGTGTCTAGATGTATAAATAATATATGAAATGCAGTTTGAAAGGTCTCATATACTGGTTGTGAGATGTTTTGAGATATTGGAATGTCCACTCTTCGTTACTCATCCTTAGTGCTTGGCATTTTGTGGTCGCTTTGATTTCTCTGTTAGGGTTTTGTCGTATTGTTTTGATTTGGAGAAATTGGGGGCCCTTTTTTCTTTGATGCCGATGCAGTCCTCAAGGCTTCACCCATGGTTAGTATAAACTGTGAATACGTTGGGACTCTAGGTGGAAATTCTTTTACAACGGATCTCAAAGACAAACTATTTGGATGCGAAAGTTAACAATGAGATTTTTTTGAATAAGGATCTGCTGGGAGTACTTTTGGTCCTTAGATCAAGTGCGTTTATTGAATATGAAAATCAGGATCTCCTTCGTCACTCTCGTTTCTTACTTGAGTTTGTTGGGGCGCTATTGTGGGTACCTTGTGACAGGTATTTAGGTAGATTCTTTAGTTGAGGACTAGATGTTCTTCTTGCTCAGTGCTGTGATTGACGAGGTTAAGTAGATCGATAAGCCCCGTCTTCTTTGGAGCGAGAAGAAGAAGAAGTTGGTTGATTCTTTACCCTACGTGAGTGTGCCTCTTGAAGAATATTTGACTAATCGAGAGGTGTGACCCGAGGAATATGGTCGTGGAAGACAGCGATACTCCTCACGAACTACGATCGAAGAGACCAAGGATTCGATCGGGCCGGCTATCTGCTAGTGAAGAGGGCTAGTGGCCCCGGAGAACACAGCGTCTCCTCGAGAGCATGTCGAACCAATAGGAATTCGGTCGGATGCTTTGATGAGTTGTTTGTACATCGGCCGGGGGCGGTGGGAGGATGCTCCAAACGAGGGAGTCTCGGCGACGGAGGGTGCTCAGGAGCTCAGATTCATGGTTGTAGCAGGGAGAGATTTCGATGGGGCCAAATGTTTACGCCCACTGTTTTGGGGGAGGTGCCGAATGATCTCTCCACGTATCCCCGATGTTCCCTACTGTGATGGGGAGATGAGGTTGGCCTTTAGCCTCCTATTTTGGTTGAGTCGTTTAGCAGACGGAGGATGATCCGGAAAGAAAGATTGGTAGTGGTTTGTGTGGGAGGCGAGTCGGTATAACTATATCGATCGAGAGAGATGCTCTGATTAGCCAGAAACGGTTTGATTTTCGCTCTGAATTCACACTCCATACAGTATGAGCTCGCACTCCATGCTATGTCTTCGGACCATATTGACAAGGCTCTTCACTCTTTCTGTCGACGGTAAGTGTCTTTTGTCCAGAACTACGTTTACATTTGTTATTACATAGTCCCAGCGCTCGAAGTGTACTTCTTCGTATTGCGGCCTTGATCGAATTCCAAAGACAATGGGCTTGATGCGAGGACGCCTTATTCGTTTGAGCAACCGAGTCACAGTAGTAAAAGATACTCTTAAGAATAAGGAAAAAGACATTAAAGGGAAAAAGAATAGCGAGATTGAACATTTGGGGCATAGACTTGACCTGTCCCGAAAACGTTATAAGCGGAAATAGAGGCGTGCATTCATGAAGCGGAGTTAGCGGCGGCCGAGACGTGCTCATCTTGAGAGAATCCCTCCGGGCTGAATGAGAGATGAAGCGCCTCAAGAAATCTTTGTTACCAAGGATGCTACCAACCTCAGGTTTTCTCAGTAGTAGGTTGCTTGAGCGTTTGGGTATCTTGAGGAGATTCTTTGACAAGTAGGTGGATATGAGGTTTTACCTCCTCTTGAGGGTGATCGAGAGAATGACTAGCAGTAGGTGCCTGGCAACCTCTGTTGTTCATACGATCATATGTATTCTTGTATCAATCTTGATAATAAGAAAGATTTTCTTCCTTGTGAGTACCTGTCTAGAGGTGTCATTAGGACCATTTGTCCACAATGCTGTTAAAGATGTAATGACTTTTCTGTAAAGTCTTGAGAATGCCATGGACACTTTAGAGGGTTGTGACGTTGAGGTTTTCTCATTGATGGACCTTGTAGTCTTGTTCGGAGAGTTAGGTTCCTTTATTGATTAGGAATTGGGCCGACTTAGGCCCAATGCTAGAAACGGGAGGCAGAGCGTCTTAACCCATTCGGGGGATTCTATCAATATTTTGTCGACACATTTGTTTGATAAGATCGAGGATGATTTAGGCCCCAGTACGATAGGAAGCAATTGATAGTAGGTCGTGTCCACCCCATTCGGGATGCTCCATCCCATTTTGGCCCGACATGTTCGTTCGATGGAAACTTTAGGTACAAAGGGTTGTATCCTTTGCGTTTGGGAAGTCCCATCCCATTTTGGTAATACGTTCATTCGATAAGATCAGGTGACTTAAACCCAACGTATAATAAGAAACAGTGATAGTAG
>JBAMMX010000006.1:5726429-5928929 GCA_037126225.1 Dillenia turbinata
TTTAATCATTAATAAATACCCTTTTATTTATAGCCATCTGATTAGAAAAAATCAAGAAAATAAGCATTCTCTGATAGAGGAACAACTATGAGATTCGTCCTTTTTAATTATAATTGCGTGCGTGATCAATAAGGATTGAGTTGGGAATGCAGCATTTTGTTTTGCCGAGAAAGGTGATCCAATGAGCAGAGATTGAAGGCTGCACCCAGTCTGTGTACTCTGGACACACAGGATCAACGCCAAAAACAGCTACAGAAAACGCGCCATTTAGCCTTTATTTTATTCTGTGTAACGTCATTCCAGTATCCAACTCAATCCAAATTTCCCTCCTCTCTCTCTCTCTCTCTCTCTCTGGGCTTACTTACTCTGTCACGTATAAGACTCTGCTCTTGCACGCTCGTTGCCTTTCTGAAAATTTCAATTACCGTTTTCATCTCTCTCTCTCTCTCTCTCTCTACTCACCAGGAGTCTCCTCACACTTTGTCTCCATCTCCCATTCGTTCATTCAATCTCTCTCTCTCTCTTGTCTTTCATTCCTCAACCATGAACAATACCAGTTCTACCCTTACCACCAAAGAGGGAAGCTAGTAGTGGAAATAATCTCTAGCCCACAATCTGATGCCAAAAGACGGTGAAGGCTCATCGTCCCCATTTGTGAAGTCGAGTTTGACAAGCAAAGACTCAGAACGCAGGTCAAGTTCAAAGACTTAAACCCCGTTTGAACCAAAAACTTGTCTTCCATATCAACAACCCGCTGATCTCCCGTACAAAACCATTAAGTCAACGTTTTCAATGAGAAAAGATCAAGCAACAGCAGGAATTTTCTGGGTAAAGTTCTAATCTCTGGGTCAAGCATTGGAACAGAAGGTGAGGAACTTTCTGAGAGGTGTTATACACTTGACAAAAGAAGCCTTTTTTCTCACATCAGAGGAGAGATAAGCTTGAAACTTTATCTTTCTACGAAAGAAGAAGTCAAAGAAGTGAATGGTAATAATGTTTTGAGTTCTTTGAAGAAGAACAAAAAACTGCAAAAACAAAGCATACCTATTTCTTCTGTTCAACAGAATCAGCAACAAAATCAGATTATGGACGACACCAGAAGCAGAATCAGCAAATTCAGCAAAATCTTAAGCCTGTGGAGCCAAAAAACAGGGAAATCAAGCCAGTAGTGATGCTGTAGCTCCTTCTCCGGCTACCAGCCAGCTGCGGCGGTGGCGGCGTATCCTGGAGGCGGCGGAGGAGTTTTAGTTGGGTTGTCTCCAAAATGTGTCTAACGGATTCGGGCTTAAAGAGACAATCCAAGCCTTGGTGGAGGTTCTCAGAACAAAGCAAAACAAGTTCAACATATGATCTTGTTGAGCAAATGCAGTATGAGTATGTCAGAGGAGAGAAGGCTTGAGAGATATCAATCTTCGGTGTAGGAAGTGATGTTTTGGCCGATGTCAAGCTTGGAAACTACAGAGGAATTACTGAAGAGTAAGTTGTAATAATCACGGTTTTGAGTGGGATCAAGTTTTGCTTTTCTAAAGATTGTATTCAGTCATCAATGGTTGAGATTTTTGTGAAGGAAAAAGAAAAAGATGAGTTTTTGGGGAGTGGTTTGGTTTGATTTGAATGAAGTTCCAAGAAGGGTTCCTCCGGATAGTCAATTAGCTCCACAGTGGTACAGGATGGAGGGACAAAAAGGGCGAGAAAGTGAAGGCTGGAGAGATTATGGTGTCTATATGGTTCGGAACACAAGCTGATGAAGCATTTGCTGAGGCTTGGCATTCAAAAGCTGCAAATGTGCATTTTGAATTGGTCTTTGTTCGATCAAATCAAAAGTCTATCTCTCACCGAAGCTTTGGTATTTGAGACTTTCAATCATTGAAGCTCAAGATCTTGTGGCTGGTGATAAAGGGTCTTCAACTTCAATGCTGAGATTTCCCGAGTTCTTCGCAAAAGCCCAGGTGGGAATCAGGTTTTGAGAACAAGAATTTCTCCGGCAGCAGCAAATAGGAGCTTGTGTAATCCGTTTTGGAATGAGAGTTTAATGTTTGTTGTAGCTGAGCCATTTGAGGATTACTTGTTGATTACAGTGGAAGATAGAGTAGCGCCTGGCAGAGAAGAGGTTGTAGGCAGAGTACTTTTTCCGGTGTCAGCCATTGAGCGGCGGCTTGATGATAAGCAAGTGGTTTCTAGGTGGTGGAACCTTGACGGAGGTTTTGGGAGTTCATCAGATTCAAAGAATGTTGCAAGATTTGGGTCGAGGATTCACATTAGGGCATCACTTGATGGAGGGTATCATGTGCTTGATGAAGCTACTATGTATAGTAGTGATCTTCGGCCAACAGCTAAAACAGCTTTGGAATCCTCACATTGGAGTGTGAGATGGGTATTCTGGTGCTACGATCTCATGCCTATGAAGATCAAAGAAGGCAAGGTGGCGTCGTTGATGCCTATTGTGTTGCTAAATGTGGACAAAAGTGGGTGCGAACAAGAACTGTTATTGATAGCTTGTCACCCAAGTGGAATGAGCAGTACACTTGGGAAGTGTTTGATCCTTGCACTGTTGTCACCATTGGAGTGTTCGACAATTGCCGCGTTGACAAGTCTGCAGCAGTGGCAGGTGGTGGCGGGGGCCGTGATACTAGGATTGGGAAGGTGAGGGATTAGGTTGTCCACTCTCGAGGCGGGTAAGGTTTATACACATTCATATCCTCTTTTGATGTTGCATACTTCCGGGATTAAAAAATGGGTGAGCCACTTAGCTGTGCGCTTTTTTAGTGCTAATGTGGGCAATAGTTACTGATGGTAGTTTTGCCTTTATTACCCAAATGCATTACGTGAATCCATTGTCCGTGAACCAGTTGGACTGCTTAAGGTACCAGGCATTGCATGTGGTTGCAGCCCGACTCCAGTCCAGCGGAGCCACCATTGGGCCGTGAGGTGGTTGATGTATGGTTGATCATGATTCTCATATGTGGAGCATGAGGAAGAACAAAGACTAACTTCTTTAGGCTGATGAAAGGTTGTATCCAGTCTTGTTGCTATGAGCTGGTGGGTTGATCAATGAGGAATTGGCATAAACCAGTATATTCAACATTGTTTGTGGTGTTCTTCCTCGTCATCGTACTTCTTCCTGAGCTTAATATACCTATATGGTGTTGGTTAGTATAGCCACTGTTGGGATTTGGAGGTACAGGTCTCGCCACGCCACCCTCCCCACATGGACACTAGACTCTCTCATGCAGAAAGTGTTTACCCGGATGAATTGGATGAGGAATTTGATTCATTCCCGACAAGCGGAATGTAAGAGGTGGATTCGAATGAGATATGATCGGCTGAGGGAGTGTAGCTGGGAGGATTCAGACGGTGGTGGGGGACATGGCAACACAAGGGAGAGGTTCCAAGCTCTCTTAAGTTGGAGAGGGATCCTAAGAGCAACGTTCTTGTTTATGACGCTTTGTTTGTTTGCTGCTGGTAGGTTCTACTTGGTTCCAACGAAGGTTGTGGTTGGTTTGTGGGGTCTGTGTGCAATGGGAATACCCAGGTTCAAGGCAAGTTACCTTCTCGCAACTTGAGTTTCTTTAGGAGATTGCCTACAAAGGCCGATAGCTTGCTGTAGATTGTAGCCCAAGAAAGAAGTAAAAGAAAGCTGGAGCATGTTTTAGGGTTTTTAATTAGATGAAATTATGGAGATATTGGGAAAAACACTTGTTTCATTGATCTTCCCATTTTTTTGTTGTCTAGGGCGTAGACTGAAACATGTATCCCATGAAGATTATGTACTTGTTTGTTTGTGTGGAGCTGTTTGCACTATGGTGCTTTTAGTCCAATTTTCTTGCTCTTTTAGTTCTGCTGAAGTCACCCACAGGTGGAACTCAAGCAGAGACGCCAACTACAAACAAGGTCAATTTAATATGCATACTCTGTTAGAAATATGATTGGATGAGTAGGTGACGTCTTTTCATGTTGAAACAGCATGTGATTGCTAAAAACATTATTTTCTTTTCATTATTTAGAATCAGCATTTTTGGCTAGCAGGTTTACGTAATATTCCAAACAGATACGACATTCATGGGAAGAAAAAAAATAGAGAAGAAGAAGCTCTTGAAGGCCCTCATGAAGAGAGAGAGAGAGAGAGGAGGGGTTTAAGCCAGCCGACTGTCTCTTTTTCTTTTCTTTTATGCTACCATTGCCATTTGGGAGAGTCTGATGACATAAAAAATAGTGCAAGGCCAGGATCTGAGAACTGTGGAAGAGGCAGGTTCGAGCGCCCAAAACTCTACAACCTAGAGCAACCTGAAACAAAGCTTGTTCAGAAAACCTAGAAGGGCAGAGGATTGTCACTGTATTGATGCGCTAGTGATTTTACTTGCGACTTGAGCGGCAAATGGCAACATTATATCTGGTGGCATATCTGTACAACAGCTACGAATCCAAAAACACAACATTGACATAAATATCTTAAACAATGCCAAATTACACAGCAACAAACTAAACAGTTGATGTTCGAAAAACAAAGATGATTTTAGGAAGGTGATCAAAATAATACTTTCCGTTATGCAATGTGAAAGATAGTGCACCACATTTCTTAAACGGTTTCAGCGCAATAAAGTTGGAGCAGAAGATATGTGCTTAGCCTGAATTAGTAGAATGAACGACCTGATCATTCCTCATGCGAAACTGCTGTACAAGTCTGTAATTTTTCAACAAATACAATGGGGATCCTCTTTGTATAAGGTGTTCTTAATTGGAACTTCAATTCCGAGCATTGATTAAACAATGTTTGGCATGATGCCGGGTAGGGGCAGAGTTTGGTAAATGAAAACAAAATGCAGATGGAGCCACTACAACTACTCTGTCGGCTTCTAAATCTAAATAGGATACTTTTGAGGTATTTCAAAGTATCTGAAATCAAGGGACTAATCTTCTAAACATGACACTTGATATTGCATAGGATCCAAATCTCCGCTATGATTTATTAATCCTCCCATACCTTTGATCTTGAAATTTGTTTCAGTTCAACCTAAGTGTCATTAATTAGATATAACTGAAGAATATTGAAGGCAAAGTTCATTGAGGAGGGTCTTGGCATAAAAATAAGGTTGCAGGAGGTAAAACGCTACAATTATGGAAATGGCCTCCTCAGTTGTAAGGGGATGGCTGCGAATTCCAAACACTCCGAGACCCTTAATGGCAAGAGCATTTAGGCCTCCTTTTTAATCAATTTAAGCATTGGTTGAGTCTGTGTTGTCAATACAGCAAGGAAAGGTGACTTCATAACTTGATGGGAAAGTCTATATGCTTTAGAGATAAAATGCACAAATTTGAACTAGAGTAGAGTAAAAATATAAGCCAAGAGAGACATACCGAAAAAGAACTGCTCCAATAAATGCATCCCCACCGCCGGTTGTATCAACTAGTTCGGAAGGGAGCATCTTCTCAGCTGTTCCAACAAATTATTTAGCAAGATCAAACAGATAGATTTATTGACGGTTGAAAATGGCTTCCTCCTTTAATACATAAAAAAGAGCTTAACTCTCCAACATAACTGTTTTGTAATGGTTATTTATGCCTATTAGATACAGGATGAACATTCAAAACAAAAGATATACATGCATTTTGCACCCAAAGGCACAATGACCCATTGCATTCTTTATGAGTGCGACCATTGTAGAGGCAGATTGACTTCAGGAAACTGGAAACTGTTATTTTTTAGCTATTTTATGAACCCAGATTAAAGAAGGGTTTTTGACAAAAATATTGTTTTTTAATTAAAATTATTTAACTATTTTTTTCATTTTCCAAACTATTGATTTAGCATTCTTAAAATGTGAAATCAGATTTTACTATTTATTTTTTGTAAGGCATTTTTGTAAATGTTTAGCACTTTGTGAGTGCAAAATCAAAATAAATATAAAGCCCTGAATTCAAAGTGAAAACATGATTTAGCATCCTTAAACGTATTTCTCTCTCTCTTCCCACTGCTATGCCGTTCGGTTGTTTTCTCTCCTTTGCATTACAACCCTAGCCTCCGCACAACAAGAGAAGTAAGGTTGTTCATGACTTGGATCAGTGGTAAGACACTCCAATCTTCATCATTTTTTCATCCTTTCTCATGTCATGCTTATCCACACTCGATGAGACCTTCTCTTTTCTTGTTTATTTGTTGTTTTCTTTTTCTTTTTTTCTTTTTAACTTTTTTTGAGAAATTTTTTCATGCACTAAACATGTTAGATCAAGATGTAGAATTGCTTGAATATCGTTAGAATTTTTTAGAATCTAGGGTTTGTTCTCTAGAGTTTATTATTTTCAAATCCTTTGCTCTCTTTCATGCCTTGTTTGTTTGAATCTAGAGTTTACATTAGCCAAAATTAAAAAAAAAAAAAAAGATTGTGTTATGATGGATCTAGGGTTTTGTATTCAAAAAAAAAAAATATTATTGATCACAAATATATTTGGAAAAAAAAAGATTATTTGCATTTTATTTATGGTAACCACATTACTATAAATCAATTAAAATCACTATCAATTAACTCTAAAATTCACTATTCGTTATAATGTAGGGTTTACATTATATTTATTATTGACACTGCTATTGTCTCAATTAGGTCAGTTTTAGGGTTGTATTATAAAAGTTGATAATAATATATTAGTTATTGTTATAATTGATTAAAAAAAGGAATGTGTGACAATCGTGTAAGATTAGTGTTTTATTGGAGGATATGAGTGGTAAGGGTGAAAATAAGTATCGATATGAGTATTATGCATCCAAGCAGGGTATTGATGTTGATAGCACTATTACATGTTCAGGTTATAAAAATTTTGTATCGTATTAGAAATGAGATTGATTTAGGCAATTCAAGCTTGAATGTGACACTTTATAAATATTCTCTTTAGTATGATCACTCTCTTTTTATTGTCCATTACTAGTGGATGATGATGAATTCTTGTTGAAGTGTTGTCACTCTAAATATATCCCAAGTTTGACGACCGTTAAACTATTTTTTAGAACCAAAAGTAATATTAAGATACCTGTTGGCCCATCCATAATAGGTTGCTCAGAGTTGAGGCAAAGGAATGTATGGGATATCACATATAGCTCATCTGAGACTTAAAATTATCCTGATTTTGGAGGTAAGACAAATTTTAGCTCTTATACAAAGATATTGAGAAGTGGGAATATTGAAAATGAGCAATTACAATATGGAGCATTTATTTCAAATGATGTTGCTTTGATTGATTATCATGAATCAGCTGTCTATTGTAAATATGGGGGGCTAGCACCGGTAGACCCTATAAAAGGCAGGAGATAGATCTTATAGAAATATTTATTGATGAGGAATCAGAGGATGAAAGTGATAATGAGCAAAATGTTATAGATGAAGAAAATCGAGTTATTGAAGAGGAAGATGAAATACAATTTCTATACATTATGGGAGAAGATGCCATGATAATTGATAAGTACAATGATTGTGACCATCCAACATGGAATAGTAGTCCACACTTGGGGTTATAAGTTGGGATGGTTCTCAATTCCAAAGCGGAAGTTCAACATGCTGTCAAGTACTACTCGATGCGGAGGCACAGGTATTTTAAAGTGTATGAGAGTTATCCAAACATATGATTTGTAAAGTATTCATTGTACCATGAGAATAGATCATATATTATATCGTTGACTTATTCAATTATTATGATTTTATAATTTTCATAACTTATTTCTTTATATGATCATTTTTTATTGTGTTTCAGACCTGAAATTTTTATTGTTCTTTAATTTTCTTGTGGTCATGGGTATGGACTACTCTCAGATAGAGTTTATCCCAATCCATATTTGGATTGGTCATGTTTGTTTTGTATTGAAATTATCTTATGATGTGGAGTATGATTATTTAGTGGTATTTTGGAATATGGTTATCTGGTGATGGTGTTTTAGAGTATAGTTGTTTTGGAGTATGGTAATTTGGTGTGAAGTAAAGTCTGTGGAGTATTGTTTTTTGATATAGAGTAGAGTTGATAGTCTTGTGATTGTTTTGTAAGTTAGTATGAATTGTAAGTGTTATTTTCATATGGAGTAGGATGAATAACAAGTAAAAAAATATATGCGACGAGGCACGAGTCATGAGTGGTGACCTAGAGGTCACGAGCCACCATGCCATGAGCCATAGATCACAGGCCACAAGCTATAAGCTATGCACTCACAAAAGTGCAAAACATGTTTTACATTCAGAGCGTGAAATCACATTAAATCATTTTTTTTAAATAAACATATTAAAAAAATTGATTTCTTATTTTGATGATACAAAATCAATAGTTTAAAAATAGAAAAAAAAACACTATAATTTGTAAAAAACCCGATTAAAGAACTAACATTTGGGGGGGGGGGGAGGTGTTAAACATGATTTAAAACAGGTGATCTGAAAGCAAAAACGTGTCCAAAAATGCATAAGCATTATAACCACGAAACCTTAAAAATAATCAGCGGTGAAATAAGCCTTAACGAGCCGCACATGTCAAATCATTCCCTGCAATTCTACCTCCCTGAACCTAAAATGCCAAGATAGCATCATCAGGTAAAATATTCCAAAAGGGGACCGACAATTCTCTCTCTAGAAATGCTTTTGTTAGAGAACAGCAATAGCAATCAGCTTGAATTACTTGAACATAATGGTAAGGTGAGTTGTTTTGAAATACATTAAAGACTGCTAAGTTGATTAAAGGGTCTACATCGATGTTTCCCACAAATAATCCCCACAGGAGTTTGTCATCCCAGTCGAGTTAAATCCACCTCCACTCCAAGGAGAGGTGAAAATACATGATATGGTTTTATTCTAACAGCAGACGTTGCTTTGAAAATAGTTCAATGAAAAAGGTGGATTCAGGCAGCTGACCCCTTTAAGCCGGGGATAAGGAAGGAAGGGAAGAGGGGGCATTGTGATTTGGAATTATATATGCCTTAGAGCGAGTGCTTCTGATCTTGTCATCTGGGTTTCCACAAGGAGCGACTGTAGCCAAGAAATCCAATCCCCAACCTCCTACACCAACCTGCTAACATGAACCTCCCCAACTCAACAAATCCACATCAACATCTACATCTTGCTACCATGCTCCGAAATCAGCGGCGCGTGTTAGAAAATAAAAATCAAAAAAGGACACAGAGAGGCGTACGATGAGGCGGTTTTGAGGGAAAGATTGAGACGACATTTGGGGTTTGAAATCTCAGCAAAATCAATTAAGCAATCAATAGATTGTGAATTCAAATTAAAAATTTGAAGAAAGAAGTTTAGGTGATCAAAAGGAGAGGCGATTATTAGAGGTAAGGGTTGAAGCACCTGGCGGTGACTGATGTCATCATGTTGTGACATAAACACAAGAGTGTGTTTGGGCGATCAAAAGGAGAGGCGATTATCAGAGGGGAAGAGAGAAAGCGGAGCGAGAAGACGAAGGAGGAGAAGGAAAATGAGGAGACATAAATCCAAGAGTGTGTTTGGGGATTGCGGCGAGAGACGTCGTCATGTTGTGACCTGCCTGCGGTGACTGATGTCATCTCTGCATATTATTATTTCTCCGCCACCTACGATGAGAGAGAGAGAGAGAGAGAGAGAGCGAGTCGAGGTTTTTGAAGTGAGTGTCTCGGTGGGGTTATCAGGACTAGAAAAAGTGTGGCAAGCAGCGAGTATACCAAAAATGGAGTTTCAAATTTGAAATTAAAACCTTTTTTCCCTTTTTCTATTTTTGGAAAATAAGATAAAAAATAATTATGAAAATTTTGTTTTGATGGAGTCTATTAATTATTTTCTTCTTGATAAGCTAAGCTAGACATCGGAAAATATTACCCTCACAACAAATTATTTCAAATATAAATTTTTCATTTTAAGTCAAATCCAATTCAATTAATAAATTTCTCAGTTCGCTCTATTTCTTACTTTTTGGAGTGCCATGGCCTTTGTTAATCTTGACCTGATTCGATGTTCAAAAGGTTATCATCCAAATTCCACAAACGACACTGAAGAATCCGATACAACCCACTCTGGAATTCATTTCAAACCATAGTGGTAGTCTTGACTAAAACATCACCCCCATTGAGAGCTGATCGCCATGAGGAAAAACAAAGTAATGCTGCCATGAGCCTTAAGAAAAACAGTTAGCAGATATATATTATACATGGAGTTTCTCAACTTACATCTCCCACTTTGTACGGCAATGAATCAAGATTGTCAGGATTAGATACCTCTCTACCCCTCCCTCCCCCCCAATATGGAAACCGCAGCAACACCAAACTCCTACCCTAAACTGAACATTCGTTCAATGAAAAAGCCCAGGTCCTTCAAAAACTGTACATTTTCAAAACCAAAAGAAAGGGTTTAAAAAGAAGCCCTCATCCCCAATAACCATCATTCCGCATTCGCCTCAAGAGGCCTCCATGGTCACTTATGCTCCCCTTTAACCTATAAAAGGCCCGTTTACTTCTTACTGTTCTCAAGGGACCTGATCTATTTCCATGCCTGATAGGTAAAGCCACCCTTTCACCAACAAAACTTGAGGTTGAAAATGCTCTGTTTTCTATGCCGTTAAGGGGACTTGAACTATACTCCATTGTTATGAACGATGATGCTTGACCATATGTTAAGCGTGGGGTGATTGCACTAGCGTTCCACCAACTGCTGTCAGGACCAAAATCACCTCTGAAATCTGATTCTGGACCAGAGTAATCCTTCTGACTACAGCAATCACCACAAGTTTCATCGGTATCGTTATATATGAGCTTCAATGCTTGCACAACTTCACCCATGAATGGTCTCTGAGTCACCTCAGGGTGAACACACATGGAAGCAATAGCTGCCACCTTAGCCATGTTGTCAAAGTCAAAGTTACCAGCCAAGGAAGGATCAACCAACTGCAACAACCCTTCTCTACTAGTCAATAGCAGTCGTGCCCAAGTCACAAGATTCTCTTGTCCTGGAGGCTGAGACATATCTACCGGTTTTCTTCCTGAGAGAAGCTCCAGCAATACGACCCCATAGCTATAGACGTCACTTTTCACGAGTAGATGCCCTGTCATCGCATATTCGGGTGCAACATACCTGCAAATCTCAGTTTTAGCCTTTTTCAAGGAAAGAAGTAATATTTAGGGAGGCCGGATGTATTAAGATCAGGAATTAGCTGGTGGATACACAATTATAAATGATTTAATAGTGAATTAAAAAACTGTCCCAAAATGGAGTTATGTAACCATATAGGTTGCTTCAAAAGGAAAAAACTAAATTCTAGAATTTTGCTTCACGTGCTTACCCAAAAGTCCCCATGACGCGGGTGGAAATATGATGACTTCCTTCTGTCGCCTCCCTTGCCAATCCAAAATCTGACACTTTGGGGGTGAAATCATCTTCTAGTAAAACATTACTGGCCTTAAAATCACGGTGAATTACTCGAGGGTTTGAATCCTCGTGAAGGTAAGCGAGCCCACGTGCAGCGCCAAGGGCAATTTTCATTCTTGCATCCCAGTCAAGAGGACCCTTTGTCTTATCAGCCCCTGAAACATCATAGAGAAGAGTAAATGATGGACAACAAATTTTAGACAAGTGTGGAGGCAAAAATAGAGTAAGAAACGCTGCTGGACTGCCATTTTTTTTTTTTTTGGTTATACTCCATTGTATGTGCAGAATATAAAATAGGATCGATTAGTTGTTCATCAGTCTTCCAAGGCGAACGCAACCAAAGATCTTATTTCTTTTAATGTGCAAATGATTTCTGGATAACAGATGAAACCCAGAAAGAAAAAACAATACCATGCAGGTGGGATTCAACACTGCCATTTCGAACAAGCTCATATACCAAGCAGCGTGTCCGTTCTTCAATGCATATGCCAATCAATTTGACAAGATTACGGTGATGCAACCGACTAAGCATCTCAACTTCTGCAATGAACTCACGGTCTCCATTCCGATTATCCCTTGTAAGTAACTTCACTGCCACTTCTGTTCCATCTTCCATAATCCCATGATAAACTCGTCCGAAACCTCCTTCTCCCAAAAATCTCTTTGAAGCAAATTTCTCGGTAGCCCTCTCCAATTCAGCAAGAGAAAATGTTCGGACAGAGAGAGCACAATTACCCATGGCGGATATAAGTGAGACCGATGTTGTGCTTGCCATACTACTTGATAAGACAGATCCCATACCTGCATGTGTGATTTGTTCATCTTATATTATATATACTATGAAATGGTTAAAAAGCCTTAGCAACTAATTGATTTGGAAATCAGAAAATCTCAACAAGTCAGTCTTAATGAAAAGGAGCAAATATTTTTTTTTTTTTTTTTTTTTTTTGTGCCCTGGACTTGATCCACCGCCTAGTGTCCGGAGTTTCGCTCCAACTAATCCAGGCCAAGTCGCTGTTGGGTCCTCATTCGGAGGGGGCTTTCCCAACATCGTTTTTGCCGCTCCCAAAAATTGAACCCGGGTACTTGATGTGGGGTTCTAGTGCCCTTCCCACTAAACCAACGAAGCGTTGGTGAAGGAGCAAATAATCTTAGCAACTTTGATACTAGTTAATATATAAGTATTTGACAACTGCAAGTGATGAACCAACATGATATTCACAAACATTTGAAGAAAGAGAGGCCACTAATTTGGTCTTCAAGCCTACAGATATTGTGTGATTTGACAACTAAATGACACAAGACCAAAAACTGTTACAAGGATAAGGCTCAAGCAAACAAGCAAGGCACAAAATAAATTTCAACCATCAAAGAAACTGAGTTTTCTTGTTGTAAACCAATGTTAAACAATAATATTACTAAGAAACCCTGATCATGACAAAGTTACTTCATGAAATCATGTTTTGTATTATATATTTCCTGCATAACCTGTCAGGGTAATATTACAGATATTTCATGTTTGTTGCGAATAACGAGGATGTTAGCTGTCAGGTATTTCAGAAAAGCATACTTCAAAGTATATTTGTCTTAAAATGACAGGATCAACAGTTTGAAAAGGTTAATTACAACTAATGTAAGTTTTCCAGCAACTGTGACACAGCATCAGACTTGCATGCTCAGTTACTGTCATTGCAAATAGTTTTGAACAAAAAGGATACTAATTTTAAAGGGATGTCTTGATTTAACAGAAAGATCTTTATCAACTAGATAGTGCTGCCCGGGATGACCCAGAACCAAAAAGAAAGATCATTTAAAGAATGTACAAAAGCATCGCTTGGTGTACAAAACAGGAGAACAAAGGGATTTCCTGCAAATCCTCTCAACAAAGAAAAATGCTTTAGACACAGATTTTGCAGGAACCCCATGCAATCCCTACTTTACCATTTGAAATAAAATTTTCCTCCTTGGATTATGGGCACACCTTCCCCCCCACCCCAATTTTTTTTCCCCCCTAAAAACAAGTTGAGAGTGTCAGAGAATAAAATTATTTGCAAACATACCAGATCTTTTCTTAAAAGAGGATGCAAATGCAGGACCAACTGCACTTGATGGTCTTCCAACCTTCTTCTTGCACCTTAAAAGGAAGAAGATTGCTCCAAAACAAACTAACAGGAGTACAAGCGCAGATGAAAAAATGATGAAAATTGTTCTGGAATTCGTCCTATTTTTCTTGCTGCCAAATTCTGCAGTGAGGGGAAATTGCTGACTTCCAGCAGTACCAGTTGGACTTCCCGCTGAACTCGGTGGTGAAGAAGGAAGACCTGATAACTACACTGTCAGGCTCTATTGCAGCATTTATGCACTGAAGAACATGTTGATGTTAAGGTAAAAAAATGTTTGTACCTGGATACTGAATAAATATAACTTGATAATCACCAAAAAGTGTCTTATTTAGAGGCACCTTCTTCTGCCAGAATCTCTCATAAGTCAGTATTGCTGTAGTATTATCAAATTTATCTCCCAGTGGAACCAGGTCAATATCAACCACTGCTCTTCCCTGATCTTGATCATCAGCAACTGCACCCGTTATCTTCACTTGACTATGTTTCAAATATATACCTGCTGCAATCTCAATCTCTAGCTCATCAACCATCGGAAAGACAGCATAGAGTGCCACATCAAGAAGAAGTTTAACTTTCATAGGAAAAACACAACCACATGGCGAGCCAATGGGAGTTGAAGTAAGAGGCTCCAAACAAGTTTGACCACAACCTGCCGAATATTAAGGTATCATTCTTATTAGCAAAGTGGTATAGTTGCAAAGCCAAAAGGAGCCAGGGATTGTGTCAGATAACCTTAACACACAGGCTGTAAGGTTAGCAATTGACAAGAAGACCTTAAGTTGAAAAGCATAGCCTTCAAATAAATCTCTAAGTACATGGCAAAAAGACTGCACAGGTTCATGTAATCATTCTCAAATGCATAATGTTCTATTTATGTTCTCTAAAAGAAGTAAAAAAATAAAAATAAAAATAAATGCTTTAAGCAAATTTTGTTTAGCGTCTGCAAAAGCCAAGAGGCAAAGAAAAATGCATGGAAGGACATAATGATGCATTCAAGCCCCTAAACTCTATACTTGACATTCATGTCAATATCTTTATCTCAATTTGGTTCCCTTTTATGTTCACTTGCTTTGATAGCATCTCATGAAATTGATTATAATTATAGAGTAGGACATCTAGGGAAAAAGAATGAAGCAACAATTTTAATTTACGGGATGCTTCAGGTCATTAAAGTCTATTGATTGACACCTGTTCTTAAGTTGTCCATCTACAAATCCCAAATGTTTGGTGCCAGTTATCAAAGATATTTCATCATCTTGATGTGCAATAATCAATTTATCACGCTTTGATCTTGCCTTAGGTGGCACCAAATTTGAGCCAACCGGACCCCCAGATAACAACTATGAAAGATATGTTTAGTATTTTGTGATATACAATTTGCCATCAAAACTGTCAAGAGTCATGGAAACAAGCGAATCATGCATTGCTTTTTTGGTAACTCTAGAGGATGATAGATTCATCAACTTTGGTGAAAAAAGAGCAGTTGCCATCAAAGTAGCAAGAAAATATACGACAGAGAGAATTTTATGGTGAGTGGCAAAGGAGGTAGCAGATAAAGCCTATAAACAATGTGGGTGCCACAAATACAGCCTATAAAATCATTTGGTACCTACAAGTGGTGGTGCTCTATATTCTTTTTCATTAGGAGCTTATGACCTTCCTGATCTATACACAAAATTTTCTCAGTGAAGTCAGACTACATCTATGCCAACCAGATCCGTGAATACCATATAAAAATACATATTTGACATTAGAATTGTCCCTAATATTTAATTCTCACAATGAGGAACACGGATTTGTTCCCTATGGAAAACATCCATACAAACATTCAATACCAATCACAATATGATAATGTCGCAACAATACAAAAAAGTTTGAGAAAGTGAAAAAGAGAATGTTGCTAATATAAAATAATAAACAAAATAAACTATTGTTTTTGCAATGCAAAGTCTCCAAACAAAATAATAATTTATCAAGGAATTTATAAATTTCAAATGCAATGGTAATGATTTTAGATTTGTTCAAAAATCCTACTCGCAAAGTAACACCCAAATCCCTATCAGTGCTTTCCAAAATTTTACCTTTGTGTGCTGGTAAATCCTTTTCTCAAAGTTTCAACCTGAAAGTTTTTCAAAAGTTTATTTTAAACACTTAAAAATTTAAAAGTGAAGGCTTATCTTTATTGTTCCAACTTTGGCAATGAAACATATAAATTTTGTAATTAAGGCTTTCAGGGGGAAAAAAAAAAAAAAAAACCAAGTCTCTTGTGTGTATATCCTTCTCCAAAAACAATAAAGTCTTCAGACACACCAGATTGCCAGCATGGTCCATAAGTGCCTGAGCAATCTTCTTCCCTGTCTGTGGTTAACAACTTGTTTCTCTTAAAGAAATTTGCCAGCCACATAATATTAGATATTTTCCAGAATTTAGATAACGAAAACTTAAACTCATCTAATTCAAATTAAAACAAATTAAGTGACTCCTGACCTGACATATGACCTCAACAAATAAATGACAACTTTTTAATGCTTTGAAGCCCAGTTTTTAATTTATTCTTTCTTTTCTATCAAAAAATTAGTCCACTCTTCATGTCATGGATATCTGAATAAAGTCTCTGTGTAATCCGTGTGTGTGCGTGCGCACGCGTGTGTGTGTGTGTGTGTGAGAGAGAGAGAGAGAGAGAGAAGGGAAAGAGGTATACATCAAATATTACCTGCTGAAGGTGTTGGCGAAACAGCAACAGGTCCCACTGGACTTTGATGATGATGATGATAATGATGCCTCGGATGGGGGTGTTTGCTAGGACCAGAAGCAATTCCTAGAAGTGAACATTAAAAGGTTAGTGCAAAAATTATATATTTAGCAAAAGCTGCATGAGTTTCAGTACCTTCATGCATTGGAGATGGTGCAGGTGCAGGTGCAACTGTGGGTCCCAAAGAAGACTGTGCTTTAGCAGGAGCAACAGACATGATGGTAGGCCTCAATTTTCCTGACCAACAAAATATGGTAACTTCATGGATTGGTTGATTTAATTCATGAGAAGTAACAAATAAGTTAGGAGGCCTTAAACTGAATGCAAGGGAGAATTGGCACCTGTTGCTTGGGTCTTACTTTCACTAAACAACTAATGATAGCAATGCAATAATTGGATGTGGCAACTATGGAACATATAGTGCACTTATCCTCTATATCTATGATCATTCTATTCTAATTCTAGTAGTTGACTCCAAGACCATAAAGAGAATCATGATATGAAGGTCAGAGCCCGGATTTTATAATATGCTCATCAAGTTGAACCCTAGAAGAATATCTTTTTAGGGAATTATGTAGGCAGCCAACAGATTAAAAGACATTAAATAAAAAAAAAAAAAAAAGTTGTATGAGTTGCAAGAGATAAGTAGTAATTTTTGACCATGCCAAACATTTTTCTTACTTTCCAGAAATGCTACATTTGAGTCAATAAAAGCAACAATAAATGTTGTCAGGCATCAAACCATAATATAGGTTTCCCATTTTGATTACTAATACATTGTATGTTTTCTTTAAAATCATTATATTCATGAGCATGAAGAGTTGGCATTTTTTCCATTTTTGCCATTGTTTTTTATCTTGCCAGTCCCGAAGGAGTGAAGTGGGAAGTTTCTCTTTCTATAGAGAGGAAGAAAGATTTCTACAAAGCTTCTGTCAATTATTGCTGAAGTACTCTTTTGTGGTGCAGTGCAATGGTGCTTCACATTCCACCCTGAACCCTTCAGATTCCAGATTATCCTTCTTGTACATAGTTTCTGTGCTTATCAAGCATACACTCGGTGCCCCGCCATTTTATGCATTTATTCTATAAAAAAATAAGAGCACAAGTACTCTCCTTGCCAGAAATGAGCTTTTCAAAATGAGAATGATAAGTTCAAAAAAAAAAAGGTGATTTTTTTTTCCTCCCTCATCTTCTTTGTTTTTTCCTTTTTTTTTGGGGGGGGAGGGTTAAGAGGCAGTTGACCAAGAGCAAAATGTAAAAAGACAGACAGAGATAATACTTTACACTTTTGACATGCACTTTGCCCACTTACCATGATTATTGGGGGTTCTTCTCATTGATAATGGTTGGCTTGATTGCACAGCTGGAAACAAGAAAATGTGCAGGAGCGGATGCCCTGAAGAAGAAGCACATGTAAATATCACATCAAACTATTTCCATTGAATAGCAGAGCCACTGTTTTGCGCAAGAAGATTTGTGGGTGCTCTCCCTCTGCCTATTTCTACTTCGAGATATGGTAAATGTTTTTAGAAAATAACTGAAGCTGTGAGACTCAAATATACTGTCACTTAAGAATTTGTTGTACAAAGGATGTTTTCAAAACTTAAAGGCCACATATAGAGGAACCACATACACATCATCTCAAACTGGCTCATTCAAAAAAAACAAAAAAGCACCATGTATTCCACAATGATTTCAAAAAACAAAACTACTAAAAAGTCACCTTTACACTTACAGAGTTTAATTTTAAGTCATAAACAATGTTCTCTCTCTTTTTTTCACAAAATAGCCAAACTATAGACCTCATTTTACCCCCTCCAACCACCCGTATCCCCTCCCCCAAAAAAGTAGAAGATACTTACACTAATTTTATTTACTTTCTTTCACCTGTAATGTGGGACGTATTATATGCACTGGGCGAGTTAAGCTTTTTGGTATTTTATGGGGTTTTGCTCAATTTCTCAAGTCAAAATTAATGAACAAAACATGGTAAGGTGCCCATGCATAAAATGGCATAAAGTATCCTCTCTTGACAACAGTCCTGATCTATGAGATGAAGAAAACATTGCACTCAAAATCCCAAACATAATTAATGTAAATGAATGTGGAATTTATTAACTCAATGCATAATCCTCACTTACCCATTTCGGTAGAATACTAGGTTCATTCCTGTGCAAAGATTTGAGAATGCACCATGAAGATAGACCAGAGTAAGTAAGCCTACCCATAAAATAGATCCACCGCAATAATTATCGTTTCCATATACAAACAAGTATTCTTCAGCTAAAACTATATAACGAAAAATAATTAATCGGACTCCATAAATTTTACGCCCTATTAGTCAATTATCTTGATTATGTTCAATAAGCGAATTCAATTGCCTCATTATTTCCAAGTCTTTTTGTAGATTGATAAATATCCATCCTCTCACAAACCCCAAGTCGCCGACAAATATCAAATCAACACTCCATGCTACCAGGAAGAGTAAAAGTAGCGTGAATGAAAATGTCACTAATCATAGTTTTCTCCAGAGAATCGAAATTCATAATTTTGAACTACATTTTCTTAAACAGGGAGAAAAGCAGAAGAAGACGAAGTCCATTACCTAAAGATGAAGAAGTCAAACTGAGCAAGAGAGAGATAAGAAGAAGCATTAGAAACAGAAACCGCATCTTCGCTTGCCAATCTGAAGCTCAAACAATTCATAGCGAGAATCTAAAAACTCCGAGCTCAGCAATCCCACTTGGACGAAGCTCAAAATCGTTACAGCAAAGCAAGCGCCGACAAAGAAACTCATCGTCCACTTCTAGCTCGAAATCGAAAGCTCGCATTGCTAAAAAAATAGTTGAAAAATAGCAGAGTAAGAGCAAACCCTGGACAAGATAGAGCAATGTAGACGTCTGAGTTTAGGTTTCAGTAAAGCAGATCCACAAAAGGCGCGAATGAGAGTGAGAGAGAGTATGCAGAAAGCGGAAACGGAGTGAGGTGAGAGAAAGAGAGGAGGGAGGTTGGATCCGGAGATAAGAACAAGAGAGAGATCTTAGAAATGACAGTTTTGGAGAGAGAGAGGAGAGGAGAGGAGAGAGAAACGAGCTGTTGTTTTCTGTAGCGTGGGAGGAGAGGGAGAGAGAGAGAGAGAGAGAGGGGAGGGAGAAGAGTGGGGGGAGAGGCTTTATTGCTGGTATAGCTGCATCAGTTCTGCTTTTAGGCGTTTTGATGGCTGTCTCCTCCACTCTCCTATTCTACGCGTGCTTCTCACCGACGCTTAATTTATGCTCATCAATCCATTCATGCTTGCATATTTGGCAAAGTTCCATCATCTCGTCTTTTCCTCAATCCGTTGATATCTGTGGTAGAGCTAAATTTGTTAGTTCCGACGCAATACACAAACCTGAATCTGTCCCATCAAAATTTCATTTATAATTATTTATTTAAAATGGGTTAAATTATAATTTATTTGAGTTTTTATTTTTGAAAATTTTGCTCGATTAAACATGTCAATAAACTTGTTGGAATTTTATTTTAATTATATATATTATTTTCAATTATATATTTATAATAATTAGTTAAATGCCTTTTAGTTTTAACAATTAATTAAGATCAATAGAAATAATCAGTTTAGTAGAATATGATATTAAATCTCTTAATCACGATTTTAAATTTGATTTTTTAGAATGAAAAAAATTATGTTGGGAGGATAGTCTCTCGAAATGAGTTATTATAAATTCGATCTGAATTAATCAGAGTATAATTCTAGATATAGTAGTATATAAATAAAAAAAGATAAAAAATAAAATTTTTTATCAGAAAAAGCTTGAAATTCAAATTTGAGTTGATTAATAGGGCTCTACTGAGCTTGATATTAAATTTGAGTCTAATTGAAATTATTTTCAAATGTATAGCAAACTTAGTTAATTTAAACTATAAGAGCTTTTGGTTTGGTCATCTGATGTCTTCACAAATTATCATGAATAATCTTCATTAAAAATAATAATTATAATTCAAATTAAATACTTGATCATGAAATATAAGAAGACTTGAGAAAGTGAATTTAATAAAATCACATTAATATTTGCACTAATTTCTCAATCTTTGATATTTTTCTAATTTTACACAATCATTTTGAAATCAAACATGATTATAAAGTGATTTGCAATTCAACTTAAAGAATTTTAATTCAAATAGATATGAGATTTAATCCAAATTCCAAATGCAGACAAACTTGCCATGTTTGGAGCTTTCCCTGTATGGATTTCCAAATTAATATGACTTTGTAAGAAAAGAAAATCCATGATATACTCTTTTCATGCCCTAATCTGTATTCCCTGTGACAGGCATGTCTCTTTAGTTTAGTCCTAAGGACTATAGAAACATTTACCCAATTATGTGTTTAAAAAATTGCGTCATCTTAACGATCGTATTTTTTATTTTGATTTCTATTATTAATATTTAAAATTATATTTTAATTAATTTGATTTGAATATCTGTATGAATTTTATTTAAAACACGGTCTTTTTTTATTTTTAAATTTTAAATTTTAAATTTAATTAAATGATTTGATATTTTATTCAAATTGAGTGTTGGTTAAGTTTGAAATCTTGAAAAACCGTAACGGAGGCAAGGTGGTCGGGGTGGTTCGGACTGGGTCTGGTCCATCAGGATGGGTTGGGCTCGAGTCGAGTGGTAAATTTCGGAATATTTTATCGTCAAAAATGTCGATGGATACGTGGCATATTTTAATAGGAGAAATGGGGTGTGACGCCTGTGTGGCGTCGACCGCATCTTGCATTGATCTCATCTCCGCTCACCGGAGCACAAATGATCTTAGCAAATTAGGGTGCATATTCCAGCTTCTACGAAACTCAAAACGACATCGTCGCCACCACCCTGCTTTTTTACTCTCTGTGTCTCTGTCTCTGTCTCTCTCTGCTCCTGGTGTTCCGATCCATCACACAAACTCCCCGTCCGATTCGCTTGCAGCCAAATTGGTATGTGAAAAATAACTCGTTTAATCTCTCTCTATCCCTCTCTCTCTCTCTCACTGTAGAATTGAATTCGATGATCTCTCATTCTTTTGGGTTTTTTAATTATGAATTGTCACATATGATATAATATATATTCATCCTTCATTTGGAGTTTTCTCGATTCTTTGGGTTTTTGGGAACTATATCCTTATATGTTGTTGTGCTATTCATTCAATGCTTCTTAGGGTTTTCTTTTTAAATGTTTATCCACACTGTATCGTTTTATCTTAATTTTAATGCTTTTAGGGCATTTTCGCAGTTCTATTATAACATGTTCATGAATTACTTGTTTTTTATCCGCCTCCATCGAGAACCAGTTCATGGTTTTTTTTCCCCAATTGAGTAGGACATGCGCTAGGAAATTTTTTGGTTTCACTGATTATTTAAGGTAATGGGTTTGTGTTCTTTTGGTGGCACTTGTATTGTGAAAAATTTCTTCTAATAATGTTTTTCCGGTTCTGCTGCTGAGGGAACTCTTGAGATTTAAGGTTTTTCGATACTCGGCAATTTCTAGTATTTGATGCTTGGGCAATATTAATTTGAAGATCCCTGAATAATTTTCTTCTTATACTTCTCCGTAGTTGAGTTGCACCGAAGTGTTTTGTTGTCCAAGGCCTTTCCAGATTTGTACTCCGAGTCCTATAATTGGAGATATTCTACTTCAAAAGTTTTTCTGGAGCCATAATTTGGGAATTTGCTCCTTTTCGATTGATTCAAGATTTGGGGTCTTGGACCTTTTTGGGAATTTAGCTTTTAACTTATGCACTCAGTCTTCCACCAAAGATTTAGTCTCTGCGGGAAATTTCGCTCTTCTGCTACGCGTAATTGTGCTTTTGAGAATGGGGGATCAGGAGGTGGTTCTTGGCGCAAAAAGGTCTAATAAAGAAGCATGAGTTTGTGAGGGTTATTATTCAATGCTTATATTCTCTTGGGTATGAAAAGTCTGCATCTTGTTTGGAAGTGGAGTCTGGCATCTTTCACAGATCTATGGATTTCAAATTGCTGGAGTCACAAGTGCTTAATGGAAATTTGGATGAGTGCGTTGAAATTGTCAATGCAATGGATGATGTGACCAATGAAACAAAAGCTTCTGCTTTGTTTCTGATTTTGAAGCAGTGTTTGTTGGAATTCCTGAATAATGGAGAAGATTCTTTAGCTCTTGCAGTCCTTAGAGAGCAAATATGTTCATTACTTGTTGGGAGAGATAAAGTTCACAAGCTTGCTTCTGGTATTCTTTCTCCAAAGCAGATCGGTTTGGATAAGCTTGATGATAATGTTATCTGTGAACTGCGGAAACTGTTGCTGATGGAGTTGGAGAACTTACTTCCTCCACCAATCACCCTGCCAGAGAAAAGGTTGGAAAAATTAGTTGAGACTGCTGTCACTTCTCAACTAGAGTCGTGCATGTATCACAATTCTTTTGATACTATTTCACTTTACGAGGATCATTGCTGCAGTAGAGATCAGATCCCAACAGAGATAGTCCAGGTATGCTTCTTGCAGTAAATTAAGTTATCATAGCTCTAAAAGTCGACCATATATCTCCTTCAGTTTGTTTCAGAAATTTTCTTGTCAAGCTCACAGTACCATGGTGACTAGTTGAATTTATTCAATTTGATTCTCAGACTGTTTCTTGGTACATTCATCTGTCATTCAAGCATTGTAATCCTGTGTGTTGTCATTGCATTTATTCTGTGATTGTGACAACAGTATATTTGTCTGATTACAGAGTGGCATTTTGCATAGGAATTTGTCCTTGCATGAAAGATCACATGACCTAGTAAAATAGCATGCTAGGCATATGGTTAGTGTAATATTCATTAAATCTTAGAGGACAAAAGAAAACTGTTCCATTAAACAACATATCTACACCCTATGGATGAGTTGCTCGTTAATTATTTGGAAATGATCGGTGAATTAGAAAATATTGTTGTGTGCTGTTGTTTGTAACTGCTCTCTCACTGGAACTTACCCGTTACAAGAAATTGTAGGCCCATGTGTCCTTGATTTTTGACGATGATAAGGCAATCTATGGAAAAAACAAAAGGAAAAATGGAGAAAATTTTTGTCAAGATCTTATACAAGAAATTAAGTTAACATTCTTGTGATTTCATATAAATTGATTTAATGTGGTAAAAATTGTTGCAAGCATCGATGATTTGATCTTCAAGCAATTGTCAAGCATTAACTTCAATAAGTTGAATTTATAGCAAAATAGTGCAAACATCAACTTGCTACTTTGTTAAAAAAAAAAAAGGTTTAATTTAGGTGTCATTTTATTTTGGGTCTTTATACGGATAATGAAATTAAAAAAAAAAAAAAATTGACTGTATTATAAAAGCAAAATATGTAATACTTGATATAAATATGATAAATATCAATATCATCGACTGCTGAACAGAAAAATTGACTCCTTAACTAATTCTCTGTTGAAGAGAGAGTTCCTTATTGGGAAGTCTTCATAAGTCAAGTAGTAGGTTTTCTGGATTCTCCCGTGGCAAATTCACAACTAAATAGATCTTTATTTTCTCTGAATTAGTTTCTGTGTAGGAGTTGTACAGTATCATGACTCAATATGGTTTCTTCAATTACTTAAAGGAATAAGTGACAAAATTTGTAGATGGGTTCCTTTGAGTAGATTGTGCTGAAGCATATAGCGCGTATCACATGATTTCATTTGTATATTGATTTATATAGCAGTAAAGATACCAACTGCTGCTGAGCTTGTTCTTCTTGTTGCATTCACCCAGATGGGGATTGCTGTTATCATTTCATCTTTTAGATTGGGGGGGGGGGCAAAAGGCACAATTATCATAAATCACCAGCTTTAACTTGATTGCAGTTGTTAGGGATGCCTTATTTAAGAGTAAGGCCATGTATTCATTCATTATATATTTAATAAAACTTTATACTGGCAGAGATATATGTGAAATAGGAAGAAGCAGTGTCAAAGTTTTTATTCATTATTTTTATTAAAAAACTTTTTTATCATCCATTCGTAAAGTTTTCCTTTTCTGTTTGTAGCATGCCTGTGTTGGCAAAACTGCATAAGGAATAGTATATTATAGTATTAAATTCTTTAATGTTGTTCCCATCTTTCCTGAGGCCTTGATTTTTCTTTATTTTTATTCCTTTTTTTTTAATCAATTAAGATTAGATACTATGGACAGCTGAACAAACCTGATAGGCACAAGATGCTAATAATTATAAGCATCATTATAAATGTTGGAACTGGGATACAGAATTGTGTGCTTTGCCTATTTGTGCGACATCATTAATAACACCTATTGTGCATATTGTTATATCCCTTTTTTCCTAAATATCTTATGTAACCTTTTTTCATTGTTCCAGATATTGACTGATCATAAGAATGAAGTTTGGTTTGTACAATTTTCTAATAAGGGAGAATTCTTAGCTTCATCATCAAGTGACTGCACAGCCATAATCTGGAAGGTAAATTTGAACACTTATTTTACTCATTGCTTTGGACAATGTTATTACCTTAGTGGCACTTGGCAGTGATGTATATTCCCTGATCATATTGCAGTCTTTTGAAAAATATAAGAAAACGAACCCCATAATTGTTTAACAAGGCTTCAGAATGTTGCTGCCGTCAATAGTATCTTAAATGAGAGAGTACACTTTACCCTCTTTCCATGGGCTATATGTACTAGCTTCCATACTGTGGTCAAAGCACCAGTATTCCCTATCATCCTGTCTTGGGGTTTGACCATGCAATCATTTGCTACTTGTTATCTGATTGACTGCCTTTTGTGGTTGGAGATAAGAAAGCAATAGCTCCTAGTTGCACATTGCTATTCCTGCATGGGATAGGGATTCTTATAATCTGACTCTGTGAGGGGGGGTATACCCAAGAAACTTTATAGTTACACTATTCTTCTAAGAAAGAACATCTTGTGACTTTGTGTCCCTTTTGACAACTTTTTGTTTTAAGACGATTGCAAAGAGTGCTACTGGTGGAAACATGGTCTGAGCTCCGAGCTTGGCAACTTTAGATATCTTGGCAGAATAAATGAATCCTCATCTATCTTTCTAGGATCATGGTCGTGTTTTGTGCGATGGTTATTGCGTTTGCTACCTTGGTGACCACATTACTCAATGAATACTAATTGAACGTATCAAACTCTGTATAACCAAATAGTTATTTATCTCACTTCCTTCATGATCTTCCAATCCATCAAATTTTGTTTTGCTCATCTTTAAACTTCAAATTTATGCCCCTGAAGTGCCAAATGTTATGTAGCACTCCAATGTCGTGTAAAATAGCTTTATTTTGTATTTGGTTTCAATTGATGGAACTGAAAGGAAGGGAAGAAGAGAAGGTGGAGAGGAAGGAAGAGGTGTGACTGCTTCCAACTTTTGGTTTCATTGATGGAGTGGAAGGAAAAATTTCAGTTCTACCAACTTTTTTTTTTCCTGTAAATTTTAACTGCCAGAATATCTGTATGTCAACAAAAATGATATGGTTAAATTTTAAATTGTTTGTTTTTTCTTGTTCCTTCACAATCCACCCATCAAGTAGCGGATTCTATCTTGCGGATCCCATGAGAAAAAGGCTTCGTACTTTCCTCTCTTTTCTGCACTTGATTGGTGTAGCTTCTCTTCCCTCCTAACTGTTTCCCTAAATACGAGCATAGCTTAATCCCCTAGAGTTAGAAATCCTTGTTGCACATTCCTGTGGGTGCAATCATTATCCGTTTTGATATCTATTAGCCTCCCTGAGTTGAGGGAAATCCTTGTAGAATTTGATTAGTTTAAAATATCAAGTTAATATCACTTAAAGATTTCGGATTTTATCTTTATGCACATGAAACAATATTGTTTTGATGCAATATCATTTTTGTATCAGTTCATATTTTCAAAAAATGTGTTGTATCATTGTGTACTCAAAATGCTGTGATTGTATCTCATACTATATCCCTGCTTCATAGTCTGAATATTTCTAAAAGACTTTGAATAGCAGAAAAATCCATTTATTAGTTTGGCTCAATTATATAGGATATTTTTTATATTAAATTTGATATGCGTACAATGCAACTCTTAGTTGAGTATGAATTATTGTGTTACATATTTAGAAAATAATACTGTTTTATTGGCATTTCCTATTGTAACATCATACTTCATAGAAATCGCTAATGCAGCCTTATCTTTTTATCTTTTTATTTTTATTTATTTGCTCCTCTCCCATGCTTTGTGTCGAAGATTCATTTTAATTTGACCCACTTTCAGTCTTCTGACTATCTACTTTAGGAAAAACATGAAATCCTTTGTGTCAATGTGCCTACAATATGTCCACATGCAAGATGTTTACAAGTAAGAAATGAGGTCTGACTAGGAGAAAAATGCATACAAGAAGCGAAAAGATCTGAGACTAGTTAGTAAATGTTGCTTTCAAAACATTTATATTGTGTAGATGTTCAATGACCTTAAGAGATTAGAACTTCAACAATTGGATTATGTGTGGATTTATTTATTTATTTTTTTAATTTTTTGGGAGGTGGGGTAGGGGTGGTGGTGTTGTTTTTCGTATGGAGGAAACTACAAGTATGTGAATCAAGATTTACGGATAGATGGTGTAAGAAATTGCCATGTAAGGAAGATTTGTGGAAGTGGTAGTTTAGTTGGTTTTGGGAACAGGGGTGATTATTTTACACTATTTTACTTCCAAAAGGCTGTCAGTGGTGCATTTAATAAAATCATCAAATCGGTGAATCTTGATGTTGTCTGACTTTCTGAAGTTGTGTTTTACAATGTGTGGCTTAGGCAAGGTTTTCTGTGGTTTATCTAGATAAATAAGAAGGCTGGTTGGACTTATATAGATGGTAAATAGTTGGAATTTTCACAGAGCTTAAGGAGAATCATGACTAAGTTGTCCTGTCATAACTGTACAATGTCATTCCTAGTGTTGATGCCTGACTGCTGAATTTATGTAGATTTGTTATGGATTAGAATAACATTTTGATTCTAAAGCATTTGTACAGAATAGTAGCAAGGTGATACTAGATCTGGCGTGAGGTGGCTGGTTTTGATGAGCATATGGTATTTTGAGACTTAATTGGCTTGTTCTATTGGTGCTTATTGTGGTTGATTCCAAAATTGACAATTATGCCTTACCCATTTAGTCTTTTCTCTTTTGTATTTTATTTGTTCAGTAATTTTAATGATGTTATTTCTTTCCATACATGGACACTGAGATTTAATTAGTGGTCAGTTAAGATTTTATTCAGGAAGGTGAACTGAACGAATGTCAGGAGTTGATGTATATTTGAGTGTTGGTATACTTAAAATGAAACAGGCACAAGTTTTGAGGATGAAATGCTCCAAGGTCACATTTTGATGGCACCTTTGATGCCTAATATCTGTACGACTATTTATGACATGCTCTAATATATCTGATATAGAAAAGAAAATTCTGCCCCCACCCTCTCCAGGGCAAAAAAAAAAAAAAAAAAAGGAACAAGGAGAAAATATTGAGTTGAGCAAGTAACGTCAATTCTTTTGTTCTATCTATGAAGTATGGACATGAGGATGGGGATACAACAAACTTTCCAATATAAATTAATACTACTTATATTCAATTATCAAATTCACATGATAAAAATAATTTTGTCTACAAATATTCTAAAGTAATCAATTAAGCAGCTTGTGTAATTTGCACAGAAGTATGATTTGCTTTTGAAAAGGACTCGTGCAGTGTCTAAAGCAATATTATCATCCCATTATGCTACTACTTGAAGGTTCTTATATTTAAATAACTTGAACACACCACATGGTGCATTTAACATGTACCTGGAAAGTGCTGGACAAGTTTTGACGGCCACTACTACACTGCTCATTCTTCATTTGTTTATTCGTGATATTCTCCATCTAAATTTCCATTAGAAATGTGATTACTATGCTAGCCATCCCCTGCAGTTACAAGATCTTCAACTAAGTACACTGCACATGCATAATAGTTTTTTCCTTTTTTCTTTTGGTTTTTTTTTTTTTTTTTTTTTTGGGATTTTCTCAACTATTGAGAGAAATTTGTCGTGATGATTGCAGCATTATGATGGTCTCTGCAAAGACTTTTGAGACTGGTGGAGGTATTCTCTCCATGACTCCTAAAATTGGGATAATTGCTTCTAATTCACATTTCACTTCTTTCTCATATATTTCTAGAACCTAAATGATCATGCAAGTCAGAATTCTATCATTTTTTATAAGTGCTGATATGTCTAACCAGTTAAACTCTTTCCAGTTTAGTGTAGCTTAGACCGTTGAGAAAACTAGAACTTTCTTTAATGCACTGCAAGGTCAAAATGATTAAGCTTTTCCATTATACCTATCAGCCTAAGTGAGGTTGGTGTGCACTGAGAAGGCACGCCCATTTGCACACAGATCACGAATTTTTAAGTTGGTTAGAAAACTGAGATTTTGAACTCCTGATGTAACTGAGCTTTATCTTGTCCCAAATTGATTTATCTAAAGTTTCATGCTTTGACTTGTGAAGTGCTTTGTTTCGTTCATGATATGATTTGTTTTGGTGTCATTTTATTTGTTTGAAGTACACGTATCAAATGAGTTGGATGAATTTTAGAGCTGGTGTTCTATCTTGCAGTTGATACCATTTTTTACTTGCAAAAACATTGGAATTTGCTCCCCCCTTCTGATTTCAGTCAAAACTATTGCTGCTAGGTTCTTGAAGATGATAGATTAACATTGAAACACACACTTCGAAGCCACCAAAACCCAGTCTCCTTTGTAGCATGGAGTCCAGATGACACAATGCTGCTCACCTGTGGGAATGTAGAAGTTGCAAAGCTATGGGATGTGGAAGTAGGTACATGCCTGCGAACTTTTGGGGATCAAGGATTCACTGTGAGTTCATGTGCTTGGTTTCCCGATTCAAAACGACTTGTCTGTGGCAGCTCTAACCCAGAAAAAGGCATCTATATGTGGGACTGCGAAGGAAACGAGATAAAAAAGTGGAAAGGGACGAGAATGCCCAAGGTTTTAGATCTTGCAGTGACACCGGATGGTGAGTACCTTATCAGCATATTTTCTGATAAAGAAATCCGAATACTAAATGTCAACACAAATGCTGAGCGGGTCATCTCAGAAGAGCACCCAATCACATCCCTATCAGTTTCGACGGACAGTAACTTCCTGATAGTCAACCTCAACAGTCAAGAGATTCATATGTGGGATGTTGCTGGGAAATGGGAAAAACCTCTGAAATATTTAGGTCACAAACAGCACAAATACGTGATAAGGTCGTGCTTTGGTGGGTTAAATTGCTCATTCATTGCCAGTGGCAGTGAAGATTCTCAGGTTCGATTCCATTTCTATTCAGCTTCTAGTGTGCTTTTTTCATCTTTAGCTTGTAAAGGCACACTTCTGTTCAATTCTATGATCTTTCCGGAAAGAAAGGCTTGCAGTTTGCCATAAGCTAGTTGACCATTTGTCAAATTTTAAATCTAAGAAGTATGGACATTGCAAAGTTAAAAAATTTTACACTATTATAAATTATCAGTGTTGTGCGGTGCCTGAAGTGCCTTTTTATTGTGATACCATGGTCATATAGACTCTAATTCATGTTTGTTGTACGAATCAATATTGATCAATATCTTCTTGATTCTTTTGGGTGAGCAATGCATTCAGCAAATTTTTTTTGGTGCGCCCTTGAAGGTGTACATATGGAATCGACGAAACTCTAAGCCGATCGAGGTCTTGTCTGGCCATTCAATGACTGTGAACAGTGTGAGCTGGAATCCCACAAGGCATCAAATGTTAGCATCGGCAAGCGATGACCACACCATCCGAATATGGGGACCTTGAACGTACAAAGAGAGAAGCTGATTTGAATATTGCTATCAAATGGGTTTCACCAACCTCTGTATATTGTCATTTTCAATTTTCCCCTATTTTTTAATGCATTTGTAAAGAGCATCGAGTTACATCAATCACCACATTCCATGAAGTTTTGTATGGCCTTTTTTCTTGTGTACTCTTTGTCAAAGCCACCCCAATTTTTCTTCCATGTAAAATAGCTTTTGTGACTTTTGCTCAGGTATTTTTGTAGAAGTGGTTTTGCACCATGTTGCTTGATTTTTAGACACCTGTGGCTTGTAAGCTGACCTGAATGTTGCTGCAATGTGCTATGTCCTACAAAATCATCACTCTCTCTTGCAAGTGAAATGATATCAAAATTTTGGGTCTCTATATGGCTGCAGACCTTGGTACAAAAGATGGTGTACTGATGGCATAATATATATATATATATGTTGTCCGGTTGCTATAAAGCAAGATAATGTTGGCACGAAAGGATAGTGCATACCTGGGCACAACATTTGGTCATTTTGTGGTCCAAAAAAAAGTACAAAATTGATGGTCTTTATGTGGTACTTCATGGATGATCACATAACACTGGCATAACAATGACATGATATGCCACTGTACATATTGATTCTGGTACCAATATGAGCTTAAAATCTTGGATTTGGAGGTTAATGGTACCAAGTCTACAACTGCCAAAAGCAATCAAGAATTATCCTGGTCAAGATTTGGGAGAGAGCATGTTTATGGCACATGTCGAAAGGTAAAAAATCTAGAAGGGAGTGTGAAACAAGCATAATTTAGGTCAAACGAAGCTCGCCACCGTCCAACACACCAATCTGAATAGAGAGTGATGGCATCCCTGTCCAACAAAAGACCCAGACAAAAACAACCGGTACACCTCCCCTCTCTACTAAGAACAGAAACCCTAGAACCTGGGTGCGTGGATATGAAATATTCCTCTCTCTCTCTCTCTCTCTCAACTCAAGTGGGCTGACATGAAACCAGTTTGTATGCTTAATTTGACCAAAATATACAGTTGGAGCAATTCAAAAGTGAGGTCACTATTTTCCTCCTAATTGGGACATCACAAATGAACCACAAAGATCAGTCTTAGAAAAGCAGTTCCATTTACTCCTGTAAAGATTTTTTTTTTTTTTTTTTAATTACCAAAATATATGTGTGCCTTTATAATTCCCTACGAGGCATGGCAATAGTATAACAGATGAATCTAATCAAAATTAGTCAAAATAGGCACATTAAATAAAACCTTATGCAACAAACATTAAGGAGGGGGTGGAGAAAAAAAAGAAAGAACACTGCTGACTGGGTTTGAACGTGACATTCATTGTGAGACTAATTAATGCATCTCTCTCTTTCTTTGACTAGGAAGAAGGAGATCACAAGTGCCCAACCTTAAAAAAAATAAAAATAAAAAATACTGTCTTGATAAGGGGATAGTGATAATTATGAAGAGGAATCAAATTTGTAAAACTTATCAACAGCAATCAAGACATCCCAAGTGCAACTAAGTCCTTTGGGGATGATTACAAGGTCTCCTGCACCAAATTCAACATACTCCGACTCCGGTGACCCTTTCGGATATACTTTCACCTTGCCTTTCACCACATAACACGTCTCTTCTGCGTCAAATCTGAGTTGATATTTCCCCGGAGAGCATCCCCATCTTCACATGTATTAGCCAAATATACAAAAGGGTCATGTTTCCTATTATTAATATTAATATTGAGAGAGAGAGAGAGAGAGCGAGACTTACTTGGGCCATGAATTGATTCCAAGCTCTTGAAGTTTCGATTCTGAAGGATTCCTTTCCACTATGATTCTTAGATTAGAATCAGCAGCCATTTTAAAGAAAGATAGAAGGTATTATATTTAGGACTCTCTCTCTCTCTTTCTCCCCTGAAATTTATCTCTTATTTTTCTGTTTAAAAGATTTTTGTTATTTGTTTTGGTGGATCTCTTTCTCCTGAAAGGAAAACGAAAACGAAAACGAAAAGTGCAAAGCACAATACTTGGTTTGGTGTTGTGGGTGTATATATGCCAAGGCGTGGAATTGGCCATAATTGCCTTTTTCTCATTAATTGTGCATGCATCCATCACATGTTTTAGGGGGGGGAAAAATCTATACTATATAATAGAAATTTTTATTATATTATATATATTTTCCACAACAAAAAAATTAATAATTTAAAAGAATATTTTTATATTATTGTGGATATTGATATTCAACATGGGAAACATGTGTGATTCTTCACCTCTCAAACCTAATCTAAAATTCAAGAAAGTCGGTCTATAATTTTTCATAGCAAGAGCCATGTAAGTCCCAAGAAATAGTTTAGTGGTCATAATCTTCCTTCTCAAATCCCGTGATTTGAGGTTTAAATCGCAATATAACAAAAAAAGAGCCATATAAACAAAAACCATGAAATCATGTCTAAGATTTGTCGAGTAGGACTGCAATTAAGTTGTTCGAGTATTGAAGTTTGAATGCTAAGTAGGTTTTCAATTGTTTCTAATCTTTGTGATGAGTATGAATATGATAAATATTAGTTTGATACAATTAATTTTAAATTATATTTATTTATCTCTCAATAATAATTTAGATAGTAGAGTCTTTTTATTTTTATCTTCTCTTTTCTGATTCGATTTTGTTTGATTGTATTGATTACAGAACTATCATTTTCATTCTATAAAATAAGTAATAAAATTGGAATTAAATTTTATAAACATTGTTTAAATTCTGATTTTAGAATTGTGAATTGGAATACTTTTATGATATCCCATAATAAATTGTTTGCTCTTTATTATTTTTCCACTACGCGTGAACCTCGTCCGCTTATAATCATGAAAATTTCATATGACAGAAAAATAGTAAAACCATTTTTAATTTCGTGCTCTGTAGGAAGATCACCGAATGCAATGGACAGAGATTTTGGTCAACGACAGGATCGAGAGAGCTGGTCACCCCGGTCAAACTTTGACAGATAATTAATTTTACTTGTCTGACGTTGCAGAGGTGGCAGGAGATAATTGGATCATACGGAAGACGTCGTTTTGACCAAGGCTATGGCTATGGTCCCACCATGATCATATCGACATAACCAACTCTGTTGTGCACGAAACCTTTGGCTTCTTATGAGATTTTAATTAATATGGGCAATGAACATAGAGATTGCTAGCAAAGCCAAGCAAAGCATGATTAAGATGCCATTTCTCTTGCAAAGTTCAAAAAACATTATTATGGAAGGGTTCTATTATTACTCCCAAATATGGTGTCTGCTTGTTTTATAACATGGGATATGATGTGATGCTGCTTACCATTTCTTTTTCTTTTTTTTATCGATCGATATTCAGATTTTATTTGATTAATCTAATTTGAATATTATAGAGTTTATTGAGAGATTACTCTTTTAAATCTGTTGTATTTTTTAATTTTTATGCATAGTGAAAGTAAATAATTTTTAAAAAATTAAATATATTGAATTAGGATAAATATCTCAATATAGGGCCTCAAAAAATACCCCAATCTTTGAACCACGAACTTTCGAATGATGCACGGTCGGGATGGTGATCACGAGATTAATCGAACCACCATCACGGATTCACGACACCTCAACCTTAAATCCGGTAAATCCAATGACAGGAGAAATTTTTCAACACAAAAATTTTTCAATCTCTCTATTAGAGGTGGGTTACAGCTCCACAGATACCGGTTCTTTGATTACTCGAATGGTTATCGCCTATGGAATGCAAGACCTGCAAAAACCGACGAAGGGTGCTCCGACGAGGGAGATTCCGACGGTCAAGTCAGAAAGAGTGATTTTCGAATGTAATAAAACAGACTGAGAGTTTTAGAGAGGGAGAGATTCCCCGTGACCAATGTGTCCAGTGTGTAAAGTCAATAGAGCGTACATGATCTAAAAAGTTTAAAGGTGTTTTATATCTGATAGAGTCGTGTGCTTTCGGAGTGTTACAACCCTACTTTCCTTATGGAGATAATCCGAAAATCTCGAGAGTTAAATATTTCGAAATGTTTGTGACCTTTATCATATGAGAAGTTTCGTTATTCAGGGAGATCTTTTCCTTATCAGTAGAATTCTAGAGATACTGCTCTTAAATAGGGAACTAGACTCGTTGTGGTATTTTAACCATTCCTTAGGATCAATAAGGCCATTGGCGATCGGTCGTTTAGCTAATGCGAAGTCTTCAGGTTTTGCTCGTTCAATAGACAAGGGGCTAAGTATCCACTCAGGGAAATAAATCCCACTTGACAAATCTTGTTCGCTAGACAAGACGACTAAGACCCTACCGGTCGGGAGATGAAGCGACTAAGACTCTTTAGTATATCAATTGGGTAGCTATAGAGGGTAGTCGTTCTATAATACTGGGTTGTGTTTACCCATTGGTCGGTAGCTGTTCCATCGGTCGGTAGCTGTTCCATCGGTTGGAACGATTCCTTCTGAGTTGTGGGCCTCGTGTGTGGGCCTCGTGTGTGGGCCTGTTAAGTGTTGACCCTTTGAAACAGGTGTTGGTCTATGTCCTATCATTTGTCATTGACTCATGGCATTATTTCTTGAGAAAGACGATAGGAGTTATGACTATTGAAAAAGGCACGAGACTTTTGAGTGCGACCTTGGTTGTTTCGATTTTCGGGAATTGTTTTCTATATGCTTTATAAAGATACGCGTCTGTTAAGGTATCACATACCCTAATATTTTTGCTTGTTGCTCTCTTGATCTTTTACGAAAAGCTTTTTCTGAGGAAATGTCGAAAGGTTTTTTTTTCGTTGTGAGACATAGATAACATACAAAGCACGATGACCGAAGAAGAACTGTAGGAAATCCGGAGGAACATGTTGCTCGGAAGTGACTTTGAATTGGTGTTGCCTGGCGAAGAGGACAGGGTGAATCATGCCCCCCGACGGTTGTGTCCCGATGTATAAATAATATATGAAGTACGGTTTGAAGGTCTCATATACGGGCCCACTGGCAGATGTTTTGAGATATTGGAATGTCCACTCTTCGTTACTCATCCCTAGTGCTTGGCGCTTTGTGGTCGCTTTGATTTCTCTGTTAGGGTTTTGTCGTATTGTTTTGATTTGGAGAAATTGGGGGCCCTTTTTTCTTTGGTATAGTACAGTCCTCAAGGCTTCACCCATGGTTAGTATAAACTGTAGACCCGTTAGGAGTCTCATTGGAAATTCTTTTACAACGGATCTCAAGACAAGCACTGGATGCAAAAGTTCTTTTACGTGAGATTTTTGAATAAGGATCTTCTTCCGGTACTTTCGGGTGCCGATCAAGTGCGTTTATTGAATATGAAAATCCGGATCTCCTTCGTCACTCTCGCTTCTTGCAGTTTGTTGGGCGCTATTGTGAGTCTACTCGGCGGAGTATCTAGGTAGATTCTTTAGTAGAGGACTAGATGTTACTGCTATCTGGTCTGCTGATTGACGAGGTTAAGTAGATCGATAAGCCCATCTTACTGGAGCAGAAGAAGAAGAAGTTGGTTGATTCTTTACCCTCTGTGAGTGTACCTCTTCTGAAGAATATTTCAACTAATCGAGAGGTGTGACCGAACACAAAAAGGTCAGTGAAGGCAACCGATACTCCTCCCAAGACTCGATTGAAGAGACCAAGGGTTCGATCGGCTGACCTATCTGCTAGTGAAGAGAGACTAGTAGAAACTGGAGAACACGCGTCTCCTCAAGAGCATGTCGAACCAATAGAGAGTCAGTCGGATGCTTTGATGACAGTTGTTTGTACATCAGCCAGGGGCAGTGGGGAGGATGCTCCAAACGAGGGAGTCCCCGAGGTGACGGAGGGTGCTCCGACTCCGAATTCATGGTTGTAGGGAGAGATTTCGATGGGGCCAAATGTTTCTGTCCCTGTTTTGGGGGAGGTGCCCGAATGATCTCTCCAAGTATCCCAGTGTTCCCTACATGATGGGGGAGATGAGGTTGGCCTTTCGTCTCCTATTTTGGTTGAGTCATTTAACAGACAGGAGGATGATCCAGAAGAAAGATTGGTAGTGGTTTGTGTGGGAGACCGTCAGTATAACTGTATCGATCCGAGAGAGGCGCTACAATTGGCCAAACGGTTTGATTTTCACTCTGAATTCACACTCCATACAATGTCTTCGCGCTCCATACAATGTCTTCGGATCATATTAACAAGGCTCTTCACTCTCTCTGTCTGACAGTAAGTGTCTTTTGTCCGAACTCTGTTTACATTTGTTATTACATAATTCTAACTGTCAAGTGTACTTCTTCGTAGACTGCGGCTTTGATCGAATTCCAAAGACAATGGAGAAAGCAGTCCGAGGGACGCCTTATTCGTTTGAGCTACCAGAATCTGGCGCTAAAAGATACTCTTAAGAATAAGGAAAAAGACATTAAAGGGGAAAAAGACAAGCAGATTGAACATTTGTAGCTAGACTTGACCCTGTCCCAAGAGCGTTATAAGAAACTGGAAGCCGAGGCGTGCATTCATGAAGCGAGGTTAGCGGCCGCCGAGACGTGCTCATCTTCAAGAGGAATCCCTCCGGAATACCGAATGAGAGATGACTGACCTCAAAGTATCTGTTACCAAGGATGCTACCAACCTCCAGTTTTCTCAGCGTAGGTTGCTTGAGCGTTTGAGGTGTGCCGAGGAGATTCTTCGACAAGCCGGTGGATATAAGGATTTACCTCCTCTTGAGGGGTCAGTCAAGAGGATGACAATGGATCGGGGTTCCACCCAAACAGCCTCTGTTGTTCCTTCTGATCATATGTATTCTTGTATCGTCTTGATAATGAAAAGATTTTCTTCCTTGTGAGTACCTGTCTAAGGGTGTCATTCGGACCATTTGTCTAATGCTCTGTTAAAGTGTAATGACTTTTCTCGCAAAGGGGATCTTCAGAATGCCATGGACACTTTAGAGGGTTGCGCCGTTGAGGGTTTTCTCATTGATGGACCTTGTAGTCTCGTTCGGAGAGTTAGGTTCCTTTATTTAATAGGAATTAGGGCGACTTAGGCCCAATGCTCGACAGGAGCAGGGCGATGCTAGCCCATTCGGGGAGTTCTATCCTATTTTGATGACACATTTGTTTGATAAGATCAGGATGATTTAGGCCCAACGTACGATATGAAACAATTGATAGTAGGGTCGTGTCCACCCATTCGGGATGCTCCATCCCATTTTGACGACATGTTCGTTCGATAGGAAACTTTAGGTAGGAGGGCTGTATCCACCCGTTCGGGGAGTTCTATCCCATTTTGATGACACTTTCATTCGATAAGATCAGGGCGACTTAAACCCAACGTATAATAAGAAACAATTGATAGTAGGGCCGTGTCCATCCGTTTAGGGAGTTCTATCCCATTTTGACGACACGTTTGTTCGATAAGATCAGCGCGATTTAGACCCAACATACGATAGGAAACAATTGATAGTAGAGCTGTATCCACCCGTTCGGAGAGTTTCATTCCATTTTGACGATACGTTCGTTCGATAGAAAATTTTAGGTAGGAGGACCATGTCCACTCGTTCGGGGAGTTCTATCATATTTTGACAACACGTTTGTTTGATAAGATTAGGGCGATTTAGACCCAACGTATGATAGGAAATAATTGATAGAAGGGTCGTGTTCACCCGTTCGGAGAGTTTCATCCCATTTTGATGACACGTTCGTTTGATAGGAAACTTTAGGTAGGAGGGCCGTGTCCACCTGTTTGGAAAATTATATCCCATTTTGACGACACATTCGTTCGATAAGATTAGAGCGATTTAGGCCCAACGTACAATAGGAAACAATTGATATTAGGGCCATGTCCATCCGTTCGGAGAGTTTCATCCTATTTTGATGACATGTTCATTCAATAGGAAACTTTAGATAGAAATTGATTCTTTTGTAGATCATTGAGGATCGCGTGTCATGAGCCGTCACAGGAATGATCACTAGAGGAAGAGAAGACGCAGGATTTTTTCTCAGGAAAAGAGTACAGGAAACTCCGGGTCATATGCGGGACAAACGCTGGTGGAAACATAAGGTTCATGCAAGGTGTTTTTGCCTTGAATCTGAAGGATCATCCATTCTGGTCTGTCGTGCGGTAGCCTAGGGTCCGGTTGATTGGGTGGCTCATTCTCCCATGGCAGATTGCGTCGGTTTGGGCAAGGTAGATTCCTCCCTTCTGTATTGATAAATCTCTACAGCCTTCCACTGTGAACTAAGAACTTAACTCGTCTTTAAGTCTCTTGCATTCGTTGGTCATGTGACCATAATCCCGATGGAAGTGACAGTATTTAGACTTATCCTTTTTGGAGTTTTCCTCTGTGGAACGAGGGGGTCACCTGACATATGATTTGTTCTTGATTTGATATAGGACTCGACTCAGGGTCTCGTTCAGCAGCGTGTAGATGCTGAACCTTCATGAGTGGAGGCCCTGGTCTGCTCCTCTTTGGGGAAGGCTGACGAGGCGATCGACTACATTCTTTTCTACTCGAATGGTTCTTTCGTCGATCGAACACCTTCGCTTCTTCTGCCGCAATATATTTCTCGGCTCGGGAGTAAAACTCTTGAATGGTTAAAGGGGGATTTTTTGTAATGAAGGACTTTATGCAAGAGGGGCGCAGACCCGTTAGAAGAGCAGTTAATGCAATGGAATGATCCAAAGTTGGGACCTTCAACATCTTTGCCTTGAATTTCTCTAGGAAATCTCTTAGGGGATCGTTTTCCCGTTGCCACAATTGTAACACCGACACTCGGTGTATTGTATATTGTACTTCTCATTTATTCTATATATGATATGTTTTCATTTTCATATAGAGAAAAGTCACTCAGAAATTTTTTCTTTTTTTTTTTTCGATTTATAATACTCCTGAAGTCAAGGGTCAAGGAATTTTGGCAAAAACGCAAGACGGGAAACAAAATCGCTCTAAAAACCCTAATGAGTTTAAGGGCGATTTGGAAGGTCAAATGATTTCATCTACATGCGAGATCAACTCTATTGGATTCAGTGCGAAAAACTGAACCAAATGGGTAAATTCAAATTTCTCGGATTTCGGGTCGAATATTGATCCCACCGCTGTTACGCGAAAATCGAGGTAAAAGTTTTCACGCAAATTTAAAAAAGGTCCTAATATGCAATTTAGAAAAAGGTGAGAGACAATGTACTATTCAAGCATAGTGGTGGTTGATTTATTTAAATTAAATCAATGGTGGAAAATGGATGGAGAAAAATGTAGAAAATCTTGAGCCATTGGATTAGGTGGTTGAGAGACAAGGCAATTAATGAATCATTAATGAAGCTTGACTTGTGGGACTTGAGAAAGAGAGTGTAGTGAGAGAACAAGTCTTCTTCACCCTTCCAAAAACCGTGAGGCACCCAAGGAGGAACCAATAAAAACTCCATCTTCTTCTTTTTTTCCTACCTCCATGACCGAGAGCTTATCTTGACGGAGGGTTTGATTTCTCCAAACAACAAACCAATGTTTTTACATAAATTCATTCCTCACAAACCCTGTTATGACATATCCAAAAATTGGGAGGAAAGGAGAAGCCTAACCAAGTGGACCTAGAGACAGACTAAAAGTTTCAAGGAGGTAAGAAAATCTGCACTTGCTGAAAATTTCTGCAAATAGGACATTCTGACCACGCTGTGATATTTTGGTCATAACATTTTCTGCACAAAGGAAAAATGAGCTAAGTTAATTTCAGATGAAACTATACTCACAGAGCTTTAAAATGAGATATGATTTGTTGCATTCTAATGAGAATTGGATTTATTATGATTTTTCAAAGTTAAGTGTTCTGCACAGAAATTTTTGTTCTGTCCTGCTTTAGCTCTGTTTCTGTCTGTGACTTAGCCTCTGTTTTGAGGTGTCTTATGGTCTGAATTAGCAAATGCTCCAGTTTTGTAATTTGTAGATCTAGGTCTTATCTTTCCAACGAGATAAGAATCCTTAATCCGATTCCCGTGTCAAAGGTTATGGCAATTTTCCTGAAACTCGACAGAAGGTTATCTTGTTTCGAACCCTAAAAACAATGTATAAAAACGACCCTCTTCCAGTCCTAGTTTGGGAAAGCTCAAAGAATAAAATCTGTAGATATCCCTCTTAGCTACAACATGTTAAAATTTCAGCCAATTCACAAGAGGGAATCAAACGTTATGCCCATTTTATTAAATAGGCGTCGACAGAAATTCTGTTTTCTAACTGAAACCTGCCTGTTCTGAGCATGATCCATTTCAACCTCCTTCTAGGCACAATTGAGAGAAACTCAAAACATGAAAGTGGTAGGCCTATGTCTTGGGTATAACATTTTAAAATTCCATTAAGTTTGGATAGGTATAGTGAAAGTTATGGCTTTTACACTAAAATGGGACAGAATCTGAATTTAGAATGCAACTGAAACAAAATGAGAATTTCTGGGAATTTGGTGATGTGATTTTGGAAAAGTGTACAGCATGAAAGTTGTAGGTCATGAAGTTACAACATATCAAAATTTCGCCTGATTTGGACTGATATATAAAAAGTTATGCAAATTTTCGTAGGACTGCGCAAAGTGATATCAAAGTGGAGAATTATGAGTGAACTTGTTAGGTAACTTTCGCCCAAGCCGTTAAAGAGAACTTGATACATCGAAATTGTGATTCATTTGGGAGTGCTATACCATCTCTATTACTGTGAGTGGGACTCAAATCTCATGCATAAAAAGTGAGACTTGATTTTCTCGTGTTTTCCACAAAACATGCTTTTGATATGTATAACTCGACGTATGCCACTAGATTTCGAAATTGTTTTGTGACTATTAGAGTGTCGTGAATTCATGTTTTCTATGAAATGCATCCACAAATTTGATTTAACTAAAATGGTGCCATGTTTTATGATTTTCACATGTTTAATTTCATATGAACCAATATGGCACATTTATTGAGCACTATGGTTTCTATATCACTGAGTTGGGGCCGTGTGGCCGTGGGATGACTATTATGATATGATTGAGTCCTGAGAGGACGACCGTAGCTATGGGAGACGTTTGTTATGGTGCCGAGTATGCGTTTGGGTACACTTCATGTGGAGGTACCTGCAAACGTCCGGTATATGGGTGTAGGCGCGACCGGTTGAACCCGTAAGGAGGACATGTGTGACGCCACTATCTAGCACCTGGCGGGGTCCTATATGTGATCCGATCTATGTAGGAGCTACCCTCGGTGAAGCTCATGGCCAACGTCGGGGTAGAGAGCGACTTTTGAACATTTACACTAAATAAAACCCCCGATGCGCCTATCATTGGTCATGGTTGACCTTTGCGAGAATCATATTCGACTTTTGAACATTGGACATGGGTTTTATTTAGCATAAATATTCAAAAGTCACTCTCTACCCCGACGTTGGCCATGAACTTCACCGAGGCTAGCTCATACATAGATCGGATCACATATAAGACTCCGCTCGGTGCTAGACAGTGGCATCATACATGTCCTCCCCCTTACGGGTTCAACCGGCCGTGCCTACACACATATACCGGACGTTTGCGGGTACCTCCGCACGAAGTGTACCCAGACGCATACTCGGCACCATAACAAACGTCTCCCGTAGCTATGGTCATCCTCTCTGAACTCAATCATATCATGACAGTCATCCCACGGCCACACGGCCCCAACTCAGTGATATAGAAACCATAGTGCTAAATAAATGTGTCATATTGGTTCATATGAAATTAAATATGTGAAAATCATAAAACATGGCACCATTTCAGTTAAATCAATTTTGTGGATGCATATTCATAGAAAACATAAATTCACGACACTCCAATAGTCACAAAACAATTTCGAAATCTAGTGACATACGTCGAGTCATACATATCAAAAGCATGTTTTGTGGAAAACACGACAAAATCAAGTCTCACTTTTCATGCATGAGATTTGAGTCCCACTCACAATAATAGGGAGGGTATAGCACTCCCAAATGAACCACAATTTCGATGTATCGAGCTCTCTTTAACGGCTTGGGCGAAAGTCACCTAACAAGTTCACTCGTAGTTCTCCACTTTGGTGTCACTTTGCACAGTCCTACAAAAATTTGCATAACTTTTTATATATCTGTTCAAATCAGGCAAAATTTTGATATGTTGTAGGTGACTTCACGACCTACAACTTTCATGCTATACACTTTCCCAAAATCACATCACAAAATTCTCAGAAATTCTCATTTTATTTCAGTTGCGTTCTAAATTTAGATTCTGTCCCATTTTAGTGCAAAAGTCATAACTTTCACTATACCTATCCAAACTTAATGGAATTTTAACATGTTATATCCAAGACATAGGCCTACCACTTTCATGTTTTGAATTTCTATCAATTGTGCCTAGAAGGAGGTTGAAATGGATCATGCTCAGAACAGGCAGGTTTCAGTTGGAAAACAGAATTTCTATCGACTCCTATTTAATAAAATGGGCATAACGTTTGATTCCCTCTTGTGAATTGGTTGAAATTTTAACATGTTGTAGCTAAGAGGGATATATACAGATTTTATTCTTTGAGCTTGCCCAAATTAGGACTGGAAGAGGGTCGTTTTTATACATTATTTTTAGGGTTCGAAACAAGATAACCTTCTGTCGAGTTTCAGGAAAATTGCCATAACCTTTGACACGGGAATCGGATTAAGGTGATTCTTATCTCGTTGGAAAGATAAGACCTAGATCTACAAATTACATAACTGGATCATTTGCTAATTCAGACCATAAAACACTTCAAAATAGAGGCTAAATCACGGACAGAAACATAGCTAAAGCAGGACAGAACAAAAATTTATGTGCAGAACACTTAACTTTGAAAAATCATAATAAATCTAATTCTCATCAGAATGCAACGAATCATATCTCATTTTAAAGCTCTATGAGTCTAGTTTCACTAAAATTAACCTAGCTTAGTTTGCCTTTGTGCAGAAAATGTTATGACAAAAAAAGAACAGCGTGGTCAGAATGTCCTATTTGCAGAAATTTTCAGCAAGTGCAGATTTTCTTACCTCCTTGAAGCTTTTAGTCTCTCCCTAGATCCACTTGGTTAGGCTTCTTCTTTCCTCCCATTTTTTGGATATGTCATAACAGGGTTTGTGAGGAATGAATTTATGTAAAAACATTGGTTTGTTGTTTGGAGAAATCAAACCCTCCTTCAAGACAAGCTCTCGGTCATGGAGGTAGAAGAAAAAGAAGAAGATGGAGTTTTTCTTGGTTCCTCCTTGGGTGCTTCACGGTTTTTGGAAGGTTGTTCTCTCACTACACTCTCTTTCTCAAGTCCCACAAGTCAAGCTTCATTAATGATTCATTAATTGCCTTGTCTTCCAACCACCTAATCTTATGTCTCAAGATTTTCTACATTTTTCTCCATCCATCTTCCACCATTGATTTAATTTAAATAAATCAACCACCACTATGCTTGAATAGTACCTCGTCTCCCACCTTTTTCTAAATTACATATTAGGACCTTTTTTAAATTTGCGTAAAAATTTCTACCTCGATTTTTGCATATTGCGTGGTGGGGTCAATATTCGAACCGAAATCTGAGAAATTCAAATTTACCCATTTGGTTCAGTTTTCTGCACTGAATCCAATGGAGTTGATCTCGCACGTAGATGAAATTATTTGACCTTCCAAATCGCCCTTAAACCCATTAAGGTTTTTAGAGCGATTTTGTTTCCCCCCTTGCGTTTTTGTCAAAATTCCTTGACCATTGACTTCAAGAGTATTTAAATCGAAAAAAAAAGAAAAATTTTCTGAGTGACTTTTCTCTATATGAAAATGAAAACATATCATATATGGAATAAATAAGGAGTACAATATACAATACACCGAGTGTCGGTGTTACAAAGTGAGTCTCGAACTATTGTCGAAGTTGGGTGAAACTCTTGATATTAAACGGCAGGAGAGAGTTGAACCACGCTAGGGCATCGCTTTTGAGCGTAGTAGGGAAGTGCTTGCACATGGCCATATCTTACAAGTCCCTAGAGACCATGACTATTATGAAGTGGGCGGCATGATCATGGGGGTCGGTTGTTCCATCGTATCTCTCCATGGTAGATAGAATGATGTCTCTTGGCATTGGTTTCAGGGAGATTTTCGGATCGAAAGGCGATACTCCCGAAGAGTGGAGAGAACTTTCATCCTTTTTTGCACCTGCTTTTCTAAACTTGGCGGCTACAAGTTGCTCGATTTGTTTTCTCAAATCTTCTGGATTATGACGAGAGGTCACTGATGGTTCATAGTTCATGGGAGGCATTTGTCGCTGGGGACTTTTATGTCCAGAGTCTGCTGCAAATGACTAATCGTCTGGCCTAAGGGTTTGACTGAATTCTTCCAGTTGTTTGCTCATATTTTGGAGTCTAGACTCCAGCCTATCCATCTGGGGATGGCTGGCTCGTTCCGGGCCAGGGGGTGCAATCGGCTATTCTTGAGTTGCAGGTTGTGGGCTCTACTCCGGGTGAAATGTCGGAGGGGGAACCATACGATCATGAACGGAGTAATTAGGCACCACAGGAGAGACGGCTTCTGATGTTATTGCGATGTGCTCATCTACGGTGGGGACGACTTTCAAAGATGCTCTGGTTCTCGGAGACATGGTTGCACAGTGATTTGTCAATCTTACAAAGATTGCTTTAGTCGTTCCCACGGACGACGCCAATCTGTTGGAGGTGAGTTATGGTTCCATAGATACCGGCTCCTTGATGACTCAAACGGTTACCATCGATAGAATACAAAACCTGCAAAAACTGTCGAAAGGTACTCCGGCAGGGGAGGCACCGACGCTCAAGTCTAAAAGAGCGATTTTCGAATGTAATGAAACAAACTGAGAGTTTTAGAGAGGAAGAGATTTCCTGTGACTAGTGTGTCTGGTGTGTAGACCAAGACAGCGTACCTGATTTAGAAGATTTGAAGGTATCTTATACCTGATAGTATCGTGTGCTTTCGGGACGTTACAACCCTACTTTCCTTATGGAGATAATCCAGAAATCTCGAGAGTTAAATATTCCGAAACGTTCGTGATGTTTATCATATGAGAAGTTTCGTTACTTATGGAGATCTTTTCTTTATTAGTAGGATTTTAGAGATACTGCTCTTAAATAGGAAACCAAAGTCGTTGGGGTGTTTTGACTATTCCTTAGGTTCAATGAGGCCATTGGCTTTTGGTCAATCGTTTAGCCAATGCGGAGCTTTTGGGGTTTGCTCGTTCAGTAGACCAGAGACTAAGTATCTGCTCGGGGTGATAAATCCCACTTGACAAATATCGTTCGATAGGCGGGGCGACTAAGATCCTATCATTCGGGAGACAGGACGACTAAGACCCTTCGGTAGATCAATTGAGTAGTCATAGAGGGTAGTCGTTCTATAATATTGGGCTGTGCTTGTCCATCGGTCGGTAGTTGTTTCATCGGTTGGAGCAATTCTTTTTCAGTTGTGGGCCTCGTGTGTGACCTTTTCAAGTGTTGACCCTTCGAAACAGGTATTTGGTTATGTTCCATCACCCTCAAATACAATTCTCTCTAGAGAATTTGTATTTTTCTCTCTTTTTTTTCAATGTTCTCCAATCATCAAAGAGGTCTACTCACGTTGGGAGAAAGAGAGAGATATTTGTGGTTAAGTGATAATGGGATCATGTGGATAATGGGGTTTAACCCATTATCAATAAATTCAATTTTAAATTAAATTGAATTGTTTCCAATAATATCCCTACATAGGCATATAAACCAATATTATTTTTTCTCAAATCTCAAGAGTCGAACTCAAGATCTCAAGTAGAGTGTCTAACCACTCAATCCAAAAAAATTTGGTATGTTACGCTCTCTCTCTCTCTCAACTATCGAATGTAAAAGGCACAAGCAGTGGCAAATTTAGAATCCAAAGACAATAAAGACAAAATATTTTCACAAGAACAGTGGTCGATTTTAGTGAGAACAATATTTTAAATTTAATAGAAATAATATTTATTTGACATATAAAAATTAATGAAATCATTTTGATCTAATGAGGGTAATTGTTAATTTTCCTTTCTATGTTGCTCTGTTATTGGGCACAAGCAATGCCATTGCCAAAGAAACCTATCAAAGTAGGAGGGTGATGATCTTATGTGAAGAGTTACTAAAGTGGGAGGCTGATGATTCTTCTTTAAGGAACATACAATATTTTGAACAGGAGTAGCATGTTTTAGTGTTGTTTTTTTGAACTAATGTGCGTGTCTCTGCTTTGCATTGCAGGTTTATCTTTTATTATTCAAATGGCGACCATGAGGTTATAGCTCTATGCAATTCATTCAAGGGCCTTGATTAAACTAATCCTATAATCATGTCATGAGGCCGTCATCATAACTAGACCTTTTGAGAATTAAACCTAAAATTTGTAACCAATGGCCTACAACAAAACTCTCCTATTAAAACCCAAAAAATGTAACCCTTCATATCTTTTGGTTTCTAGAAGTAAAGATCACCCATGTTCTATCTCTTGTATCATGGCCCCAGATCATGTTTGGAAAAGTGTCAAATGCTTGTGACTAGGGCTGTAATAGAATAGAATCCACATATCTATTCAAAATCTCTACACCAAGACAACTATTTAAAATATATGTTAAAAGATAAAAATCTAATCATCCATTGTATCGATCAAATATTATAATATATTAGATTTATATAGAAAATCAATTATATATGATAAATATAGAAATAAATAAAGTTAAATATTTTTTAAATCAAATCAATAAATTTAATTTTGATATATAATATATTATAATAAAATCAAATATTCTCATAATTTATGACATCTTCTAACAATTTCAAACTCGATTCGATCATAATTCAGCTATAAAACTCTAAATTTGAGTTCAAATCAAATTTACTTTTCAAATTTGAACTCACATTTAAATAATTAGAGCTCAAACTCAATATATTATATCTTTTAACAATCTCAAACTCGATTCAATCATTGAACTTCAAATTCGAGCTCAAGTTTACTTTTCAAATTTGAACTTACTTCTAAATAATTAAGTCTAAACTCAGGTTTGCTTCATGTAATCTTGATACAAAATTTGAATTTAAACTCAATCTTAAGATTAATACCAAAGAATATGTGAATATATGAATAAACAATTATATGACAGTTGTTTTGCTTTTATCAATTTTTAATATAAAACAATATATAAATATATATTTATTAAATATATTTAATTTTTTAAAATATATTTATTTATTAAATGAATCATTCGGTGTATAAAGTGTTTCCCGATTTATAGTATATTTGAATGGAAAGATTTGGAAAAAAAATGTTATGAGAAAAAATTGTGTTAAGGAAATTGTTGTCCAACCCTAATATAATTTGATGATAATAAAACTTTATATGTGTTTCTAACAATTTATTAAGTCTGTAGATAATTAGAATATGTAATGCAATGTTATATATATAAATCTATACAACTGGTTAGAGCAACACTATCATAGAAGTAGGATAGAAGCAGTATGTTTGGGTAGAAGCAACAGAGTTTCAGACAGATTTTTAACTATTACGATTTCTGCTATGATTTTGTTATTCTTTCAAACCCTAATTCAGTATGTTAAGTACAGATTGGGAGCTGTATTTAACCATGAATCCTATTCTAATGGGTGATTCAAATTTAAGCTCAGATCAGACTTTTATTGGAGGTAAAATCAAATTCAGAATTTGAATTCAAGCAGTCTTTGAAATTCTGACAGGTTTTCAGAAACTTTATATTCATATATACCTTCTCTAACTTCCAATATTTTTGAAATTTGATTTCTCCTCACTACAAAAGTATTGTTGGATTTGAAATTCTGAAAGTTACTGCAGTAAAAGAAGGTTTTGAAACATCAAAACAGAAGGCTGATTTTTAGGATCTGAAAAACAGAAAAGGAGCTGGTTCTGAAACACTTTGAGCAATTAATATCAATTCGAAAGTGCAGTCTTTTGAAGTAGTTTATGTATAGTTTTTGAAGAACAATATTCTTAGTTTCTTGAGATATATTTACAGACTTTATTCAAGACTTGTATTGAGAGAAATCAGGACCCAAAAACTGCTACTTCATCATTCCTTCTGCTGTATTTTTCTGCTTTTGATTGAGTTATACATTTCTGTATTATTCTGAGTTCTTATTTGTATAGTCTCACAAGTCTAAGGAGAGTGTGAGGAATATTCACAAGGGTTGATAGGCTAGGTGTGAGAGAGTTAGACTTTGATGAGTGTTAGACTAAGACATCTTCAAGATGGAATGTGCAGATTGTCAACATTGAACTCATTTACATGTAGTTGTAACTCTCTTTGTGCATAGTAAAAACTAACTATCGCTGGACCCTGGCTTGCTAAACTAGAAGAGTAGACGTAGGTACAAGGCTGAACCACTATAAACCTGGCTTGATCTCTCATCCTTCCTTTTATTTGTGCATTTACTTTTACATTCTACATAAATTCTGGCCTTATATTTTGAGATTGATTTTAGTGGAGTAAAATTTTAAGTGAAGTCAAACCAATTCAACCCCCCTTCTTGGTTTCATTGGGACCAATAAGTGGTATCAGAGCTTGTGCTCGACTCTATAAAAGAGCTGTCTTTCGAGGCAAAAATCTAATGGCTTCGCAGTACACCTTCGGCCAATACACAAATAGAGCTCCCTACTTTGATGGAGTTAATTTCTCTCATTGGAAATGTAGAATAGAGACCTTTATTGAAGTCACAGATTATGAAACTTGGGAAGTAATTTTTTAAGAAAATTTAGATGTAAAAACCCCTATAGTGACTGAGGAAGACAAAAAGAAAATGTCCATAAACTCTCAAGTAAAGCATTTGCTGTTGTGTGCAATTTCTCCTACAGAATTTAATTTAGTTTCTTCTTGTTTCACAGTTAAAGAGATATGGGACAAACTTTGTGTCACTCACGAGGGTACTAGAACTGTCAAAAACACCAGAATCAATCTTTTTATGCAGAAATATGAGTTGTTTAAGTTTCAGCCAGGAGAACAACTGAAGGATATATTTAACAGATTCACATCCATCACAAATGAACTGGAGTCTCTTGGAAAATCCTTTTCGGATACTGATCTTGTTAGAAAAATCTTGAGAATTCTGTCCAGTGTTTGGGATGCTAAAAAAACTGTCATAGAAGAAGCTCAAGATCTCTCGAAACTATCCTTGAATGAGCTAAGAGGAAGCTGATGGTTTATGAAATTGAGGTGCATCATTCTGCTGAATCTGAAGGGAAGAAAAAATCTATTGCATTTACTACAGAGAAAGAACCTTCAGAGGATGAACGCAATAATAGTGAAGTCAATCTTCTAGCTAAGAAACTGTCTAGAATTCTTAGAAGAAAATGTAAAAATTTTTAAAATTTTCAAAGACTAATGTATTTCCAAAGTCTAAGTTCTATGCTGGAAAATTTAGAAAGAACAACAATAAAAAGAAAGACAAAGAAGAAGTTGTATGTTATGAGTGTAAAAAACCAGGACACATCAAATATGAATGTCCAATTCTCTTGAAGAAAATTCAAAGTTCCAGAAAAAGAGAAAAGCTTTGATAACTACCTGGAGTGACTTGAAAGAATCAGATTCAGATTCAGACTCAGAAAATTCTGATGAAGCAAACATCTGTCTGATGGCTGATTCATAGGTGAAATCTGATTCTGAAAATACTGAAAATGTTATTTCTGATGAAAGTGATATACTAAAACTGATTTTAGAGTTTAAATGCCGGATACTAGACTTAGAACATGAAAAAGACATTTTGAAACAGACTAACACGTTGTTGAATTCTGAAAATGATGCTGTTAAATCTGAAAATCATGTTCTGAAATTTGAACTTGCAGTTTTAAAGACTGAAAATGATGTTCTAAAATCAATAAACACTACTGTAAATTCTGAACAGGAAGTGTCTAAATCTGAGTATGAAGTACTGAAAATTAAAAACACTGCTACAAACATTGAATTATCAGCCTTAAGATCAAAAAATAAAGCAATAAAATTGGAAAATTTTGTAATGAATGATGAAGTATATTTACTGAATAGTAGAATAGAGGAGCTGTCCATGTCCATTAAAAATACATTTCAAAAGTTCAATGAAAGTGACCAAAAATTAACTAGACTTCTTGCAATTCAAAGACATGATTCTTCAAGGAATGGTCTAGGGTACAGCTCTGAAAATGCATCTCAATCACAAGTCAATAAAACTGTATTTGTTAGTGCAGTAAAAAAATACAGAAAACAGAAAATCCCAGACTACAGAAATTAGCAAATAGAAGCAGTAGTTATGGAAACACAATATACATAGGTAGAAGAAGTAATAATCCTGTCAATTTTAACAGAAATTTCAGAAATTTTACAGGATATAGAGAATCTAATTTTTCACAAGTTAAATACAAATATTTGAATAACTTTCAGAAAATGAAGAGTACTTTCATTTGTTATTATTGTCATAAAGTATGACACATTGTTAAATTTTGTTACTTGAATAAGTTTAGTAATAATCAAGGAAAATTTTTTTCTAGTACAAACTTGTTATCTAGAGGATCCAAGTAAATTTGGGTTCCTAAGAACAGGTAATCTATTTATTTAATTTGTTCAGGAACATGAGGCTAAAGTAAAAGGAAAATGGTATGTCGATAGCGTTTGCTTAAGACATATAACGAGGGACGCCTCGCTGTTCAAAGAATTAGAAAAGAATGAACATGGAATGGTGACTTTTTGTGACAATAAAAAAGGAAAAATCATCGGCAAAGGTACCATAGGCATTAGCTCTACCTCCATAAAAAATGTTTTGTTTGTTGATAAGTTAATGCATAATCTATTGAGTATGACCCAATTATGTGATTTTGGATATGATATGCTTTTTAAGAAAAATAAATACATAGTTTTTGATAGTGTAACTCAAGAAAAAATATTTAAAAGAATTAGATCTGAAAATATCTATATAGTAAATTCAAAAATCTTAGATAGTTTAAGAAAAAATTGTTTGATGTCCATAGAAAATGACACTTATGCATGGCATAGAAAATTAGGTCATATGAATTTTAAACAATTAAAAATTTTGTCAAAGAAAAATTTAATAAGATGTTTACCAAAAATAACTTTAAAGGAATATATAAATTGTAATGCATGCTCACTAAATAAACAAATAAAATCATCATTTAAAAATAAAGATTACGTTTCAACATCTAGGCCTTTAGAAATCTTGCATATGGATTTGTTTGGATTTATTAAAACTCAAAGTTTAGGTGGAAATAAATATGATCTTGTAATTGTGGATAATTTTTCTAAATTTACATGAATTTTATTTTTAGTTAATAAAAATAATGCATTTGAGTCATTCAAAATTTTTGCTAAGAAAATACAAAATGAAAAAGATCTAAAAATAGTTGGATTAAGAACGGACCATGGTAGAGAATTTGATAATATAGAATTTCTAGAGTATTGTAATAAGAAAGGAATAAATCAAAATTTTTCTGCACCCTATATACCCCAACAAAATGGAGTGGTTGAAAGAAAAAATAAAACAATTCAAGAAATGATCAGGACAATGTTAAATGAGAGTGGTATAAGAAAATATTTTTGAGCCGAGGCCGCTTCTACGGCTTGTTATATAATAAATAAAGTATATCTTAGACTTATTACTGAGAAAACACCTTATGAAATGTTTAAAGGAAGAAAACTTAATGTATCTTACTTTCATACATTTGGATGTTCATGTTATATTTTGAAAAATAATTTGAACATAATAAGTAAATTTGATGAAAAAGCAATCGAAGGAATCTTTCTAGGTTACTCAATGAATAGTAAAATATATAGAATTTTCAATTTAGAATCTAAGGTTGTTGAAGAAACTATTAATGTAAAATCTCATGAAAATGATTTTCAAAATATAGAAGATGAGAATGATGGTGATATTATTAAAATAAATGAACTCTCCCTTGAAAATAATAAAAATAATGAAGTTCAAATTGAAAGAGAACAAAGAGATGAAATAATAAAAAGTTGGAGATTTTTAACTAATCACTCACAAAATAATGTTATTAGTGATATAGATGAAGGTATAAGAACTAGATCAAGTTATAGAAATATAGAAAATCAATTTGCATTTGTATCTTATATAGAACCAAAGAGTTTAGAAAAAATTCTTAAAAATGAAAGTTGGATAAAAACAATGTAAGATGAATTGAATCAATTTAAAAGAAATAATGTATGGTCCCTAGTTTCTAAACCAAATGATATGACAATAATAAGAACAAAATGGATTTTTTAAAACAAAATGGATGAAAATGGAAATGTTATTAGAAATAAAGCTAGATTAGTAGCAAAGGATATTCACAAGAAGAAAGAATTGACTATGATGAAATATTTGACCGTAGCTAAGTTAGAAGCAATTAAATTACTTTTAGCCCATGCATGCTTTAACAATTTTAAATTTTTTCAAATGGATGTAAAAAGTACATTTTTGAATAGATATATAAAAGAAAAAGTATATGTTAGTCAACCTCTTGGATTTGAAGAACCTAATAAAGAAGATCATGTTTATATATTACAAAAGACATTGTATGGTTTAAAACAAGCACATAGATTATGGTATGAAAGATTAAGTGATTTTATAGCGAAAAATAATTTTGAGAAAGGAAATGTTGATACTATCTTGTCCATAAAATATGTTAAGGATGATATTTTACTTGTTCAAATTTACGTTGATGATATTATTTTTAGCGCCATAAATAAATGCTTATGTGATGATTTTAGTAATATAATGAAAAGTGAGTTTGAAATGTCTATGATGGGTGAATTGAATTTTTTTTTTAGATTTACAAATAAAACAAACACTTGAAACGATTTTCATATATTAAGAAAAATATGCAAAAGAGTTAATAAAGAAATTCGGAATGAAAAACTCAAAAAATGCTAGTACTCTAATGTCTATCTCTATTAAGTTAGATTTGAATGAAAAAAAAAAGATGTAAATGAAAAATTTTATAGAAGCATGATAGGATCTTTGTTATATCTAACCGCTTCACGTCCAGATATTTTGTATAGTGTGTACTTACGTGCTAGATTTCAAAATAAGTCTAAGGAGTCTCATTTAAAAGCTACTAAGAGAATTTTAAAATATGTAGCAAATTCTTATAATTTAGTAATTTGGTATCCAAAAAATTTAAATTTTGAATTAATTGGATATTTGGATGCTAATTATGCCGGATGCCAAATTGATAGAAAGAGTACCTCAGGTACTTGTCAATTTTTAGGAAATAGAATTGTAAGTTGGGTGTCCAAAAAGCAAAATTCAGTTGCTTTATCCACGGCCGAGTCAGAATATGTGTCAATAGGAAATTGTTGTGCTCAAATTTTATGGTTAAAACAACAATTAAAAGATTATAGGCTAGATTATAAAAATATTTTGATGAGATGTGACAATACAAGAACCATATGTCTAACAAAAAATCCAATAAATCATTCTAGATCTAAACATATAGAAGTTAGACATCATTTTATAAGAGATCATGTTCTAAATGGAGATGTTCTAGAATATGTTGATACAAAAAATCAATTGACAAATATTTTCACAAAACCTCTAAATAGAGAAAGGTTTGAATTTATTAGAAATGAGATTGGAGTATACTTTTCTTTTTAAAAGAAGAAAATGAAATAATAAAAACCTTACAGAAACAATGATAGAAGTATAGCAGTGGTTCTATTCAAATAAAAAAAATAAAAAAATGGAAATTACAGAAGTTTAAAAATGACTTTCTCAAATTTAAAGAAACTCCTCTCTCCTTTTCGCGAAAACCCTAGGTCAAGAAATTCCAAAATTTTTCAAACTAATCTCCAAAAACACAATGGTTCGTGAAAAATCTCAACACATTGTCAATAGAAAAACCTCAAATCCCACTGTATCTCATGTCAAATTAAATGATGGAAGTTCATCTGCGAGTAGAGATTCCGAACCTAGGTTAAACTCTTTATCATCCGAAAAATCTTCATCTCCTGAAGTTCAAATTCCTCCAATGAAAGAATTGTCAAGAATCAAGATTATTTCAGCAAGTAATCGTATTCTGAAGGTAAATGTTTTCCCTTCGAGAATTCTTGATTTTGAATTTTTCGAAAAAAATGGGTTAGAAATCTGGAAGCTTCTTGAAAGAATTGGTTGTGTTAGTTTATGTGTTGGTTCTTAAAAATGTTGGAAGAAGATAATCTTTGATTTTTATAAGAATTTAGATACTGACAATGCAGAAAGTTTAGTGACAAAAATTCTGGATCATTCGGTTGTTATTTCTAAGGATGATATATCTGCTTGCTTAGGATTGAAAAGGGTCAGGGATACTTATTTAATAATCTGAACAAGAATGAATTATATAGTCTGCTTGGTGGCAAAAATGAAATTGAAAATAAGTACATGTACTGCATAAATTTTTCTCTATTAATTAGAATTATTCACAAAATTGTGGTTCTGTGTATTACACCAAGGAATGGAAGTATGACTACTGTGACTGTTGAAGATGCCAAGATTATTGCGGCCATGATTTTAGATAAAGAATTAGATTTAGTTGAAATTTTTATGTCTCATATTAGAAGAAATGTGACTATGAGACCTTATGGAAATATCTTATTGAATATTTTGGAATTCAAGGGATTTGATATTTTAGAATTTCAAGAAATAACTGAAACAGTTTTTACTCTTGGTAGCTCTTGCATTAATCATATGGGTATCACAATATCTGATGACAAAATTTAGAAACATAGAGATGGACAATTTTGGCAAGGTAAAGTAGATGAAAAAGGTGGAATAGAAGCTGGTTTTGAACATAACTTTAATGATAAGAGAGATTCTGAATTACCTAGATCAAGTCATGAAATGGAAAAATCTTCTAGGAAGAAAACGAAGACAACTACATATCCTGTGCATCATTTCTCATACTAACCAGAATGGGTTCATGAACTAGAAGATAGAATCAATGTTGTAGAAGAAAAAGTAGATCAATGTATGAATCTCATTCAGACAGTGCAGAAAGACCTATCTGTGTTACTTGAAAGATTTCCAAATGTCTAGGTAGATTACAGTATGTAGGCTAGTTGATATTCTTTCTGATTTTTAGAATCTACTTTTCATGTATCTCTCATTTTCTTTAATCAAATATGCACTTTTCTTTCTCATAAATGTCTTATTTCTTTAATATTGTTGTTTGTTTTTTATGAAACAAAAAGGGGAAGATATATAAAATGTAAAATGTGCAAATATTAAGGGGGAGATGACTGCTGAATCATGAAGCTGCTGAATCATGACTGGTTACAAATTATCATGTTTATATATTCATGAATTAAGGGGGAGAATGGGGAGAATGTAATGTGATGTGATTGCATACCATATTTTGCATATCATATTGTGTTGAATGTAATGATCACATACTGTGCTGTTATATACATCCTTGTTGAGTATGTTGAACATATCTTTTTGCATTTTATTGAAGGTTTTGTTGTTATCAAAAAGGGAGAGATTGTTAAGGAAATTGTTGTCCAACCCTAGTATATTTTGATGATAACAAAACTTTATATGTGTTTCTAACAATTTATTAAGTGTGCAGATAATTAGAATATGTAATGCAAGATTATATATATAAATCTGTACAACTGGTTAGAGAACACTGTCACAGAAATAGGGTAGAAGCAAATCTGGGTAGAAGCAGTATGTTTGGGTAGAAGCAACAGAGTTTCAGACAGATTTTTAACTGCTGCGATTTCTGCTGTGATTTTGTTATTCTTTCAAACCCTAACTCAGTATGTTAAGTATAGATTATGAGCTGTACTTAATCATGAAGTCTATTCTAATGGGTGATTCAAATTCAAGCTCAGATCAGACTTTTACTGAAGGTAAAATAAAATTCAAAATTTAAATTCAAACAGTCTCTAAAGTTCTGGTAAGTTTTCAGTAACTTTATATTCTTATATATCTTCTCTAACTTTTAAGATTTTTGAAGTTTGATTTCTCCTTACTACAAGAGTATTGTTGGATTTGAAACTTTGAAAGTTACTGCAGTGAAAGAAGGTTTTGAAACATCAAAACAGAAGGCTGATTTTTAGGATCTAAAAAACAGAAAAGGAGCTGGTTCTGAAACACTTTGAGCAGCTAATATCAATTCGAAAGTGCAGTCTTTTGAAATAGTTCATGTATGGTTTTTGAAGAACAATATTCTTAGTTTCTTGAGATATATTTATAGACTTTATTCAAGACTTGTGTTAAAAGAAATCAGAACTCAAAAACTGCTACTCGATCATTCCTTCTGCTGTATTTGTCTACTTTCGACTGACTTATGCATTTCTGTATTATTCTGAGTTCTTATTTGTATAGTCTCACAAGTCTAAGGAGAGTGTGAGGAACATTCTCAAGGGTTGATAGGCTAGGTGTGAGAGATCTAGACTTTGATGAGTGTTGGACTAAGACATCTTCAAGATCGAAAGTGCAGATTGTCAACATTGAACTCATTTACATATGGTTGTAACTCTTTTTGTGCATAGTGGAAACTAGCTATCGCTGGACCCTGATTTGCTGAACTGGAAGAGTGGACGTAGGCACAATCCGAACTACTATAAATCGAGTTTGATCTTTTTATCCCTTCCTTTTATTTGTGCATTTACTTTTACATTCTGCATGAATTTTGACCTTATGTTTTGAGACTGATTTTAGTGGAGTAAAATTTTAAGTGAAACCAAACCAATTCAACCCCCTTCTTGGTTTCATTTGGACCAATAAATTATTTATTTTCTTTTATTTGAAAGTTTTATATGGAAAAAAAAGAAAGGAAATAGAATAATTTTTATCATAAAAAATTTTCCTCCCAAAAGTGAGAAAAAGAGAAAAAATGAGAGAGAAAAAAAAATTGTCTCATAGATATACCAAATTTACCCTCTAAAAACTGAAAGTAAAATTTTTCTTTCTCATTGAATCTCATTTTATTTCTTTTCTTTCATAAAACTCCCAAATAAAATAGACAAAAAAATTAAAATTTTTTCTTCTTTTTTTCTCTCCTAACTAATCATTTTTTTCTGTCCAAAACTTCCAAATATACCGTTAGTGTGGGGGTAGTAGGAGGATGGATGTATATGCATGCAGTTTTCTTCTTATATTTTATAAAGAAACTATTTTTACGTCTCGAACTCCGTGACCTCGAGGTCACCGATGAAACAAATCTACCTTTGTGTCTAGGTTACCTTTCAAAATATAAATATTTATTAAATTATAAAAATTTCAAACTTAGTTTATTTATTAAACAAATTCAATTATTAAATTCAAATTTTAGTCGTTTAATTAACAAATGAACCAATCGAATCCAAACTACTTTGTTGATGGGTCCTCTCATTTACTCCTTACCACACCACGGGTGTGCAAGAATGGACAACCCGATCCAGACCCGACTAGCTCAATCGGACGGATGGGGGCTTGGTAGAATCACTCACCATATTCAGTCTGGATCACGTCAAATATTATAAAAAAAATCGGGTTTTCGACCGAGATCGGGTTCGCAACTCTGTTGCATCTTTTTGCAACTAACCGCCATAAGAAACACTTGACTTTGGGTTTAGAAACTGAAAAGAGGGGAAGAAAATCATGCAATTGGACTGGTTTAGAAACTGAAAAGATAATTGATTTGATCAAAAAATCGAAATGACAACACTTACCGGAGGTAAGCGAAGCTTAAGGCAGTGGCGGCAAGTGACAAAATTGGCGGTGGTAGTTGGTTTCTTAGGGTGATTAAAGGTTATTGATGATGTTGGTGAGTTTAATTGTGAGAGATCACAAGAAATTTTGGAAAATCAATGAAATAGGGTTTAAGAGAAAGAGAGGAGATTATTTGCGGAAGGTTGGAGCTGCATGAAAGGAGTGAGAGAGAGAGAGAGAGAGATTTGTAGAGCCGAGGCGTGAAGGACGATGAAAGCAAGGAACCCTCTCTCTTTATCTGTTTTTGTTTTTTTCCGTACTCTTTTTTTTTTTTTTGAATAACAATATTTAAACTATTTAGTGCTCGTTTGGTAGGGTTTTTTTTTTTTTTTTTGTTTCTCTTCTCCTTATAAGGAGAAACAAAAATTAATAAATTTTAAAATTAAGTTAAAAGTTGTTTGGTAATTCTATTTTAAAAACAAACTTATTTTATAGTTTTTAAATAAAATTAAAAGTAAAAAGTAAAAAAATAAAAGTAAAAAGTAAAAATTAAAGAAAAAGATAGGATATGAGGGTAAATAAATTTATAATATGGACATATTTGAAATTTTATATTCTTTAAGTGAGGGTATAAATGAAATAAAAAAATAAAAAGTTAGATTTTAAAAATAAGGAGAAGTAAAATCTCATGTGAGGAGTTTTTACTTAAAAACTACTTTTTGAATTTTTGTTCATAAAAAAAAACTCTTATTTTTTTAAGAGATTCTAAAATAATCCGTTTGGTGAGTATTCTCCTTAAAAAAAAATCCGAACATTCTGACCAAACCTGCGCAAACCGACCAAATCGGGTTAGATTAATACCCGACCGATGTTTAGCCTAACCTTGTTCCCTTTTTCTGCTCGGAGCGATGGATCTACCTCCATCCCCCGCTATTTCAAAAATCTATTAATAATTAAATATTTCTTTGCATGCTTAAATTTTTTAATATATATATAGATAGAATTTCTTTTTTTAAGAAAAAAAAATCAATATTAAATTTAAAATATTAAAACAACTCTATCAAAATTTGTGAATAATAAACAATTTAAAAAATAAAATAGTAATAGAATAATCTTAAATTTTAATTTATAACATGTATTTTAATATTTAAGTTTTGAATATATTTGAGACGGTGAAATAAAGTATTATATTTTTTAATGAAATCTAGTCTTTAAAAATTAAAATTAAAAAAATTATATGGAGAGACTTGAATTTTAGTGCGATTTGAATATAATTTTGGATATTAGTGCGATTTGAATATAATTTTGGATATTGTTGATCAATAAATAATAATAATAATAATAATAAAAAGTCCCGGGCCATTCTACTCACGTGGGCTGTCCGGGCCCAGGTAACAAAGTGTCACGTCGAGCTTTTAAATATCAACCTCACCCCCTCTAATTATTGGTTGAGGGTTCTATCTCTCTGATTCTGCTTCTCGTTCCCATCATCAACCACACTCATCGCAGGCAGATAAGAGAGTGAAGAAAGTGGACTGAACAGCTCTAATTATCTATGGCTACGCAAGGTCAAGTCATCACTTGCAAAGGTAAGTATTTCTCTCGCTCTCTCTCTCTATAATTTTTGGAAAACCGTAATAATTGAACGAGCGTTTGTGATGAATGTGAAGCGGCGGTGGCCTGGGAACCCAACAAGCCTCTGGTGATTGAAGACGTGCAGGTGGCCCCACCGCAGGCCGGCGAGGTTCGAGTGAAGATTCTCTTCACTGCTCTCTGCCACACTGATGCTTACACTTGGAGTGGCAAGGTATATATCACCAGCTCCTCCTTCACTTCTTTCATTGCGTATTTGTCGAATCTTTGGATTTGGTTTTAGATCTACCGTGAACTGATGATGACGTCCCTGGTTATGTATCACAGTCTTTATTTAGATTAAATTGTTCTTGGGGTTGAATCATTTCTGGTTTATGGCAACAAATGGAATCTAATGTTTTTGATGATATTGTCCTTTCTGAGATGACTGCATAAACACTTTCTTAACTATTTTTGGACTCTAGTTTTTTTTGCAATCTGGAAAGTATAACTTTGGTTGTGGATGGGCTATCGGTTATAGTGGTCCTTAATTGGCTGCAACCATATTGGTTGCTTTAGATCTATGCACACATACTTGTGTCCTACTCCTGTACGATCTGGGCTTTGTCATCTCCATTTGCTTGTATCAATAACAGCCATTAACCCCCATGGGCGGGCCATATTTTTTTTCCCCTGTATTGATTGTAATAGGTGATATGCATATGGTATTTGTCCAATAACCCTGGTCTCAGTTGGCAAATTCTAATGTTGTTGGTCAGATGGACACAAAAATAGCTCCATTGTACCAGGACAGGAACCATAACAACTTTATTAATACCCTTATCTGACAAATTCTAGTGTTGTTGTTTGAAAAGACGAACCAAAATTATAGTAATTGCAATCTTGTCAGGTCCTTATCAATGGAGGATAAACTTCATTACGATTGGGATAATTGTATGTGATGTATATAAGTGTTAGGGAGAAAAGATTGTATGCTACTGACTTACTTGAATCACTTAGATTGTTGTCATCTATATTCAGTTTTATGTTTGTGAGGGATTGGAGGAAAGTGGAGATTTGAGTCCCTATCTTCCAGCAGGTCAGGCTTCACTTAATCTCTTCCTTACCGTTATTTCAAATTACTGGGATTTAGGATTGATAAGTACTGAATTTTGAGATACTTAATTCAATTGTCCTCGTAAATTATACCCTGAAAAGCTAGAAATTTAGCATCAAGTTTTCATTTTAGTGTCTCTGCCAGAATGTTGAGATTCAGTGTTAGTTATTTGGTAGTTCAATGCCATCACTTTGGAAACATAACCATTATTGCAAATACGTTTTATGCCTGCTCTCTTTCTTCTGAAACTTATCTTTGCTATGGAGAGGAAAATTCAAATGAACCAAAGGAATGGGAAGGGAGATGAAAAATAATGATTATTCATTCTTTGAATTGTCACATGTTGAATAAGAAAAATGATCGGGCTTGAGAGCTGTATATGGTAGTTTCTATGTGTTATGTGGACAGATTAGAATGTTGCCCTTGTATGAATTCTTGTCAAAGCATCCTCGTTCTTGGCTATGTTTGGGCACTTTCTAATATGTGTTGTATTATTTGCTGAAAGGATCCTGAAGGTCTCTTTCCGTGCATTCTTGGTCATGAGGCTGCTGGGTATGTACTCTACTTTTGTATGCTGGAGATGTTAAAGTACTTTGTAGTTGCTGAAGGGGTTGTTTGGAATTTTTGTTGTAGGATTGTAGAGAGTGTTGGTGAAGGTGTGACGGAGGTTCAACCTGGAGATCATGTTATTCCTTGCTACCAGGCAGAGTGTAAAGAATGCAAGTTCTGCAAATCAGGGAAGACAAATCTCTGTGGCAAGGTTAGGGTAGCAACTGGAGCTGGGGTTATGTTGAGTGATAGGAAGAGTCGTTTCTCCATAAATGGGAAACCTATTTACCATTTCATGGGAACATCAACCTTCAGTCAGTATACAGTGGTTCATGATGTTAGTGTTGCTAAGATTGACCCAAAAGCTCCTTTGGAGAAAGTGTGCCTTCTTGGTTGTGGTGTTCCCACAGGTATGCTAGATGATCGTAGTTTTGATGTGCACTGCATGAAGACAACTGTCTGGCTTTCTGATCAAAGCTTATGTTTTCCATATCATTCTGTCATGTAAATGAAATCCATCATTTTTTAACAACAGACGTAGGCATGTAGCCAAGACAGTGTTTATGAGTTCTTAATGAAGCACATAAGAATTAATCCTTTCACCTCAAGTAACTTAGTTGACACACTTGTTGGGAGTCATTGCTTTGCATTTGTAGATTAGGTAGCGCAAAATGGCTTGTTGGTCTTTGGTCTTTGATGGGGTCTCTTTAGGAATTTTCTAAATTTCTATTAGTTTCATATTCTAAGCTCACCTTAGCTTGTCCCTTGATGACTAAAACATTTTATAATCTGGTGAAGAAATTTCTAGTTAAAGCATTTAGTGATCTATCTAGGGAAATGTCAGGGGCTTGCTTCCTTGGATTAAATCATAGGTTAATGGTACATCAGAATACTGATCTAACAACAAAAATATACTCATTTTTGTTGTCCTATAGATAACTATTATATTTGATAAAAAGTTATCCAAGTAATAGGAATAGGATTTTATTGCTTCTTTAGCGCTTCATGTTTTGTTTGTCTATCTTGTTGTTACTATTTCATAGTTTAAGTCAACCTGTGGAAAAATGCAGCCTGCTGCTGGTCCTTATCTTTTTTACCCTGGCATAAAGAGCGCCAAAAATTTCACATGCTTTGCATAAACTGCTTGATTTTCCTTCTTCTGACCAGTGTGTATTTGTTTTGATTGGACATATTTTCTCTAGGTCTTGGAGCTGTTTGGAACACAGCAAAAGTAGAAAAAGGCTCTATTGTTGCTATTTTTGGCCTTGGGACTGTTGGCCTTGCAGTAAGTATTCTTGATCAACTTTCTGTCATGCTCTATGCTCTTTCTTGCGAAGTTTAATGGTTAATTATTTGTAATTTTTACATGATAGGTTGCAGAGGGTGCAAAAACAGCTGGTGCTTCACGGATTATTGGTATAGATATTGACAGCAAAAAGTTTGATACTGGTATGGTTGCAATTTTTCCATCTTTACATAGTTATGATATATTTAGGGTTACCAATTACCAAGTTTAAAGAGTAAGTTATATTTGATCATCAAACATTGGCAAGCAACCTATCATGTAAAGTGTTCAAATGAAAAGAAAGAACAAGAAAATGAAGAGGCTCATAGAGCCTAACGAATGAATCAAATTTGATTCCTCCAATGATGGTTTTGCCTGCAGCACTTATTATGCACTTTTGTTAAGCTGCAAATCATTTTTTCCTTGCTTACGGCATGTTCTTTATGGCCCATTGTTGGTATGCTGATGTTCAGACTGTCTTAGGATATCAGGCATAAGTTGAACTATAGTTGAATAATGTTCAGCTTCACCCATTACGTTGCGGTTTGCAAAATGAGCTTTTACACGGACAGTACAATAATCTTTTAACCTTTTTGGTGTCCTATCTTCCTTACTAGTGGTATCTGTTGCAAATCGCATCCATTCAGAAGAACAAAGAGTTTTTTTACTGATATGGTCCCCATCAAATTTCCCCTGCTAATCCATTTCGGGCTAATGGTACCAACAAGGAAGCTGATAAGTTTGCTTCTGTCAATGTTTTCGTGACACAATTAACAATGGACTATCAGAATCTTTTAAGGGGTACTTAGTTTGACTTAGTATAGGAACCTGACAGAATGATTAGACTGCCTCAATGTCTATCTCCAAAGACTAGACTTGATCTCACCTACTAAGGATGTGTAAGTTGCAGTTTTTGCACAGGATGGCAATTCATTAATATAGAATTATGATGTTTGCTTAACTTTTCTCTTATTAAAAAAAATTATATACGCATAGCTTTTCTGGATTGTTTTCCTTTTCACAACGCTTTGTTCCGTAAGTAGTGTTTGTTGATATCTCCAAAAGTAGACCATTGTAACCATTGTAATTCCCTCACACAAGAGGTGACACCTTTTTCATGTGCATATTCCTTCCTTGGAAGTTCATGGAAATTAATTTAGGATGGCAATTTTTGTCGGTTCCATATTTTGGAAAAATTTCTCCTTATACCTGTTTGATGTGGAACGCTTCCATGTCCCCTTATACCTGTGCAATGAATGCACATGTTAGGCCGAGAATGCTTTCCCAAGTTTGGTTCTTTGTCTTATTTGAGATATGTTAAAAGAGAGAAACCCTGAATGGTTTCTTAATCGGCTTATTGCATACTTTCTTTGTCTAGGAGTGTTCAAAAGTGGGTTAAATAGATAAGTGAAATCAAATTATAGTACTAGTTGGATTGGTTTGGGCTTTTGGCCTGTGAATATCATTAGATGCCCTATTTTACACTTGGCATCCTTCTGTGCCCTGTTTTTGTTTCTCGCTAATTTTTTTTTGAGCTAGCGGGTTTAGTAGTTGGAGATAGGGTTGATCTACTGCACAAATGAGTTGTTCAGCCATTTTTACTCCCACTTTTATGTTTTACACAGCCAAGAACTTTGGAGTCACAGAATTTGTCAATCCAAAGGATCATGATAAACCGATACAGCAAGTGCTTGTTGATCTTACTGATGGTGGTGTTGACTACAGCTTTGAGTGCATTGGGAATGTCAGTGTAATGAGGGCTGCACTGGAGTGCTGTCACAAGGTAAGTGCACTTGAGTAAGTTGCTCAAGAATTTTTCAACTTTTTTCAAAAGCTTTTAGTGACCAACTGAATAAATTTGCAGGGATGGGGAACATCGGTTATTGTGGGCGTTGCAGCATCAGGTCAGGAGATATCTACTCGTCCATTCCAGTTGGTGACTGGGCGTGTTTGGAAAGGAACAGCATTTGGTGGTTTCAAGAGCCGTTCACAAGTTCCTTGGCTTGTTGATAAGTATATGAAGAAGGTTAGGATATGTGCTCTTAAAGTTACCATGCACTCTTAATTCTGGGACGAAGATTTTAATATCTCTTTTTGCTTTGTGCATTGCAGGAAATAAAAGTGGATGAGTACATTACCCACAACTTGACTCTTGAGGCAATCAACGATGCGTTTCATTTGATGCATGAAGGTGGCTGCCTTAGATGCGTTCTTGACGTGCACACATGAGGGTTCTTTACTGGAACAAAATACCCTTGACATGCACACGGGGGTTCTATACCGGTTTTTGCTTGTGATATGAAAAGAACAGAAGAATAAATTTCTATGTGCATGGCTGTTGTAAACAAACTAAAAAAATGGTTTGCGCAGAACTCTTGATCCTGGTTTCCCATGCTATGAAGATTTATACCTTTTCCAACAGTTGTAAAATTTGTCGACGGGACATATACATGGCTCGGTTATCAAGCAACTACTGGGCAAGTATTCTATGAATTTCTTATAAATCGACAATTTCTTCATTTGTGCTCTGCAGGGCTGACACTAATTTTATCGATATACCCTTGAGACTAGAATTTGACAATTTCTGGTATTTGCTCGACACTTAGAGAGACTATAATATGACAATTTCTAGTATTTACTCGACTCTTGAGCCGTCAGAGTGTCTCATTACTCGCTGCATTTGTCTAAAAACTGAAAGCAATTTTTATACAACCAGGATAAGTACATCTCTACTAGCGCCATTCTGCTGTTCATTGAACGACTTTTGGGCTATTATGAGAAGATACAACGCCAGCATTTATTGCAGCAAGCTCGACTCCGTTTGTATTGTTATTATCCTCTTCTCCATCATATGAATAAGCGGCTCCACCATGACTGGTCAGGTCCATGCCTGAGACTTCATCCTCCGGGGATATCCTCAAAAGCCGCATTCTGTTAAGTACCCAAAGCAATGGACCCATTGTTAAGCTCACCCACAAAACGATCACAACAATCTGGACAATACGTGCAGCTGAAAGGTTCATTCCGCCGCCCATGAAGAGCCCATATGGTCTTTCGGGCTGGCCCTGGTATGCTTCATTCACATATATTTTGTTGGAAAAAAAGGCCCGTGAAGATGATTCCCCAGGCCCCACAGCCTGCATGAAGTTGGGCTGCTTCTAATGGGTCACATACCTAAATTCCTCAACGCACATGCAGCAACTGCCCCACAAATTAGCGCAGCCCATGGGTCAACTACCGCACAGCCTGAGGTGATCGCCGCAAACCCACCCAGTAGCCCATTGCACACATCGGTTGCATTCCAATTCCCATGAAGGAACCTTTTGCCAAACAATGTGGTTATAGCTGCGGCACATCCAGCTAGGGTTGTAGGGACAGCGGCCCACAGCACTCCATTGCTCATAATAAGAGCCACTATCACCATAAGCCTTCAAGATATTTAGAAAGGAACCCGGGTTAAACCCATACTGACCAGTGTGATCGAACCACCCCATCCTCGGGCCTTCGATTCGATCAATGCACCCCACAACCCGGCTACACCACCAACCGTGTGAACCACACCTGACCCAGCAAAATCAATCACACCTGACCCAAACAATAGGCCACAGGCTCAATCCGGGCTAGCCCATCACCAGACCAAAACCAATGAGATACCACAAAACAAACCCTGTCAAAAAAGCAGAATATATAAAATGGACCAAAAAATTGGAATGGATCCACTAGAAATCCCTGCAGCAGCAAGAGCAAAAGCCCATTGATATAAAACGTAGCCATAATCAAATGATGCTGAAGGAAAACCAGACAACCCAAAATTGTGTTTGCCAATGATCCCATTAGATGGGCCTCCAAAAGCAAAAGCAAAACCTTTTTTTTTGGGCTTACACAACAAGGCAGAAAGCAAAACCGAACAAGTCGTAAAAGATCCCCCCAGCGGTAGCATCTAGGACATTAATGAGCATAATGTTCAGAATGTTTTCGGCACGAACAGACCCTGCACGTAACATAGCAAAGCCTAGTTGCATGGCAAAAACCAAGTACGCAGAGAAGAGAAGATACGTTGAGTCCACATCATAGGCTGTGTCAACAAATTTGCCCGACACGGCGGCAAATTGGCCGCAGGTGTTGTTAGCCACTGCGGTTGGATTTGCGGTGCCATTGAGCAATGGGCCTAGTTCTGATACTGAACATTTTAGAGAGGCCATACAGAGAGAGAGAGAGAGAGAGATTTGAAACTTTTGCTATAAGAGGAATACGGGGGGTTGATCTTTTTGGGATTATGGCACGAGATTCAAATGGTATTTATGTTATCAGACCAAAACCAAATCTTTAGTTAGAGATTCCAATTAGAGATAATTATTGGTAACGAATTTCTAAGGAATTGGGTTTACAATTTGACTCGAAATATAAAAATATGGATGAGCAAAATATATGATTCTTTTCCTTTAAAAAGAGAGAGATTTGTAGTAAACATGCAAGAAGATACGAACCAAATCAAAATAGGATCATTTTGGTTAGGTCCTACGACAATAACAATAATAATCTAAATTTTTTATCTCAAAATTTGAGGTAAACCATATAAAAGGCAAATATCGAATGATAGAAACAAAAAAAAAATATTGATTTAGTTTGTACAGATTCTCCTACATCATTCATTTCTATCTAAGATTATCTTCTCAAATAAATTCATAACTATCATATCTTTACGAATACATTGCATCCAAGTTTTCAACAGATTATCTCTACGTTTTATTAAATCTCTTATATTTAAGTTTTCGGTTTTCTTAACAGATGTATCTTTAAATTTTCATTACATGTACCCAAACTATTTCAAACGACACTTTCGTATCTTATCTACGATTAAACTAATTCTCAATTTATTACGTATCGTGTCATTTCTAATTTTATTTTTTCTAATTTTACCACACATCCACCTAAACATTTTATTTTAGTCATAACTATTTTTTGCTCTTATAACTATTTAATGGCCCAACACTCAGTATCATACAATAATATAGGTTTTACTGCGATTCTATAGAATTTTCTTTTTAAATATAATGGTATCGTGTATTTTTTTTTTCTGATCTAATCATTTCTTCATTATTTTGATAGTTGTCACTAAAATTACATTTTATATACTCAGTTTTAAATCTATTCAATCTAAATTCTCTAAATTCTAATGTGTCCATCCATAACTCTAACTAATATTGATACAATCTCTAGTTTTATCAAACAAAACTACATTATTTGCGAAGAGTATATACTATATTATTTTATTTTAAATATTTTTTGTGATTTCATCTATCACTATTGCAAATAGTATGAAACTCAATACCAAATCTTGATATTCTCCAATGTTAATAGGGAAGCTATCACTCAGCCCCCCGTAAATTCTTATATTGGTAACAACTCTTTCATATATATCCCTAGTAAGATTAATATATTTCAAAGAGTTTCTTTTTTTCATCAGTGCCCACCACAACATGTCTCTTGGAACCCTATCATATGCTTTTTCAACATCAATGAATACCATATGTAGATATCTCTTTTGCACTCTAAATGTATCCATCAATTGTTTTAACAAGTGAATTGTTTCAGTGGTGTATCATCCCGACATAAATCTAAATTGATTTTGAAGCGCTTATCTCCTGTCTCAATTTATACTCTATCAGTCTCTCTCATAACTTTATCGTATAACTCATGAGTTATAACTTATGAGTTTAATTTCTCTATAGTTGGAATAATTTGTATATCTCATTTATTCTTATACAACGGGACAAGTGTGCTCTCTCTCTATATTTGAAACATTTTCTTTGTTTGTCAAATTTTGTTGAAAAAAATCGTTAACATTGTTACGCCGAATTCACCAAAATATTTCTAAATCTCAATAGGAATACTATCAGATTCTATGATTTTGTTATTTTTAATTCTCTTTAAAGTCTCATTTACTTCATGAGAATGAATTTTATATTTAAAATCTCTATTAATTTTTTTTTACAGATATTTTGATATTTTCTATACTTATTGTACTCTCAACATTAAATAAATTATCAAAATATTCACTCCGCCGCTTTCTTATATTTTCATTCCTTATAAGTATACTATTGGTTTCACTTTTAATACATCTAATCTCATTTAAATCTTTTTCCTTCTTCTTCCTTAGTCTGACAATTCTATAGATATTTTTTTCTCCATCTCAAATCTCCAGTCTCTTGTATAATTTGTTATATACCTTAATTTTTGATTTGTGTATAATTTTTTTATATTTTTTTTTGAATTTTTGTATATTTCATAAAACCTCACTACTACGATCACTTTTAAGGTTTGTATAACACTCTCTTTCGATTCAGATAGCAATTTGTATTTTTTTTATTCTATCACCATGAGTCCTTACCTCTTGGAGTCCAGCCCTTAGATACTCAAAGAATCTCTCTATCTATACTTTTAATATTATTAGACATCTCTTTTCATATTATTTCTGAATTATCATTAACATACTAATTTGTTACTCTAATTAATTAGTCTCTAAAAGTCGTAATATTTTTCCCTTTTAGATTCCACCACTTAATTCTTGACTCTATTTATGATCGATATTGTTTTTTGTCATTTAGGTATTTGTACGTCTAAAACTAAAAGTCCGTACTAAATTGTTACACTATCTCTCAGTATAATCTTGCAATTCTTATAAGTCGTTCTATCACCTCTTCTCATGAGAAAGAAATTTATCTGATTAACATTTGACCAACTTCTATAGGTAACTATGTGCGACTCTTTTTTCTTAAAGAAAATATTTATGAATGCCAAATCGAACACTACTGTAAACTCTAAAATAGTATTTCCCGCCTCATTTGTACAGTTGAAACCAAAGTTTTCATGTACGGTTTCGAATCCCTTATTTTTCTCTCATACATATCCATTTAAATCACTTTCAATAAATAATTTCTCGCCATTTGGTATAGTTTATATAAATTTATCTAAATTTTCTCAAAATTATTTCTTACTAATTGCATTTACATTTATTTAGAGCGCATACACACTAATTATATTAATTACGTTTTCTCTATTTACTAAGTTGTCGAGTATAATTTTATCTCTCTTTCTTCTTATCTCCACTACATCTAATAGATCTTTATGTACAATTACTCATACCTCATTCTTAATTCTATCCTTATCTGAGTACCAAAACTTATGACCATAAAACTCTATTATTCTAACATTCTCTTCCACCCATTTAATTTTTTGGAGACACATGATCTTAATTTTTATTTTATTCATTACTTCTCATATTTTTCATAACTTTCTGCTTAGAAATCATATATTCCAAATGGTTAAATGAATCATATTCTCATGAACTATTTTATTTACCCGCACCCTAAAGTCCTTTGGTAACTTGCAACTACATCCAAGATCTGATATAACCGTTACTGAGGGAAAAACGCCTCATACGTTTTCTTATATTTGTCTCCCATTTTTAATTTAATAAAAAGTTTTACACTGGCTGTCAATCTATCGCAACCCTACTCTTTCATCCGGGTTTGAGATCAGTTGTGGCGAAATTCTTCAATCATTTTGGTTAGGTAGGGAAAAAAAAATCAAAGTCGGAATTGAGATGATAAATTTGGTTTCAATTCTAGAACTAAATGATTTTGATTCAATCTTAGTTCTAAATCATAATGGTTTTGGATTTAATTCGATTTTGGTTTGATTCCAATTTTATAGTTCTTTTGGTTCTAGTTCAATTTTGATTTGATTCTAATTTTATAGTTCTTGTATAATTTGATTCCAATTTCATAGTTCTTATTGTTGTTGTTGTATAATTAATCTTTTAAATAAGAAGTTTCGATTCCAAAAGCAAACTGAATGATTTTCACAATTATAATTTGACTTTACAAAATTTAATATTTGTTTAGTTTCGATTTAGAACAAAATTTTAGGCATTCCATCTCTAATTTATAGAATGAGATTCAAATGTTATTTGTTTTATTAGATCAGAATGGAATCTTTGTTTGTATGGTTGAGAGATCCTAATTTGAAATAAATACCAACTATAATATGAAATTCAAATTCTTACTCGATGTCTTTTTTTTTTTTTTTTAGTTACACGAAATTTGAATCATAAATGATGGGATTGAAAGAAAGAATTGTAACTATTAGATTATCTCCTTAGGACATTACTCGATGTCATCTAGTTCTAGCCCTACAGTGATTTGCCTTGTAGACTCACTCCATTTGGCAACTCTCTCCGCAAACAATCACCCCCTCAAATCCTCGATCAATAGACATAATATTGTTAACATCATGAAAATATATAGTTTTCTTTTGTCGATTTAATGTTGGATAGAATCTTTTGTACTTCTCTTCATGTTTTGAATTTGGAAATCAAAAATAAAATTTGTTCATAAATTTCAAATTTGAATGTCAATTCGAAATACGTGAGACCCACGAATTGATTCTGTGGATATTAGAAATACGACTAGCAAGAAAGTATAGATAAATATATTATGACGGAATTGAAATACCATGATCGGCGATTGTTAGACGAATTGGAGCTCCAAATATACAAATTCCATTTCATTAAAGTGAAAAACACAAAAGCAGCACCCAGAACCAGAACCTCATTTTTCGATTTTCAATAGCTCAACCTAAACCATTTTCAATTTTTGGTTCAATGCACCAACTGAACTCAAATACATCAACCCCAGTAAGATAATTTGCTTTTCTCATTAAGAGCAAATCATTGTGTACAAAAAATATACATTGACCATTTCAGCATTGGCATCAAGTTAGGGTTGGATGTCTAGTCATAGTCGATCCACCATGTCACCGGGAATGCTGTAGGGCAACTTTAAAAAGTCATGGCCTTGATCACTACCTTACCGGGTGATGCCAGTTATAATGGAAGAGCCCACCTGCCCGCTTTAAACTCTTTATAGAAGCTGGACTTTTTTGATACAACATAGAATACTGTAAAACGTGTAGAAGGAAAATAAGCCGAGGAAAGAAAATTTTTGTAAGGGTAGTTAGAAGGGAGAAAGACATACCTGGAATTCCTGGGATAACAAAGGTCGGCTCTTTCAGGATATCTGAAAGTGTTCTCTTCTCATTAACTTTGACCCATTCAGACTGTCCCATCCCTGAGCAAGTATCAGCTTTAGGACATAATTTTCATACAGGAGTACTCTAAGAAAACAACAGAAAATTTGCAAAAGAAAAATATTCCAGCAAGACATCACATCACAGGGGAGTTGAAGGCAATTTCGAGATACAAAACTGGAAATTAGAATTTAGAGGTCTCAGAAGCTTACCACCAATTTACTAGATTATGGCATTGAATGAAGCTGAACAAAAATGCGGATTCATATAACCGAAACTAACTAGTTTGGGACTTATGGCTGCAGTGATTGCAGTTTCTTTAAACAAAAAGAGGCTCTCGGCCTTGGCCCTATTGCAACTGCAACTAGGTTGCTTGGACCCAAAAAAGAATAAGAAAACCAATGAAAGATTCTAAATGTAGATGGCCAAAAAAGAGGGCCTGGCCAATTCCAAGGTCATACAACATTTTTCTCCATAAAGTACTAAACAATAAGTCCAAAGATGGTTTTCACTACCCCAGTGTCAATTACTGGGACGTGGATTTCTTTATTTTATTGAATGGTACATGAAAAAACATTTAAACCAAAAGCAAGTCAAGAAAAGGAAGAGAACTCAATGGGGGAAACAAAAATTTATGCTCAAATAAAGAAAATTCTTAGCTTCAACCACCTTCATAGATGCATTCATGCAGTTTACCCCAAAGAAGAAGGCATACGGCATGAAGAAACCTGATCATAACAAAGAAGATTGCTGGTTGCAGATGCTACCATGTCCAACACAAGACTGGATTCATAAGACTAAAAATCAGAGACATACATCTCTGTGTCCCACCATCTATATTTTGAAGGCCTCACATGTGTAACAAAGTTAAGTTCAAGCTACTCTCAAACATCATTCAGATTATCATGAATGCCAACATGTTAGTGTTTGAACTGGTCGAGTTGTTGACATTCTAGATCAGGGGCAAGCCCAAATATGTTCATTAATAGTAAGTGTTTCTGCAGGACATCCAGGAAGAGCTTTTACAGCATTTCCCTTAACATGTCCAGGTTAAGCTGTTAGCAGCAGCTAATCATAATAGATGCAGGGTATATATGCTAAATCACTTGTAAGAAAATATCTTATCAAAGGCATACCTCCTCCAGAGACTCCATACTCGGAATGCTCTTTCTCATCTTTCTTTTCACCATCAAAATTCTCCACATGTGAACCAGCAGTCCCCTCTAAAAGATGCCGAATAATTTGTTGTCTTGATAAGCAAGATTGAGAACCAACCTTAACAAATAAGCATCCATATATTAGGAGTGTGGTAAAAAAAGGATTGAAACTATAAGTACATACTACTAATTTACTAGAGGTCATTCTTTCCCCGCGCCTTAACTTTAGATGATTGCATCTTCAAAAACATGGGTACAATTAAAAAAGACTACTCTGCAATATTTAGATGCGAAAAACTCAAGCATTTTCTTTTCTTTTTTTTGGGGGGGGGGGAACTTGGACAGCATGTGCAGTTGCCTTCAATTAAATTACATTTTCCCCTCAACCCTTAGGCTAGTGAGAGTGGGTGATTCACAAATAGACAGGTAATTCAACAGAGCCACCGTATTGATGTCCATATCATATTCATGTTTGAAACGATATTCCAAATAGAGAAGATTATCAACAACACAAGTAACTTGTGCTCCAAAGAACTGGATTTTCATACTCATATCAGTTTTCAAATAAGTGGAGCTCAAAAAGAACTGGCTTTAACTTTCCTCTATTTAGTTGATTCCTGATCCCTACTATGAGTTAAATTCAATTTGTATTGGCATGGAACACAGATAAGAAAACCATACACATGCACGTGTATACAAACCACAGTGTGGCTAGAGGGAAAAACCTACTTAAAGGCATAAAAGTTGAGAATCCAATTATAATTAGTGAATTTGTTTGAAAAACTTGAAAAAGTCCACCTTAACAGTGAATCATGTAAATCCAAAAGTTAAAAAGAATTTAACAATGAATCAAATGCTAGATCAATCTAACTCCAGGATCACAAAGTGCAGTTCACAGAATGAACAGAGAGAGAAACTATAGGAATTGTAGCCTTTACAATTAAAACAAATGTAACACCAACATGCAGAGTGCCCTCAATGCACAAAGTGCCTGATTGGTGACAATTACAGTAATGCAACAACAGAGGTGGCGGCATACCTCATAGTACAATTCAATAGCGTCACGAGAGTAAGCCTTGTCCCTATCCCAAGGTAATGGTGGACTACTTTCTGAGAACATGTTTGAAAGCTAAGGACAAAACAATGTGGTTAGAAGTTCAAGGATGTAGCATGCAATAGAATTTCATAAAAAAAGTATTTATACAAAAATGAGATCTGTGCAGATAAATGGAAAAAGGATATCATGTCAAGATGAGCTGAAAACATGTCAGTCTCACAGAAGTCCTCAATGAAGTCGCTGGACATAGCCTCTGCATATAGAAGAAGAACCGGCCAATGAAGAATGCTATTTTTGTCTAGTATAGGCTTTCTTACTCCTATGAGTTCTCGAAACATTGCCTTTCCGATCCTTAGCCCTCTACTTTCAAAAGTGGCAACAAGGTCCTGCATGGTTTCACAGGCAATGACGTTCAACTGAGCTGAAAATAAGGGGAAAAGCTTGTTTGATATATCGTACAAACATATTACCTTAGCTGCAGCCACAGCACAGGATACTTGAGCCTCACGATGATCAGATTCTGACTTTTTCAGATCAATCTGACTCACCAGCTTCTTCAGTTCTTCGTTATTTTGGTCCACCTCCAGACCACTTTGACAATATGATTTTGCCTCAGCCAATAGGTTCAAAGATAATGAAGCTCTAGCAGCACGATAGAAGGCCTTCAAAGAAGTTATAATTCTATTGAGAAATATGATAAATCAGTTGTAGAAAAATCCCACGAATGAAAACAAACCAACCTTAACATTTGTTGGAGATAACTTAATTGCCTCCTCAGCATCTGTCAAAGCACGCCTATAATTCCCTAACAGTAGATTAACATGGGCTCTATTTGCAAAGAAAATAGAGTTCTCAGCATTGCTTAACACCTTCTGATTAATAGCCCTGGAGTAACAATCAATAGCATCCGAATAGTGTTTTTTACCCATCTTGACATATTGATTACCCTTTTCCTGTGAGAACAAAAAAGGACAACAAAGTAAAATTAGATGATAAAATTTGTCTTGCAAATAGTTTCTCAAAATATGACATTGGAATTTCGTCAACTTCCCCCCCTAGAGTGAGAGATCATGTAGCTTCCAAAATAGATGTCAAAAGGATCTACTCCATAGTCCAATTGACCCTTCAAAACATAATATGGTGTATGTGATTCATTCTATATGAGTTGTAGAGGTAGTAGATTATTAAGCTCCAAGAATGAGCAACCAGAAGGAAATTATGAATCAGTTCAACATGAGCTGAGTTTATTAGGCTTTATCTGGAGTGGCAAATAAGATGACCATGCCAACCAACATGTTCATCAGATAATGAAGTCCATACTACATATCTATGCAGCACAGACATGGACAAGGGATGTGGAACTTGACAAGACACAACGTGGACACAGTGATATGGAAAAGTATCAAAATTTAACACTACTATAAAACACAGTGTTATATCATGTTCTCTCTTAGAACTCCAACATGGTCATCTCTAGAAGCGTCAATGCAATGATACTGACAGCTAAACATTAGTAACCTAAGCTCCAAAGATAAACTCACACCTATCCATATATCAGCAAGAGCAACCATCCACATCTCCATCCTCTGATAACGTGTTTCATGCGGCCAGTTATTTAATACTAGTTTTAATCCATACTTTATCAAAATGGGGAACATAGAAGAGAAACTGCGGTAAACAATAGGAAGTTTTCTTTTCTCAAGTCTGTAATTTGGCTTTTGATTTTGGTGGTTTAATTTTTTGAAATCTCTCATGATTGTTAGCATCTCCATCTCTTTCCAAAACATTCTACCTTCCAGGGGACGTTGGAATTTTCTTGGGCAGTAGGTAGGTGAAGCAAATGTAGAGTTGTAAGAGACATTCCCAAGTATAGCCGTTGATTATTTTTATCCATGAGAGACAATAACCGGAAAACATTTTATTTCAAATATGACACCACCTCAGGAATTTGCATAGGAATTATTTCTTCAAAATCCCCTGAGAAGCTGCAAACTAAATTCGTGTAATCAAGAGGTTGAATTCCACTTTCACGCCTACAACGTAGAAATTACACAATATAATAATTTTAGTTAATTGCACGATTTATAATTATAGAGTCCATTTTGATACACGCCTGCCAACACCACCCTAAGAGTCTATTTCTGTTATCTACTTCTATTTTGGAACAAATTTACATCTCAAAATCCAACATTTTATTTGGAGCTATCCAGAAAAACGATTTCTACACAGAGAGAGAGAGAGAGAGGACCTTGAGTTCAAGAGCTGCAGATTCTTTAAGGGCAGTAATGGCTTCCAGGTCTGCAATTTCGCTCTCGGTTTTGGGTTCCGAGCCTGCTTCCATCCATAGCGCCATTCTTATTTGTGAGAGAAAGAGAGCGCGCGCAAATTGAAGGCTAATAAAAGGGGAATGAGTTTAACGTTAGCAGCTGAAACCTGAAGTTATTTATTTAGGGTTTAGGGTTTTGTTTGGTGAAGAGAATGTTCTTCAAAACCTTCCGTTCGTACCCGAGAGTTATCTACGGAAATGGCTTAAAAAATTTAAAAAATTTTTAAAATAACGCAAAAATAAAACAAATTCCGTTTCAAAGGTTCACGCGACGAGTTTTTAAAACTTGACATGCACTCTGTTACACCACCATCACAGTATATTGCTGCCCAAGCCCAAGATAACCTATTCAAAAACCTATTGCAAGCAATATCAATTCATCAATTCTTTCGACTCATTAACTCATTTAAATCTTGTCCAAACTCAAAACAATATGAATTCATTTATTTATCGACAAAACAATTCATTTAATAAACAAATAAAATCATACACATTCATCCAACTCAATAACTTATCCAACTCTCATCCAACCTTCAAACAATATCAATTCATCTATTCATCAACAAAACAATTCATTCAACAAATAAATAAAGTCATTTATTCTCCATTCAACAAACAAATGAACAAACTAACACAGCAAATATAAAAAACAAACAAAATTCAGATATACTAACATATAGAAATCAGCACAAACATATAATTGGATGCAAATTTTATTAATAATAAGAAAATCTACAAAGTACAGAATACATAAATCTCAACACCGTTGTCTACGTCTAGTATATTGCCTAACTCCTAAATCCGGTCTATAATCTGTACTATCATCACGAGAAACTAAAACCAGATCATCTATCTGCGTGATCTGAGAGGACTCTATATCCTCGTGGTGAGGCTCAGAAAAAACAGGTGGGGATACACGATACACGGAGGGTACATCATCTCTCTTAACCTGTATGAATCCCTTATCTATATGAATACCGGTCTGAGTCCCCCTCTATGGAGCACCGGGAGTGAAAATTTGAGGGATATCATCAAACACAGGCGTGTAAAAAGATGAAAACTCACCGTATACGGTAGAAGGTTCTGTGACGTCTGGATGCGGAGACGGTGGTGGTGGAGATGGTGGTGGTGACGCATGAGCTGATGACGGTTGTGGTCTCCTTGAACGTGCTCTCCCTCGTCATCATCCACGTGCTCGGTCGTCGTCACGTCCCTCGTCATGTCCCTCGTCAACATCTCTGGTCGGTGTAGATCTCAAAAGATAGGTCATATTGTCAATCATAACTGAGATGGCTGAGTCCACCAACGCATGCATATCCGCACCCTCAGCATCTCTAATCTGGTGCAATGTATCCCTCTACAAACAAGATATGTATGTTAGTTAAAGTAGAAATATAAATCATTGATATAAATGAAATTTAAGAAATTATACACTTAACACGTAGCCCAAACAAGCTCCTCGATGACCAATAAATTGACAGGAGATGCCCTTGTACCAACTGAAATAGGCATGTGAAACGGAGGGACCATACGTCGTGTCTAGCGTAACTAAGTGGTCATGTTGCTTAGTTTAAATATCTACATATCGTGCATGCTTCATCGACCAATCGATCTCATGTCCATCCCTCGTAGTAGTGTTGTGGAGTCAATCCATAGTATCACAAGGAATATGAATATTCTGGAACCCTCCATACTGACGGATCACTCTATCTGGAAAGTACCACTCCACGATAGTAAAACAGATCAACAGTACGCGTGCGTGCCAAATATCCCTCCCCTTGTGACAGTAGTCGGGGAGGGTAGACAGTACCTCCTTAGTATACGGCATCCATACGACGTGATCTATAGTTTGCCTATCAAGTGCCTCTCTATAAACTGACACCACTTGTATAGAGAGGTTAGTGACATCAAAAGCTGCCCTCCACCGCATTGCGAGTGGACCATCCGCCATCTATACATCCCGTCTAACAGGAGCTAAGTAAGGAAGTCTCTCCTATGTCCAAATCTGTAACAAAACTAAGGCTCCCCTTATCTCACGAGACTCTACGTGCGTGGTTATGCAAAGCTATCTATATAAGTATGCCAGGCACGTAGAACCCCAACTATGTGTACCAGAGTCACTTAAATCCTCTAACAACAGTAAATACTATAAATGTACATAATATGTTGTTTTATCACAAAATAGCATATCCTCTATAAGCAATAAAATAAATCCCCATGTCCACTGAATAATATGTACAACATCATCATCAATGGGTGACTGAATAACAAAATCAGATAACCAAGGTATATTCAAATTATAACCCCTAAAAGCTGAGTATGGAGGCCTAACTCCCAATAATCTCTCACAGACATCACCCCATGAAACACTCGTCATCCTACCTAGTATAAGAAGCCCATCTACGTATAAACCGAAAAGTACCTCTACGTCTTGTAGGATGATAGTGAGCTCACCATAAGACATGTTAAAAGTTTTCATCTCAGGCCTCCAACGCTCTACTAAAACTGTAATCAAGTGCCAATCTAACTGAATAAAACGTAATCCAGCTACTCCTAGAAAACCTGACTGCTCCAGAAAAGGAAGTACTCGCTCATCGAGCTAACCACCCTACCAATGCCGTAAAACAGCCTCACGTCGACGACATGTGAGCCAAGTCTGGTAGTCTCCATCCCAAACCGTCAAAGAACGGTGACGTCGCTGCAACTGCAGAACACTCGAATCAGAAGATCCGGGATCCATCTACAACAAAATAAAAGATTAATATTTAGTTCATTCAACACTAAATACATAAAAACCTAGAAGAGAGCATGTATTAAAAAGGAAACTGTAAATACTTAAAATAATAAAGAAGACAACACCAAATCTCCATTAACTTTGAAGAAATAAGTACATCAATACATAGTATAAGAATTACATAAACATATCATCACTTAAAAGACAAATTCAAATACATCAATACATCATGCGTTTGGATTCGATTGGCTTGGACAATGCCTTCGATTGTGCCCCTGTCTACCATAAATTTCACATCTAATTTTTCTTGTGCATCTCCTTCTATTATGACCCTCTACACTGCAAATTCCACATGATGTCCGCGAATATGATTCCTGAAGATCCATCTCATTGTGATATCGAGATGATTTAGGTCTTCCTTTCTCATGTCTAAGTGATTTATTAGAAATAATGGTTGGATATGAAACCATGGGCCAGCCGGAATGGTCTCCGATTTGTGAGAAATGATGATCATACACTCTAAGTTGATATCGAGATGATTTAGGTTTTCCTTTCTCACGTCTAAGTTGATCGGTAGATTTCTTGTACCCTTTAACACGGTATTATAGTTTTCACTTATATTTGTCGTCATATATCCAAAACGGAAGCCACCATCGTAAGAAAGAGTCCATTGTTCAATGGTAATATTTGCAAAATAATTGGGAGTGTCTTCTTTTATCTCATTTATCCTCGTCATATATAAATCAAATTTCTTAGATTACGGCTGTAATGCAGCAATTGTTGCAACTCTTTTATAAACTTGACTTTTGTGATGCGTGTTAAAATTACTTGCAATATGGCGCATGCAAAATCTCCACATGGCATTGGGAGGTGACCATCCGAACTCCGAACGAGCAACTGTTGCCCTTATCCCTTCATGTCGATCAGAAATTAAATATATGGTACCCTCTCTATCTCTAACAACATATTCCCACACACACATCAAAAACCACGACCAGGAGGCAAGTGACTCTGTATTAACCAATCTGAATGCCAACAGGACAATATGATTTGCGCCGTCCATACTACAAGCAATCAACAACTTGTGTTTGTATTTTCCATATAGGTGAGTCTCATCTACACTTATCAATGACCTACAACTCCTAAATGCCATGATATTAGGACCAAATGCCCAAAACAAAGCTTCAAAAACCATTTCACCATTTGTTTTTGGCGGACCCAACTTCCAACTCACTTGTGTTCCTGGATTCTTGTCCACTATGACATTCAAAAGTCGAGACAGTTGCTTGTAGGAGTCATCCCAATCCCCATATACCATCTCTATAGTTCATTTTTTCGTTGCCCAAACTCGTTTTTGAGAAACTGTATATGAAGTCCTCTCAGTCATAACAGTTTGGAGGAAAAAAACTTTGACATTTGGAACTTCCCTCACATAGTTCAAAAAATAATAGGCCATCAAATTAGAATCTAAATGTCTATGATCCTGCGTTAACCAAGCATTCACACATGTCAACAACAGTAATCACAAAGGCATCTAGTAGCCTAGTCCTACAAGCACGCAACTTCCACCTACAACTTTCGTCCCTTTGACTACATATTGCTGTTCAAAGTGTAGAGTTTGATCTCCCCACACGAAATTGATGGTGATGCTTGACATGATGCATTTTGACAACATGAATAAGCTACTCCTTCGACTCAAACCTCATCCCCTTCTTCAATTCATCGCTGAAACTCCAACTATCATCTGACAATCTACAATCTTCCTCAAAGGTCCCATAGCCATCACCTCCGAGTGCCGTGGTCATAAAGGGAATTGAGTCGTCTACTTGGCCATAGACAATCTCTGACCACCACCTATGGGTGCAGGGGCGGAAGATGATCCAATCGCTATCTCGTTCGCAACACCACCCCAATCACCCGCACCAACTTCTCCATCATCTTCTTCTTCGTTATCCTCCTCTTCTTCCGCATATTCTTCCGTCATTTCTTCCTCATCAATATCATTACCCACATCCATATCTGCAAGAGTAAAATCCACTCGAGATTCGATACGAGGATATTCATCCATATAATCATCATCTCGTTGCACGGACGTTCCACCCTCGTATGATTTGATATACAACTCGTGAGTGATATCTACTCCCATGCCCACCGCAAACTCCATCAAATTAAAAACGTCGTCATCGTCATTAATTAGCACCAACTGAAACCATGTATTTCCACTTTGCATGTATGACATGGGACAATGATGAAAAATCTCTACAAGTTGTGTCATTGAATTGATCCGAAATCTTTTACATATTTTCAACACCAACTCATTATAACATACATCACTTCTCACCCTAATCAAATTCGAAGGGTCCCCATTATAACCAACTCCATTTTCACCCTTTACAATTTCACCATTACAATAGCATAACAATCTTACCATTTCTATCATTTTTTCTGAACATAAAAAATCAATTTATCATAATCTAATAGAAATAAATCAATTTTTGTAATTTAAATGATTAACAACAATTTATAATTACACCCAAATTTCAACAAACCCTAATTCAAATATCCTAAACCCTAAATTTATACTAAAATTCAACAAACCCTAATTTTTCAAAATCCCCAAAATCCTAAAATTCATAATCAAATTTTTCAAAAAATATAACTTGTCATAATCTAATAGAAATAAATCAATTTCTGCAATTTAAATGATTGACAATAATTTATAATTACACCCCAATTTCAACAAACCCTAATTCAACAAATCCTAATTCAAATAAACTAAAATCGTAAAATTCATAATCAATTTTTTCAATAAATATAACTTGTCATAATTTAATAAAAATAAATCAATTTCTGTAATTTAAATGATTGACAAAAATTTATAATTACACTCCAATTTCAACAAATCCTAATTTAACAAACCCTAATTCAAATAAACTAAAACCCTAAAATTCATAATCAAATCTTTCAATAAATATAACTTGTCATAATCTAATAGAAATAAATCAATTTCTCCAATTTAAATGATTTACAACAATTTATAATTATACCCCAATTTCAACAAATCCTAATTCAAATAAACTAAAACTCTAAAATTCATAATCAAAATTTTCAATATATATACATCAAATTAAAGATTTCATTCAATAAATATACCCCAACATACATCATTCACATCCAAATGAAAAATTTCATATTCGAAGAACTAAGAACTGAGTTATAACGAGCAATGTACCTTCAGATTTTTGTAAATCTATGGTGAGGAGTGATATTGCACCGAGGAGTGAAGCAGAAGGTCAGAGATCGCTCGCAAAGACCGAAGAAAGGAGGTCGCGGTTCTTACTGTCGTTCGCGGTGGAGAAGGAAAGAAGTTATCAAAAGAAGAAGAGAGAATGAAGAATGTAGAGAAGGCTTCAGCCTTTGTTCAGAACGAGTATGTCGGGTTTTGAAAATCCGATATGTGGGTGTTAAAAATGGAATTTGTTTTATTCTTGCGTTGTTTTAAAAATTTTTAAATTTTTTAAAACCATTTTCGTACATAACTCTAGTATCTGACACTGACCGAAGGCCAATGGAAGAAAAAGAAAGAGAAAAAAAAGTAAGGCTTTCCTTTTTTTTTTTTTTCGGGTTAAGAGTGGTGTGTTGTTTACAAAAATATTATTTTTTCAATTTAAAATATTAAACTATCTTTTTTTAAAAAAAAAATTCCAAACTATTGATTTTGCAACTTTGAATACGAAATTAGCATTTTTATTTTTTATTTTTTTAATGAGTTTATTTTTAAAAAAATTATTCTCCATAGTTTCGCATAGTACAAAATCATCAGCCACAAGCACAGCTCGTTCTTATTTTGAGGAGATTAAAAGGAATAGTTTAATAATTTAAATTAAAAAGGAGAGATTAAAAAGAATTAAAAAAACAAAAAATATTTTAATAATTAAAAAAAAAAGAAGCAGACAATTTTATATTATTTCAGGAGATTAAAAAGAAGCAGACGATTATAATTTTAGTAATAAGAGATGATTTTTAAGAAAAATTTTGTATTTTTTAAAATAATCTTTTCATTTGTAAAAATATTTTTTGAAGAAACAAACATAGCATCAGTCTTGCATATGAAATGGACTTGAAAGGTAAGATTTTTTTTTTTAAAGGACATATATTTCTTATTAATTTTCTTATATTAGATTACATATTGTTTATATATATATATATATATATATATATATATATATATATATATATATATATATATATATATATATATATATATATATATATAATTTTGTCTGTCTTTGTCGGTTCCAATATCCCTTTCAAATTGCTGAGGTTCGTTCTCTTTATTGGGAAAAACCCAAGCACTTTCGAACCTGTCCTTGCACGTAATCAATAAAAACCCAAAAATTATAAAAAGGGTTAGTCTTTTTTATCATTTCGGATTTTCCTATTCAAAGACTCAAAAGTTCTTTTTTTTTTCTGTATTTTCAAATTAATGAACAATTTCACAAAATCATAGTAAAAATACAATAATAATTTATTGTCAAAGTATTTCCCTAATTAATTAATTGATCATTAAACTTAACAAATCCATCCTCTATTATGGTATATGATTCTCACTCACAAAGATATAGAATAATTATGGGGGTACAAATAAGATTATGAAATACTCCTCTATTGGAGTATGAAAATTGAGGAGGACCCACATAGGAATTGGATATTCTCTCTGAGTATTTTAACTTATAAATAACATTAAAAGGTATTAGACTAAAAACTACAGATAATATGCATCCATCTTTTAAAAAAGAAGACTATTAGATATGAGGGAGAAAAATAAATAAAGTCTCCAAAGGAACAGTTTGGTGATCATAATCTTTCTCTTTAAATCTGAGATCCAGAATTCAAATCGCTATATAACAAAAAAAAATAATAAATAAAAAAGACCACAGCCTAATAATAATAATTTTATTATTATTATTATTATTATTATTATTATTATTATTATTATTATTATGTGCAAATTATTCCGGTGTCACACGACCAAGGTCAGAACTGGAAATTGTAGTTATACCCACACCATCAAAAAATAATAATAATAATAGAAAATAAAACACTTTGAACCAAATGAGTTTAAATTGATCGGGTTAGGTTACATTGTCAAACAATATCACAATATCTGATAATTAATTTTATTAGTTCTGATTATTCTGATTCAACGTAATTGTCAATTCTATTAAAAGGACGAGTTTTCTTAAATTCTATTTTTACATTTTTAATATTTGATATAAGATTTTGATTAAGTAAATCGAGTGCGCTTTCAAATGGACCAAGCAATAAGGTGTTGGTGGTTGCATTATATTGTGAAGTAACTAAGGACCGAGTTGGACTACTCCAAGAGAATATCAGGTTGCACTTGCATCCACCGGTCCCCTAATCATTTGATTCACGTAGTAATACTCCTACGTAAAGGTGTCAATGTGATACTCCATCCTATTGTGTCCTGTGCCTAGCCTCTCTAAACCAAGTATAATAACTAGAGAGTGGTAAAAAGATAAAAAGAGAGAAATTGGGGAGAGAAAGATAAAAAGAAAGATTGAGAGAGAGACTAGAGAGAAGGAGATAGAGAGGGGGAGAGAATACAAAGAGGGAGAAAGAGATTTCGATACCATTTCATTTCATATATATCCATTACATGTCTTGATATATTATTTATACTATTTCTACTAATTAATTAATCACTTTCACTAATTATTAACTAATTTATTAACTATTAACTAATATTTCTAACTATGATTAACTACTAACTATAGTTATTATAATATTTTCCTCATTTTAAGACATCCTTGTTTTTAAGGATGGAAAACTAAGAATTAAAAATTTGAATTCATGAATCTTGAACCAAACTTTACATTTGTGTTGAGAGATAGGGTAATGGAGATGAACAACGAATGTGACTTTTGTAGGGAGAATAGTAGGAGGAAAGTGGAGATAAGAAAGTTTGAGAGAGACTTTTTCTGAACTTCTTTTTGATGAAATATTTTATCTGACGAATACAAAAAGTTCAATGTTTGGAGGATTTGGCAAAAAATCACTATCAAGAACTTCTTTCTTGGACATCCAAGACCCTTCTTCTATCCTTAACTTTTCTTCACTAAAAGTAGGTAGAATGAAAGATTCAAAAAGTATTTCAATACCTTGATTTTGACATTGTTTCTTCTACTATTTGATTTACTTTGCTGATATTCAATTTCTTTTCATTTTCTTACTCATTTTCTATCAAAGTTTTGATTTTTTTATCAATACCAAACATTTTTAATAGAATGCTAAATTGTTATCAAAGCGTGCTATGAGAGCGTCTATCCTTTTATCACGTTCTTTCCTTTATTGCCTTCAAAGTTCCTATTCTTTTTTATATTCATCAAACTAATTATCTTCTGTCATCGATTATGCTAAGAATCGCAAGTTCTGATATCAATTTATAATAATTCAACTCTAAAAAATGATAAAAAAATAGAGAAAAAGAGAGAAATTGGGGGGGAGAAAGATAGAAAGAGAGATAAAGAGAGAAGGACCAGAGAGAAGGAGATGAGAGTGTGAGAGAATACAAAGATAGAGAGAGAAATTTCAATATTATTTCATTCTTATATCCATTACATGTCATGATATTACTATTTATACTATTTATTTAACTACTTCTATTAATTATTAACCAATTTATTAACTACTCACCAATATTTCTAATTATGATTAACTATTAATCATAATTATTATACCAAACATCTAGGGCGATGGCCCATCCAAACCCTTATTTTAAAGGAAAAATCAAATTCTCAACCAATCTCGTCCGAGACGAGGGACCAAAAGGCCAGCTCTTAAGGTAAAAATAATAATTTAATTTATTCTTTTTTCTTTAAAAAAGGTAAATCTACATATATTATTTCAAACAATCAAACTTCTTACACTATAAAATAGAGGTGTTAAAATGTAACTCCTATCTTGTCTCGTCCTGCTCCAATTCATGTGAGCCAAGACTCTGAAGAGACAGGCAAGGGGCCATCAACTCCTTTTAAAAGGGCATCAAATTCCTACACAATTCCATCTCATACCTGGGGAATGGATAAGCCGGCCCCAAGGGTCATGCACATCTTGATAGATCTACTCATATGCATATCAACTAAATCACCTACAGATAATTCCGCGGCTGTACTCATACGATATCCGACAAAGGCACAGATCATGCATTGTACATGTATATTTCAACTGACCGACACTACATACATAATATAAGAAGTTCTTAATTTATAAAAAAGTTTTACACATAATACATCAAATTACATAATTTTGATTTCGCAACTTTATCCATATATACTTAAAATAAAAAATACATGAATTATATATAATTATAGAGTCCCAATTTCCATTTTGTAGTACATTTAAGAAAATTACTTTACATGTCTAATCCAGTACCCACTTGCAGTAGTTTCTATTGAATCTAGAACTCATTCTAATCAATGTAAACCATCATTTATGATGAAATATTTAGCTTCATTGATCAACAATTTTACTTTAGGTCAATGCAATTATGACTTATATATATTATATATATTATCAGGTCGATCAATATGTTTAATAGACTTTATATTTGCATAAATAATAAGAAAATTTGTTTATCTATTTAAATAACTAAATCAAATACTATCTTAATACAAAGAAATCAATATGTAATCTTTTGGTATACAAAATAATAAAATAAATGAAAAAAATTAGGATTTAATCTCCATAGATGTGGCAATTGATAACTTTCGACGACCACACTTGTAAGGTTTTAAAAAAAGCTTGTGTTGGCTTGTAATTTGTGGATCAAACAAATAATTACAATCGAAATATACGGTCAAAATTATTTCATATTTTTAAAATTATTTATTTTTTCAAATATGTAACCCAAATCAAGAATTTTTAAGATTATTTTTAAAATATTTTGACAAAATTCAATTTTGAAAAATTAGGGTTTTGGTGATTATAGGTTGTGACCCACTCCTCCCCGTTTTTGCATTGCCATGACCTTGCGGAATCCATGTATTCATGAGTTAAAAATAGTCTACAAAACAAAGATATAATTTATTAATATAGCAATTGATTTGGACACTACCACTGTAGGCGAAGTAAAGGTTATAATAAACTTCTAATTTAAAAGTTAAAATAAAAATAATTTTTTAGAATTATTTTTAAATTATTTTATTTAAAAATGTCTGACTAGCCAGATTTAGCATCACATTTGTGTTGCGCTCAAACTATTTATTATTTGACTGAAACGTCTGATACTAACATAGCTAATCAAATTTTCTTAATTGAAATTAATTTAAAAATTATTACAAAATAAAAATTACTTGTAATTTTTAATAGGGTTTTGCTTTTGCCTCTCAAGGTACATAGATTGTGCATGCATTTATTTTTTTGGTATAAATAGATTATTTGTGATCGTTCGGTATTTGAATTTTATCTGATTAATTCAATTTGAGTATTGTGAGGCCTTCTATGGAGGGGTTGTGTGAGTTGCTCTTTTTTTTTTCTTTTTTTTTATATGTAATTATTTTCTTGACTCATAAAAAGAAAGTTTTTTAAAAAAATTACAATTTAAAATTAAAAAATAAATTTGAAAGAGAGGGAATTTTATCCCTAAAATTATGGAGAAAAAAATTTCTCTTAGATGTGAGTTAAAGAGTGTTGTGGGAGTTTTTCACATTTCAATTGTAGTTAAATTGAGGGAGGAGAGAGAGAGAGATTGGCAGTTTAGAGAAAGAAATTTGAATAATTGGAAGTAATTTGTGAGCGATTCTTGTTCTTAAAATAGTTTTAAGAAAATTTAAACTTGAGAGAACAAAACCCAACTAGAGGAGTTACCGAAAAGGAAAGAACTATCGGAATTCGGAAATTCAATCTCTCCTTATTTTTGGATAGTTTTAAAGTACAATTTTTGGGTTTCTATTTTTCTTTGTATAATGAATCTTTTTCTAAAATTTTTAAACCATTATAAAGTTGGTATTTCGTAAATTAATTGAACTTTAAAAAATTAGACTCCAAACCTCAAAATTATGAAGAAAAATACAGTCAAAATACCTCTGTCATAAACCGGACTTCCAAAAACATAATCGAGATTTTTAATTCTATTTCGAGTGGTTAATTTTGACCACTCATAACTTTTTTATCTGAACTCTTTTTTCAATGATTTTTAGACCATTTTCATAAAATAATTCATCTTTAAAAAGTAAACTTAGAATCCCACCGGATCTGCGTAAAATATTATGTCAAATAGCCCTTTTCAGCTATGTGAAAATCAAAAAATAGACTCGAAATACACTTGCAACTCAATTTTTCGATGACTTGGAGTTGCCATTAGGGACTCCAATCAAGTCTAGGATGATATCCATACTTTCTACTTTCAACGTCAGGTGTTAGTTTACCTTTTTTTAGCACTGAACCATCATGAAAAAATGACGATCAAATTAAATACAAAACCAACCTGAAAACCTTGAACCCCACATTGGATAGGAGTTTCCGCCCAAGTTTATATATGTACCAACTTCCCCAACCCCAAGCTACTGCCTTTATAACATGTGTACCAATTGAGTTTTTGATCTGGACCTGAGACCCAATACCACGTGTAATCCACATGACAGAGACTCGAAAATTGACCAATCATAAAGCGACACTTGATGATAGTTGATTACATGGGTGGTGACTCGACCCAAATCAGTCATTGAGAATGTGACATATGGCAGGGTGTGCCACGTGGTACTGTGCTGAGCAGTCATGTGTATAAATGTGGTTGAGACTGTATACTTAGATCAATCAGATGCTGACACGTGGCATAGGAAGCCATATGGCGATATGTGCTTCTTTAGGTAGAAATGAGGACCATGCAGGGTTTAGCCACACACAAACGTTTTCAGTTATCCGTGAGTTTTACCTTGATCATATTTTTTATAAATTATTTTTTTGTGAAAATATTTTCAAAATCTGGAATATTTGAAAATGACTTATTAAAATTGCTATTTTATTTACTGTTCATATTTTAATATAATTTGATTCATGATTTATTTATTTATACACATGTTTTGAAAACTATGATAATGATTGTCGGTTATATATGGAATAGTACCTGATTTTTTTATAATCATGTGAAATTTTGAAATCTATCTATTTTGATATACTCTAATCTTATTTGAGAGTACTGTATTATTTAGGAGTATAAATTAGAGATTTTTGGATTGTACGGATGGTTTTATGGTTTAGATTTGGATATTGTGGAGGACCTGAACGTGAGGCTACCTGCGTGCGTATGATATATAATGTCTTCACACCGAGAGGAAGAAAGTAGACATTATTTTTTCAAGATCATTCATGGCCAATTGCCTTTGGTATGCCTTGAATCGACCCGAATTTGTTACATAATATGATGTATTTTGTGTTTTGAATGTGAACTAACATGAATTTTGAAGTATTTATTTTTATTAAATCTTATAGACCGTATTTTTTTTTATATGAATTGTCATGCATAGATTTTTGATTGCACATTTTATACAAATTTTGATGCATTTGAAAATAAGTCATGTTGTGAGACTGGTAACACTCATGAGACCTTTTTGTCTCACATTATTTTCTCGCATTTCCTAAATGAAGATTAGTTCATGATTTACACTCTCTTTTGATCGTTCATCCAGTCGATATTGAGTTAAGGTGGAATGGAGTTTGGATCTTCATGAAAGTTATGATATTTGCATGTGAATATTTGGTATTTAGGATATCTATTCTCGTAATTTGGAAAAATTTATAATTTGAACTAATTTATTTAGTTCAACATTTTATTTTATTAATTTAGCCACAATGATTTGAAATTTGAAAAAATTTTATTTAATTTATTCATTTAATTTGATCGAATTTTTATTTTATGAAGTATTCTTTTCTTCTAACTATTTATTATATTATTTATTTATATTTTAAAGTATCTAATTAGATTGACGATAGTATCGGCTGATTCAGCAATTCATTGGTACCTTCTTGCTGGTAAAAACTCTTGAATAGGGGTGCTATAGGTTGAGTTTTTCGAACCCTATTTGATCGCCCTTACGCAAACATGACACACACAAATTGGGAAATGGTTGTGTGTATTAATGGCACCAAAATGAGACCCACTCCTTGGGTCCAATTTGGAAATGAGTATGGCCCAAAGCTGGACTTTATGGCCTAGGGTTATTGTGGCTTTCAATTCCTTAACTCCGCACCCCGCAGCCGTTCTAGCCAACAAGACCAATTCTTTTCTGTGTCCGTTGCGTAATTTTTGTTTTTGTTTTTGTTTTTTTTTTTGGGGGGGGGGGGGGGGGTTCACGAATTAGTCTTGATCTTTAAATCCAATGAACCTTTAACATTCAATGAGATGGACTAGGCAGTTGAACGTGGGTTCACAAATCTAAAACATCTATATATATATATATATGTATGTATGTATGTATGTATGTATGTATGTATAACCCATCGGTTATAAAAATATTATTAATAAAAGATTTAATTGTATTTATAAAATTTTATTTGTTTTCATTAATAATTTATTAGTAAAATAAAATAAAAAGATAAATTAAGACAAATTAAAGACATGCAAACAAGACCTATATAGCATGTCAATTGGTCAATTTCTTTAGGTATTTTTCGTAATACTTATATTAATCATAACATCTTACCTATCATTCAAAAATGTTTTAGCTACAAAAGATATTGCTTTCTAGTTTCTTGTGATCGAACAATGAGATATATATATATATATATATATATATATATATATATATATAATATTTAAAATATATTTTACATATAATTAATTATATGAACCGATGTGTCAAATTAATGTGTTAAGCCAAATAAAAATATGCTAAACGTGTCTCATTAAACATGCCAACTTTATAGCCTAAACTTAGCTCAAATAGATATATAACTTGAGTCGAGTCAGATAAAAATAAATTAAATTATAAGTGATTTAGATTATTATATATATATTAAATAAACAAGTTGAAATAAGTCAAATTACAGCCACCTAGCTTATTTTCATTCCAACACTTCCTTTTATCTTGATAATAATGATAATACATTTTTGTCATTACATTTTGGTTACATTTTGGTTTGCGTAAAAAAACCTAAATGGTATTAGTAGATAATACTAATATCTTACAAATTACTACATTAAATTGATAAAAAAATGATTCTATGACTTTTGTAAACAAAGGTTGGCCATCAATAATTTAACCAACAATTTTATTTCACTACAAAAAAACATGATTTTAGTCACGAACTTTTATCACGGAAAAAATTCATCGCTATTTACCCACGAATTTAACAACAAAAATAGAATTCATTACAAATTAACCACGAATCCATTTTCATCACTAATTTAGCGACGAAATTCATAATCCGTCGCTAAATAACCACGAATTCAAAATTCGTGGTAAAATTTAGCCACGAATTCGAAATTCATGACTAAATTCGTCGTTAATTTGAAATTTTGTTAAATATAATTTTATATTTTTATTAAATATAAATATATATTTTATATGTTTATTAAATTAGGGTATTTATTTTTATTAAATATATTTTTTGTATTTTTTAAAATATAATTTTGTATTTTTGTTAAAGATAATTTTTTAATTTTATTAAATATAATTTTGTATTTTTATTAAATATAATTTTATATTTTATATTTTTATTAAATTAGTAAATTGTATTTTTAATGGTAAAAGTTAGAAAGAAAGTAATGAAGTAAAAAAAAAAAAAGTATATCAGATAAGTTAATATGACATAGTGGTTGAGAACGCTTCATATGTCCTCTTAGTCCAAGATTCGAATCTGGATAAATGTGCACATTTTCTACAAAAATATAAAATAGTAGGAAGTTGGTTCATACAGTGAAATTGGTGGGCCATGGCTTTTAAAATTAAAAATATAAAATGAAAAATTTAGTTACGGATTCAGCCACGAATTTAGCTACGAATTAGAATCCGTGGCTAAATTTTGAATTTGTGGCTAAATTTAGCTATGAATTTAGTCACGGATTCGAATTCGTGACTAAATTTAGTCACGAATTTAGCCACGGATACGAATCCGTGGCTAAATTTTTACGACGCGCTATTAGTCACGAATATGAGTTCATTGCTAAATCCGTCGCTAAACAATTTAGTCACGAATTTTTTTGATATTTTCGTGGTTAAATTTGTCGCTAATTCAGTATTTTTTTATAGTGTTTTATTGTAAAATCTTGCATATTCCCGCATCGATGTGTGAGCGAAAATCTAGCACGAGATTATAGAAAAGGACCACGTGCTGAGATGGGAGATTAGGAAGGGGAAAAAGAGGAGAGAGAGAGAAAGGTTTTCAATAAAATAGTTTAATGATTTCAATCTTATTCTTAACTCGATAATTTTGAATTTGAATTTGAATCTCAATGTGACAAAAAAAAAAGAGAGATGGTAATGAAAATGACACAAAATGGGCTGAGAAGCACCACATGAAAGGGAGAAGGGATTAGAATTCGGTTTTGTGTTTGGAAAAGATAATGTCACAACACAATAGAGTATTTAACATTTGGGTGGTGCAAGGGTGGTCCTTCTCCAATGGCCAAGACCAAGACCAAGTCTTGGGGATTGAGATTCTCCGCTTTGGGCGGACAATGCGGTTCCATGCATCTATTCTATTACTTTACCAAAAAGGAAAAAAAAAGTTATCTTTTATCAAAACAAAATGTAAAAGAAGTAAAATATGAGTTTCAGATTAGAATAACCCATTCAACGTCGGTGACAACACTAAATTGCAAGGTTATGAATATTATGTAATTCTAAGAGATAATGGAAACAAAAGGACTCTTTAAAAATGATATGTGGAGCCCCACGCATCTGGCCCACCAGGACGCACGCCCACCAAAATGAGAAGCTGATGCACAAAAATGAAGCACAAAAATCATCATATGGTGCAGCAGGCCATTATCTGCAATCCTTCCCATTATTATTACCTCAAAAAAAAAAGGGAAAAAGAGATAACAAGACTCAAAAGCCCGTTATCAAAACTTTGCATGCCTACCTTGATTTTGCCACATATGTTACTTACAATAGTCATATTGTATTTTTTTTAAATAAAAAATAAAATCAAACAGAATCAAATAAAAAAAAATAATAAAAAAATTATACCATTTAAACTATCATTGAATTAAACTATCCTTGAAGGACATAGTCAAATTGTATTTTGTAAAGTGGGACTACTCAAATTGTTGATATCCTTTGCTTCTAATTACGAAATCAATGTTTTCTTGCCATATAGAAATTTACGGGCCTCCTGTCAATTATAAAAATGGTCATTTGACCTTGGGAAAGTGATTGTCAGCAACAATTTCAGGAGTCCAGGTGGTTTTCTAGCCTTTTTAATTTGGGGTAACATTTTTTTCAAAAATTTTATAAATATCATCTTTTATTCTTTTTTTTTTTATTATTATTTTTTCCATCCTATAAGATGGGATGATGATAAATTCATTCATATTTTAGCTAGAGTTACACTTCCAAGATCTGTAAGTGGCTTTATGAGCTTCGCCAGTTGTTTTTTTTTTTTTAATTTTTAAAAAAGGAGTCTTGAACTTTGAAATTCCATTTGAAATATATTACTAGAAGAAAAATTAGAAACCATCGCCAGCTACTAAAAATCATGTTCTATAACTTCAGGGAAACGATATATCATTATAAATTTCTAAAAGTGAAAAATCCTGGTGCCTCCATACACAAATATGAATCCTCAATTGTGATAAATAAAAAAATAAAAATAAAAGGATTTCCATGTTCATATTAACCAAAAAAACAAAAAAATTCACTGCCATAGCCATTCATATTGCACTCAAATTTCTGCTAAAAGTGGGAGAACTTTGTTGGCATTCCAACGTAGATGCTATCATTGTCAGTAAAGTAAGTCCAAAGTCATCCCTCCCATTAAACCTTGGGGGACCCCTTTTGTCCTTCTTTCAAATTCTGATCTCATTCAACCTTCTATTCATTTGTAAATAAATCCATTCCTCTGAACAGCCAAACATTCTCAAACCAAAATTAACCTTCTCAGAAGTTGATTTTGAAGATTTTTCAAGATGGGTTTCTGAATTCTTCTCCAAATTACACAAGGTAGTCTCAAATCTAGCCTCCCATGTTTTCTCACTGTTCTTGGAATTATACCATGAGAGACTTCCCTTCATGCTTTGGTGAAAATGCAGTTCAAGTTGCTGATTCATCATCATCAGCAGCAACATACACCACAAAAGTCGCACAAAATTTAGTCACTTGTATTTACAAGTGCAGATTACGTGGTCACAGTGGTATAATCACTGTCGCGTGGAACAAAAATTTGATGGGTCAAGGCCTAAGTATCGGAATTGATGATGAATCATCAAATCAGTGCATTTGCAAAGTTGACATCAAACCTTGGTTATTTTCAAAAAAGCAAAAAGGGTCAAAGAATTTGGAATTAGATTCCGGAAAGATTGATGTTTACTGGGATTTATCAGCTGCAAAATTTGGTGCAGGGCCTGAGCCATTAGAGGGATACTATTTGGGAATCGTGTTCAATCAGGAATTGCTTTTGCTTCTTGGCAATTTGAAAAAAGAAGCATATAGGAAAATAGACTCAAACTGCTTTTCTGCGCCATCTAAGGTCATATTTGTTGCAAAAAGAGAGCACATTTTTGGGAAGAAGGTGTTTAACACAAAAGCACAACTATGTGACAAGGGTTCAAAACATGAGATTGCTATAGAGTGTGACACCATTGATTTAGGTGATCCACGCCTAGCAATTCGCATCGATAGCAAGACAGTGGTGCAAGTGAAGCGCCTCAAATGGAAGTTTCGGGGAAATCAGACTATTTTGATAGATGGGCTTCCCTTGGAAGTGTTTTGGGATGTTCATGATTGGCTTTTTGGCAATGCTATAGGGAGTGCAGTTTTCATGTTCCAAACTTGTCTGTCTGCGGAGAAATTGTGGGGTAGTCAATCTGTTACTGAGCCTGATGTCTTGACATGGTCTTGTTCGCAGAGATTTAGAGATTCTCAACTACAAGGTCATGGTTTCTCACTCATACTCTATGCTTGGAAGAATGAATAGATACATTTCACTTTTTGTTTCTTTTTTTCCTCCTTAGGACCCCCATCGAGTTTTATCCATCTGAGTACTAATTTTTGTTTACAATATGCCTGATATTTATACAATTCATAACTTAGTGTCTTTTCGTACCAATATCTGTACGTAATATCCTTGGTATCAACCATTTTTGTCTCATAATTCTCATATTATGACGAGACGAATTCTTTTTTTTTTTCCGTCTTTTACCAGTAAATTTATGGGCATGTATTCATCGGATAAACAAATTACATTAACTTTGTACAGAGAAACGATGCGGGATGAAAAATCAAATTATATTCACTTTGACACGGTAACATTCACGCAATCCTGGATCCTTCAGTTAGAAATTTATGAGTAATGGTAAACACCAATGCTCCTCCACTTTGCTAATTAGGATAACCGCACCTACCAAACCGAATGATCATCTGCCAGTATCTGGACTGTCCAAGAAGGTCAAAGAAAAGACATGATAGTGTCAGAATCACCTCAGCGTGTATGTTTGTTATCTTCAAATTGAAGATAAAAACTGAACCGACTTGGAGAGTGCGGAAGACTCTTCAAATAGTTTTCTTCACTGATACTATGAGCTGAAAGGCACCAACGCCTTGCTCTTAATCTCCTTCGAGTTGAATTAGTCAAATATCAATTGATCAAGCAAAAAAAAAAAAAAAATGGAAAGACGCCCGGCTTTTTCATCAGAAATTGGGTCCTGATCTTCCCTATGAGTTTCCTGTTATGTGTGTGTGGGCGTGTGTGTATGTTTGTTTGAAAAAAAGAATTGTAAGTCCATACATACCGACCACAATGCAAGGGAAACAGCCTCTTTGTAAAAGTTTCAGGAAAACTGTATACATATATGTTCATTTTCCTCATATTTTTGCACTAAGACGGAGAGTGAGCCATTTTTTTAACTCCATAAATACTGACCACAGTGCTTCCATGGCATGTGTCAAAACACTTCCCAACAGCTTTTACACATTCTTCACATACTTGCAAAACATCATGGCCTTTTCTAAATTATGCGTGGCCTCCTTGTCTCCTTACTCAGCTTTTTCTACCTTTCAGGTTCTTAATGCTTAAAAGCTAGGTGATCTAATTCGAGGTAGAACCTCCTGCCATGTTATAGGTACCGGAATCAAGGTGCGTCCTTATCAATAAAAATATAATTTTACAGAAAATGATTAAATTAGAAAATCTTTTTTTTTCCACTCAAAGCAATATATATTAGTAAAATTAGATTATTTGGAAAAGTGGAAATCTAAAATATGAATACCCAAATAAAGTGAGCTCAAAGTGAAAAACTGATTCATCATTGACCTAGAAAACGATTTTGGAGGGGAGCCCCTATAGGTCCCTACCCAATGCTCGAAGCATTGATGATGGAGGAGACTGCGACATAGACACGGCTTGTGTATAGCTGATAAGCAAAGGAACCTAATTAACATGGTTCACACGTCCCTTGTCTCTCTGCTACCAAAAAAAAAATAAATAAATAAAGGTTTAGTGACAAATTTAATGACGAAAATTTTAAAAAAATTCGTCGCTAAAATTTTAGCGACGAATTTAACAATGAAAAAATTTTCGTCCATCGCTAATAATGCGTTGTAAAAATTTAACGACGGATTTGGGGTTTCGTCGCTAAATTTAACGATGGATATCATTTTCTGTCGCTAATTTTAACGACGGAAAACCAAATCCGTTGCTAAAATTAGCGACGGAAACAAAATTTGTTGCTAATTTAACGACGAAAACCATTCCGTCGTTAAATTTCGTATTTAATTGTTTTATTTCTAAAACCCGTCCGGATGCCGCCCATCACTGCCACGGCACCCTGCTACTTGCCCGCCCATACCCACACCTCGCCATCTCTTGCCCACCCGCGCATGACAACCTTTTGCTGCTTTACTTCTTTTACAAAAAATGTGCTTTTACTCAAATTTGAATCTGGGTTTGAAGAGTCATCTGAAACGCTCTTAACCACTATATCACATTAACTTATCTGATATATATTTTTTTTTTTACTTTTATACTTTTTTTTAACTCTCACCATTAAAAATATAATTCCCTAATCTAACAAAAATACAAAATACAAAATTATATTTAATAAAATACAAAATTATATTTAATATAATTACAAAATTATCTTTAAAAAATTATAAAATTATATTTAAAAAATATAAAATTATATTTAATAAAAATTAATACCCTAATTTAATTAAAATATAAATTTTAAATATATATTTAATAAAAACATAAAATTATATTTAATAAAAATATAAAATTACATTTAGCGACGAATTTAACGACGGAAAAAAATTTCGTTATTAAATTTAGCGACGGATTTTGTTTTCGTCACTAATTAGCGACAGATTTCACTTTCCGTCGCTAATTAGAGACGGATTTTTTTTTCGTCGCTAAATTTAGCAACGAAATTTTTTTCATTGTTAAATTTAGCGACGGATTATATTTTCGTTCCTAAATTTCGCATTGAATTTTTTTATTTGTAAAACCCGTCCGCCCATCCGCTGGCCGCCAGCCGCCACCCACTACTTTCCCGACCCCCTGCTGCTTGTCCGCCCATGCCCATACCCCGCCAGCCCTTGCTCATCCGCGTATGACCACCTTTTGTTGCTTTATTTTTTTTTTGACAGAAAATGTGTTTTTTGCTTAGATTCAAACCTAAATTTAAAGAGTTATGTGAAATGCTCTTAACCAATATATATATATATATATATATATATATATATATATATTTTACTTCTATACTTTTTTCTTAACTCTTACCATTAAAAATATAATTCCATAATATAACAAAAATACAAAATACAAAATTATATTTAATATAATTACAAAATTATCTTTAAAAAAAATCATAAAATTATATTTAATAAAAATCAATATCCTAATTTAATAAAAATATAAATTACAAATATGTATTTAATAAAAATATAAAATTATATTTAATAAAAAATTAAAATTATATTTAGCGATGAATTTAGCGACGGAAAACAAAATCTGTGGCTAAATATAGCGATGGATTCAAAATCCGTTGCTAAATTTAGTTACGGATATTGTCTGTCGTCGCTAAATTTAGCAATGAATTTTTTTTTACTAAATTTAGCGATGGATTTTGTTTTCGTTACTAATTAGTGACGGATTTTTTTTCTGTCACTAAATATAGTTATGAATTTTTTTTTATCGTTAAATTTAACGATGAAAAAGTAAATTGATCGTTAAATTCGGTCGTTAAAAATATGTTTTTTTTCGGGGAAACATGTTAGAGAAACACAATGTACTACCACTAGCAGAAGATTTTCTGGCATTCCCTCGCCGAATTATCCTTGACCTTGACTGCATCATAGGAGGACTCAAGGTGTCAGTCTTATTGTATGTTAACTTGAGGGGCAAGCATGATGTATCAGTGAAGTCTCTCGATAGTATTTTATAGAGTTTGAATCAGTCTTTTTGTTAAAAAAAATAAATAAATAAAAAATAACAAGGGACATGGTATCTAGATATTTTATTTTTCAAACCCTATAATATGAGAGTTTCGACACCGATACGTCTTTTTATAGTTTTCAAAATAAGGGATTCTCCCCGAAAGAAGCGTGTTCGGACCTAGAGCTATTCAGCTGAAATACAATGTTAATTTCCAAATTAAATGTTAATTATGTTTATATGTTTCTCTTATTTGATGGGGTTCGGACATAGAGCTATTATATATTTAGTCTCCGCCCACACACACGTATGGAGGACAAAACTTGGTCATTTCAAAGATAAAACTCAATTCGTCATCAATTTTAATTTTTATTATGGTGGGATGAGATTGACTATTTTTTTTTGTCTTTATCAACCGGTATTTAAAGTCATATTTCAATTAATCTGTCTCAGTGACAGATTTAAGACCCAGAGTCAGGGGTGTAAAAAATTAAAAGAGATACAAACAAAGTATATCACACTACTATCATTAAAATTTTATGTAAAAAATATAGTTTAATACCGAGAAAATTATATTTTTCTAATTAAATTTTAAAAAATAAAAAATTGAGGGATGCAATTGTCCACCCTCACTTACATGTGGCTCCGTCATTGATCTGACTTGAGATACGATCAGACTCTTTACTAGGAAACCTCTCATAAGATAGTTTTTTCAATTCTTAAAACTCAAACCCAAGTTTTGGGTTATGGGGTCTTGCATTCTTTTATTAGATCGACCGTTTGTTGGTTATAAGATCGATTATGATTGGCTAGATCAGCAACGGTTCAATTGGAATTATTTTCGTTCTTTAAGAATAAAACAAGTTATTAAAAATATTAGAAATCGCAGATAGATGTCACACATAAAGACTTTTGAGTAAAAATAATGTCTCCCATAAATTTCTTTGGTACGCATTGCCACCACCCCGGCAATGCCACCTCACGATAAGGAATCGTAAGGTCAAACCCAAGACAACATGGCCCATTGAACCCAAAATGTAAAACCTAATGGACCCAAGTGATGGGTTTAGGGCCCTCCCATAGGATTTGACCATCAAACCTATGGGACCGGCTGAATTTCATTCTAAGCAACCACCCTCCGGTCGGTTAATCATAAATATAGCGAGCAGATGCTAAAATATTTAATGAGGTATGAGAAAAAATAAGAGTTTAAAAAGTTAAATTAGATTTAATTAAATTTAATGTGATTATCAGATATCGGTATTTTATACAAAAAAATATTTAATAATATAAAAAACATTCACAAGATATAAATATGAATAATCACAATTTGAACATGAATTCTGTTGACTGAACTTTGTTTAGTAACTATATGTGAAAAGTTATCCCGTTGTGTAATTAAAGACTCAATAACCTTCTAATAAACTAAAAAAATTAAATTCAAAAATAAATCTTGTTATCCCTGGCTCATCAATATTGCACATTAATTGGTTCTTATATTAGCAATTAAATAATAATTCAAGTAAATAATTAAAGCAAATGCCTCTCGGGTTTTAAAAGCAATGTTACAATTAGGAAAAAAAACTTAATTAAAGCAAATTAGTAATTAATCAGTTTTCGTAACTGATTGAATATTTTGTAAAAGTTTAAACTATAAAAGGTATAATGTTTATTTTTGTTAGAAAACTACTCACTTTAGGTTTTCTAAATTTTGTGTTAAATCTCTATCAGTTTTCCAAAATTACTCATTATATTTTTTATTTTTTATTTACTTAGTTCCCCTTAAAAGACATTGATTTATGCATTTAATACTTTACAATTATAAGAAAAGTCCAAAAATAATTAACCTAAAAGATTTCAAAGGACTGTAATTTCTTTTATTATAAACTTTATTTATATTGTCCTATTATTATTTAAAGAACATTGGGAAAAAAATAATAAAATTTCAAATAAAAATGTAAATTTATATTTTCCTAATGTATGGATACAGCATTCTATAGCAATGAACTTATAATTTAATTTTATGTTGGTTTTTAAAAGAATTATATTTGTGCTTCATTTCATAAAAATTAAAAAATGGAAGAAAATTTTAAAAAAATTGTTTTATAATAAGATTTCTATTGATCAAGAATATAAACGAAAGTTTACTCTTATGTCACACCTTATATAAAAACCAGATTTCCTTGGACAAAGGTAATTCTAATTGGTCTGGAATGCGGAGTCCGTTGACTTGTCGTGATAGGGATCTGTGCCTCCTTGCTTCAAACAGGGTCACATCTGCTAGCTATGCTTCACAAATTCTTGTGGGGTTTGTAGAAATTTTCTAAACTTTTCGAAATTTTAAGCCGCACCCCTCAACGTTTGCATATTCCAGTTTAACGTACCCCTGTAACCTCTCCACTTCTCATGTATCAATTCCCATATTTAGCAAAGCGACTCTTCTTTCTCAAAATGTTTTCTTGTGCATAATCAATCCCTAGGAAAACGAGAAAGAGGTACGAGGATCTTGTTTTCATGAAATTTTCTGCATTGTATTATTATTGCACATGTTATTCCCAATTCTTGTCTTTTAGTTTCAACTTTTGTTAATTTTTTATATTGTTTCTGTCCATTTTCGCAATTGTCAAATGGGTCAACATGTTATCTCCAGAAATGTGATGGGTCCGTTTTGTTTTTGCAAAATTTACTATTTTTGATACTTAATCTACCTGTTTGCGTGTCTTGATCGAAACCCTAACTATGTTAATTTGAATAATTTGGTAGGTGGGAGATGTGTTTTATCGATCAGTTTGAGGTTTGATGCAAAATTGGAAGGGTTCATGTTCATTGATCATGGTTTTGGAGTTATATTCCAACTGGGTTTTTCGTAATTCCATAAAAAGGTTATTGTGAAGTGTGAAAGTTATGGAATGTATAAAAAATTTGACAATTTGGTTGATGCGGTCTGAATTTAGGTTTTCTTTGAGAAGATTTACGAAGAATTTTGTTGTTGGTAACTTTTAAGTGAGGAGATATGCAAGGTGAAAAGGTAATAAAGGAAGATGACGGTATAGATGATATGCCATCATCGCCATATCGGGTCTTACAGCAGCTATCTGAGGGGGCTATCAGAGTGGCTGGTGAAGCCCTGCACACTGTTTATACAGGAAGTTCGGGACTTGCACCACCTGAACTAGGGCATAGGCGCAGTCAAAGTGAAGTTTCAGTTGCTGGCCTGGCTCACAGGCGTAGCAATAGTTTTCAGAGATTTAGGTCCCACATAGAGAGGGCTTGGAAATGGGGCGGAAATTCAAAGAACCTAGAGAGACAATCATCTTTTAATCTTGAGGTCTTAGCGAACCAGAAGCGGCAGTGGTATCAATCTCACTCCAAAATCAGGGTATGATATCTTGAAACATCACACTACTCTTTTATCATTCTGTTTGGTGATCATTTTCGATATGCAAATTTCATCTCAAATAACACTATGGATTATGGTAGTGGGGTCATGGAGAACAGCTGGCTAGATCTATTACAGGTAGCTGGTTGTTTAAGACATGGTTCAGTTTTGTCATGCAACTGTCCTGAAAACTGATAATTTATACTTTTCAAATTTTGTCATTAATAAAAAACTAATGTGAAAAAATGATACCCTTTGTATCTCATTCAAACTGATGATATTGCTCAGAAAAAAAAAAAAAGAAAAAAATCCAGATATCTCCTGAGTGTTTGGTAGGTGACCCACCTAGTTGGTGTTTTGAACATGTCATGAAGTATGTGACTAGTATACAAACATGTTCAGCCGTAGTTTCTTTAATATATTTATGTTCAATGTGGAAATGAGGGTCTAGAACTTCGTTTGATGTTTTATTGGTTTGTGTGTGGATGTTGTTATAGGAGCAGAAAGAGTACAAGGAGCCAACTTCTCTTTTTGAACATTTTGTTATTGTGGGTCTTCATTCAGATACTAATCTTGCGGGTGTGGAGGATGCATTTGCCACAAGAAAGAAGTGGGAGTTGGAGATGGCGAAAACTGATATAATAGATCTTAAATTGCTTAAAAATCGGGGCCCATCACTTCCTGTGCTGGAACCCAAGGTGCTTGCTTCTCTGGAATCTTATCTTGATGTAGATTTGATTTTTTCCCCATTTGTATTATTTCCTGATCATTATCTTTGACATTTATATCTCGTGTATATGTTATTTTCTTTTAGGGCAACTGTGTGCATGTGCCTTTTTCTTTTGTTGCTTGGGATTAATTTTTCACCATGATGTTTTCTTTGTTTCTCCCTTGTTGCCTGCTTCTCAAGAAATCCCTATAGTAATTCTTTGGACTTCTTTGTGTAATGGACCTTTTTGAAGTGTTTTTTCTTTCCTTGAAAAATCTCTAGAGCATTTTCCTTATAGGTGAGTAATGCTCATTGACGCATATGATTTTGGGCCCTTCTTATTAATGGATTGGTTTTCATTCCTTTGTTCAACAATGTAGTCTCCTCCGTTATGCTCTGCTATTGACAACATAATGTGTTAGTTAAATCTGAAGGGTTTTATTTAGTTGTGACAAAGAATGCACGAATAGCTTCACTAATTGTCGCTTAATCAATATGATTGCCGACTGTTGTTTTAAACTGTGGTACTTAGTTTAATTTGCATTTTCTCATTCTATCAAGCAATGACTTGTTTTTGGTCTTCTTTTCCCCGCAATCTAAAATCAAACAGGTTATATTTAAATATCCTCCGCAGAAGAGGTTAGCATTGCGTCCAAAGGATTTAGCTGCCTTTTGCTTTTCCGGAGGAGTTAAGGTTGATTTATCTTATTCCCCTCTGATATTGTTGTATTTATTTAGTTTTTTATTTTATTTATTTTGAACTCAGTAAAACTGAATTTAGATTGACATGCTGCTGCATGAAGTATGAGTTTCTACTTTCCGATGAGATTACCGAAAATCCATCGCTATGCAGCTTTGAAATCCTTAAGGTTATATACAATCGTACTAATTTGTATGTTGAGGCCGAAAATTCATTTGAGTTTTTGCTTAATTTTGTTACTTTGTTCTTTTTTGGTTTTCTTCTTGGAAAATGGGTATACCTTGGTGGCCAGTAGTCTTCTTTAAAGATTGATGGGTCCATAACTTGGACTACTGTATAGAGGAGTATTGGAAAGAAAGGCTTCTGTTTAGGTGAAAAAGGAAGATGAAGTCATGAATTAGGGTCTTGGGGTTTCCTTCCGGAGTTCAAATGCTTGAGGAGATAAATGAATAAAATAGAGGAGGGGAGATGGCTTTGGCATAGGCAGAAATGATTGTATGAATTCTGAAGATAACTGAGAGGTTGCTTAATTATTTGCAATGGGGAAGATCACTCTCAGGATTTTGTACTGGCAGGCAGAAGGTTCACTAACCATGTTGTTGTCAAGCTTCTTTGTTTTTCTTGAGGATTATTTGATCTGCAGATGGCAGTGATTAAGAATTTTCTGGGGAAGTGGAAAGAGGATATCTTATGCTTGGAAACTTTGCTTATTGGAAGAACTAATGTTCAAATCATCTCTGGAATTAGGAATTTTGTTGTACTTTTGCTCCCTGTGAATAGCTCCATGGGCATCATTGTTTCCAGAGAGGATGTGACAGTTGCACATATTTCTGTTATATGTTTTCAGCTGCACCGGCCCCCAGGGGGTTAACAATGATTTACTTGGATTTTTTCTCAGGGTTTGCAATCTGCAAAAAGGAGCTTATTATATGTGGACTTGATTAGGGACACATGTTGCTTGGCTTGTCTGAAGGAATTTCAATATTATCATCTATACTCAACAGAGAAGTTCATTTAAGGAGTGCAGGCATTATGGAATTTTTGAGTTTGTCAATTGTAATGAGAAATGATTTATTTGACTTATCTTCATGCAGATGAATTTACATGGCCAAGTTCAGGAGTGTAGTTTATCACTTTATCTAGGTTAGACGATTCTTTATGTTGGTTGAGTGGGGATGTGCGACGAGTTTGAAATTCGGTCGATATCATGAACCTGTGCTTTTGGTGTTGGTTGGTTTGCTGTGGGCCATTTTTTTGTAGTTCTAACACGTCACTCAGCAAGGGGGGTTAAGCAGTTGGACAAGGGATGAAGGTTTTGATGGACAGGTGCATTAGGTGAAACGTGCCTAAATCTTTGAAGTTGGTGGATTTTAAGGCTTAGATCTAGGAGATTTTTGGCTAGAATAGAGTGCGGAGTTGGATCTCTTAATTGGCATTATTTTTCATATTAAGGGAAAAGAAGGGTGGCTGCAACTTGGAGGGTCAAAACTTAGAAAGAGGTTGGCTGGAATGTAGAATTAGTGATGAATATTCAAGGAGGCTATGGAGAGTAATAGAGCAGAGAGGGAAATGAATGAGAAGAAAGGTAAAAGGAGAATAGAGACAGGGAAATTCCAAATAAAGAGGGAATTTGAGAAAGCCTATGCCAGGGTTATGCTCAGAAGCCTTTTTCTAAACAAATAAATAAACATATGTAGTATGAAATAAATTTCAAACTTATGAATTTAGAGATTAACTTTCAATTTAAATGCTTTTGTTTGTCTCTCATGTCAACATTCTGTGAATTGTATCAAGTTTAACCTTAAAACAGAACAGAAGAGGGCATAAATGTATATCACTGCTTTAATCTTAATAGCAAATTGACCGAGACCCAATAAAACAAAGACAAACACCAGCTTATGGTCCAAATTGGTCTATGATCTTTCCTGTGGGGGGAACTGTATTCAGTGTATGGTTTTTGCTTCTTCAGTTGATGTGCGGGAAGTTTCAATGTGATAAAGGAAGTTGAAATAATTAGTGCCGGTATGACCTATTGATACCTTTATATGGGACCATGAGTTGAAAATCATCTATATCTTTAATGCATAGTTTACCTGGTCAGAGTTGGGTGATCATAAGTGGCCTCTCATTGTGCTGGATTTATGTTTTAGATGTTTGGGGAGATTTTCCCAAAACATTTTCCCATTTATTCATCCTAAAATTGCTTCCGATCATTTTCCTTCCTATTAGAATTTAATCGAGTGAAATAGGTCTGTACCCCTTTTACATCTAAAAATATGTGGCTTATCTTGAGGGGAGGAGTAACGAGTGTAGGTAGGTTTTTTCTTTTGAGGGGTGGGAGGACCGCGCTTGTGGAAAAGTTGAAATCCATAAGGCTTTTTTCGCATGTGAGGAATTATTTTTCCAGAGGAAGTTTCTTTTTTTTTTTTCCATGAATTATACTTTTAAGGAAAACTTGTCCGTTCATTTTTCATAACTCTCTTTTCAGCAAAGCTAGTTGTTTTGCCGGTTTATATGTTCACGTACAATCTTGTTTTATTTATTTATTTATTTGTGATGCAGGCACAAGTACTGGAGAGAACTCCGTCCTTGAGTGATCTTAATGAGCTTGTTTATGGGCAGGTAACCTGGATTAACACATTGTGTAATTATGATTCAATATCTGATGTTTTTATTCCATGTGAACATAGTTGTATCATTAAAAGTGTATATGGCAATTAAAATATAATCATAGCAGAAGAAACAAAGCAGATTGATCATCAAATCTCATCAGAACGCAAAATCAGTTACAGTAATTGAGCATACACCAAGTGTAGAAATGTACAAAACAGACTCAACTATCATAATTACATGAGTTGTGAACTATCAAAACGTGCAGGATCTGTGGCCTTTTTTTTCCTTCATCGGTTCCATTTATAAAAACAAGATAATTATAATTGCCTTATGTAGTTTTTGTGATCCAGTTATCATGGGCATGGATGCTAAGAGCAGAGAAATGTAAACAGCTAAAAATATTTGAGCTGATATTAATCGAACTTTGGAGTGTTTTGTTGGTGCAAAAGGATATTTCATCTGACCTGAACATAGTGGAAATGTGGGTAAAATTACTTATATTTGAGGCTTATCACTGTATAACATTCGCCAAATTTCTGATCAATTCTTGTAGAAGAAGTGCAAAGTTTGATTGATAAATAAATTGAATGTTTATGACAGCTGTCAATTTATTTATATGATCTTCATTGAGATGTGTATAATCTAGGATGTAGTGTTGCTGTTGCCTGGGGAATAGATTTAGAATGGATTGACATCGTGTTGCTTCGAGATTAACCGATAAAGTATGCTTACAAGTGCAACTATCAGATTTAGGAGAACTCTTGCAACCTGTGAAACATGAAGTGGAAGACTTTTAACTCAAGACAATCTTTGGAGCAGAGGCACTTCTTTTGGTAAATAGATGTGTATATGCAAAAGTTATCTTAAGTTTGTGATCACTTGTTTATTCATTGCACATGGAGATGGTGCTTCTGGGGGAAAATTTTCTCTTCTGCACCTATGTCGGGTGACTTCAAGCTCTGAGTTGTGGCTTTGTAGTGGTTCAAGGGTTTTACAGCAAAGGGGAGAATTGTTAGGATGCTCCCTCTAGCCATATTGGTTTGGAGGGAAAGGTTTCGGAGAATCTTTTACAGTGTGGAGAATTGCTTTATGACCTTTGTTAATAGTCCTACAAGTTTTTGTTCTTTTGGTCAATTTCAAAGTCTCTTCTTTTATAGATACCTTCGATTTTATTGATTCTCTTTTGTCGTGGACATTAGGCAATGGCAGTCCCAGAAATTTTTCTTTGGGGGACCAAATTTTAGAAATTTTTTTAAGTATATAATATAACAGAAAATTTAAAAATTTAGGGGGCCAAATACTTAATTTACCCTTATTCGACCTTTGAAAATCTTATGTATCCTTCACATCAAAAGATATTTTTAAAATTTTAAGGGGAGCCATGGCACCCGTTCACCCCTACTAGGTGAGCACCTCCTTGGTGCTCTCCCCCTGTTTCCTGAATTTCTTTTATCGTGAATAAAGTTCTTCCTTTTCCAATCAAGACCGAAAAGGGAGGAATGGGATAGAACAGCACGAGCAAATATGACACTGAATGGTCATCCATGTGATTATTTTTTAAATATTATCCGTCTTGTTTGTTTCCTCTCTTTCAGGAGCTAACCTAAATATTCTCTCTTGGCCTTTGCTTGATTCCATTTTTCTTTTCCTTTTTCTAATCTGTTCTTGGTGAAGTCACCAACTGCATCCTAAGGTGGAAGTATAATTGTGAGCATGAACAGATTTGTTTGACCAGTAATATGTTTTTTTCCTAAAAGTTGTACTGGAGTGTAGATACAAGCTTAAATTCTCAATCAAAAACTAAAATTAGGCCAACTTTCCACCTCAAAAACTCCTGTTGGCTGAGTTGTGGGGGTTTGTGATGTAATTCTGTTACTAGCTTCATTTAGTAATTTATCCATGTTGATGTCACTGGTCATTTGCTTGACATCCAGATAAATCATTGATTTCTCTAGATAAGATCCCATCTGGGGTCTTTGATGTGAACCGAAACTCCCTCCCCCATGGCCGCCGCCGCCGCCTTCACACTTTTTTGAATAGTAACTTCGATGTTGTTGATGACCATTAAGTGCTGAAAATTAATTGATTAGTTATTATGTTAAATATGTTTGATAACAACAAAAATTAAGTGCTGAATTTCAAGTAGGATTAAGATTTAGGCATCAAAATTTTAAGATAGAGAATCTGGCCAAATCTATTAAGCAAAAAAAAAAAAAGATGATTCCCAAACAGTTTTGATTATTTATCTACTTTGATAAATGAAATAGGATAATAATCTATTTGATTTAACTTAGAGTTCAGCATATTCAGCTACTTGTATTAATAGTCATGCATTTAACATATTCAGCACCTTGATTAATTTAGTGTCAAGATTCATTTCAACTTTTATCAAACATCACCTGATTTTCTCCATAATCTGCAGGAGCATTTGGGCAGGGATGACTCATCCTTCATTTTTTCACTGAAGGTAAATTTGAGTTTATTTCATCTAGCTCTACTATTGTACTCTAGCTTCCTTGCTATGTTACATGTTTTGCTTTAGTGTATAAATAGTGTCTAAGCAGGTTCTTTCCTCACAGTACAAATTTGTAATAAATGCATGGAGTATGATGTATCACATTTTGAAAAATTTATATAAGCTACTCCTTTTATACTTGTTTTGTGGTGAATCCACTTTCAGATTTATATTTCCTGGAGTTGTACTAGTGTCTTTTTTCTTCAAGTTATGCTTTGATTGTTTACTTTTTTTTCTTCAGATGCCAATTCTGAATTTTGAGGTGACTCTTTTATGGATGCCAAAAAAGCTGCCATTGACTTGTCTATTAGTTTGGTAGTGTCATATTACTTATGTTCATGACCTTGATTTTTTTTTTTTTTTTATTTTTTTTAACTACTTCCTGTGCATAAATCGTGATTGTTTGTTCAAGTTTTAAGATAGCTGTCAACCTAACATAGCCCTCCTTAACTGGGTGGGTTTGAGACTGGCCATAGTAAAGATAAAGAAATTGAAGTGCTACGTACAACACAGGCAGGTTTGTTTCTGTGCATCAATATCTCAAACTTAGTAGTGACATGCAGCCACAGATTCATGTAGAGTGAAGAACTTTAAGTCTTGGGCATTCTCGTTGCTGCTTAATAGATAATGGAAGCCAGAATTTCCTGGTGCTTGGTCAAACTAAGATTCTTAGCAATATGCTTCAACTAAACTGTGATCATGCAATGAGAATCATCTGCACTTTTTCTCTTGCAACTTAGGTAGAAAATGGGATGAACTTTTGATTCTTCTGGCCAAATTTATTCTTTTTCATTTTGATTTCTCTCTCCTGCAGTGATCTAAATCCTTCCTTTTCTCTCTCCCCCTTGTGTTCTTTTCCTTCAGAAAAATCAATATTCTTGCTAGAGAGAGATGAGGAAGAGAGAGAAAAGGGTTTGTGATCTTTAAGTGGGGGGAACCCAACCGCATCCACTCATGGGGTTCGTTGACTTCTATTTAAAAAGCCCTGAGAGTAATGAATTGCAATAAAACTTCGGAGGAGTATTTGTAGTTTTGGCCTAAAATAAAGTAAGATGCCATCATTGCTATCCTAGCTTACCCCTTTAAGATCTGGGGTTGGAGTGGATGAACTTCTTGTGAAAATTCTTGCTTCCTGAGATAATAGATGAGCTTGCTGATAATATGAGCCAAGAAGGAGCAGAGTAGTTAAATTATAGAATGCTTGTGAGAAGAAGATTACATGATGATGCCGATTTCCTTTAGCTAGTGCACCTAGAATGGTGGCGCTTCTGTATTATATATGTCAGAAGAGGGTTAACTAAGTGGCCTTCTAATTCTAATGTTTATAAAAGTGGTATTTTTGTGTAGAAGGTATAGACTGAATTCGAGTGGGGTAATTATTCCTGTGAAATGGTAATTGCTGTTAGCACTTAAGAGGACTTTTTTCATCCTTGATACACTGATTGGTTGCAAAGGGAAGGGTTAATTTTCTTCTTTCCTTTTCATGTCATTGAGTTTACTAAGTTTTGCCTGAGAAGGTTAGTGAGTTACTCATTTGGATAGGCTCTTTCGGGGATCGCTGTTGCTTTCTCTAAACTGCAAACCTGAGATGACTAATATGATTGCCGTGGAATGAGAATGGGTTATTGTTCAATAGTCTTGATAGATGGTAGGTCTTTAGTGGAGTTAAACTCTTTGCTTTTGAGGATTGTAATGGGAAAGATCTCCTGGTATTGATGGCAGACCTTTTTCTTTCATACTATACTCCACTTATGCTATTTGTTTTGCTTTCCAAGTAATTTTCATTTTGCCAATTAAAAATATAAAGAGCTTTGCAGCAAGTTCCCATCTGTAAATAGGTTCTTTGACCACCTGGTAGGTGGTAATCCTAAAGAAAATAGAGTTGAAAGCATCCCATATGCATGTGTTGCTTATGCAGTATTTTCAATTCAGTTCAAAGTTTATTCTTTCTTTTTAGTGTAGTGATTTATGCAGGAGACCGGAAGTCACTCAAAAGATTTTAATGTTTTTCAGGTGGCAGACAATGCAACACTTTATGGTGTTTGCTTACATGTACAGGAGATAGTGCAGAGACCTCCTGGTATTTTTGGTGTCTCATCGCCCCTTTCTAAATCATCTGGAGGAAGCAGTCGTTTTTTGGTTTCTGCACCTCGTTGTTATTGTGTGCTAACGAGAGTTCCTTTCTTTGAGTTGCACTATGAGATGCTAAATAGGTTTGTGTCAAATCATAAATTTGATGACTGTCTTCTAATTTTAGCATGTCCAATAAAGGCTCAGCAAATGGTTTTTATATTCACAAACATTAACAAATTTCACATACTTATTGCAGTATTATTGCAGAGGAGCGTCTTAATCGAATTCAGCAATTTGTTAGTGAAATGACCCTCACCGACTATGACGTCTCAATATCTAAACTACAACAACAAATTAGTGAGAGTGTGGACTCGCCCAACGGAGGAGATTTAAATGATTGGATGGCATCTGCTATACCTCTTGATAGTGCCATGGCCCTTACTGCTGCTGCTGCTGGTATCATATCAGATGATGAGATCCCATCCTCATCATCGAGGGCATGGGAACCTCCTTCTCCTGAAAGCTTTTCTGCTAGTGAGGCTTCAGACTTCACTCAAGTAAGGGAAGATGGTGGGAGGGATGTTCATTACTTTGATGATAATGTCTCAGAGTTTGGAGAGAGTCCCCATGATAATGTGGAAAGAATATCTGGCTGCTGTGAAAATGGTCATATTTCTCCTCATGGAGGCACAGATGGTAGCATCTCTGGGTGCATTCTGGAGCGTCTGGCTAGTTCTGATTCCTTATTCAGGTAGTAGAAAATTCTAAACTGTATTGCTGTCCCGTGTCATTGTGTTGGAGAACTGTGCATTTATATAACTCAGGCATTGTCTGGTTTCTTCCAACCAAACCATTTCTGTCACTGTTTTGGATCAGGAAAACAATATTTTTTTTCTTTTTCCCCCCCTCAATCTGTTCTCTTATTCCATCTTTATCATGGGCTTGGCTTCATTAATTTCTTGTCTTCAAGCCTTCTTTTTCCTGACTTGATTCAGTTTCATTTTATTTTTGGCAGCTCAGCAAGAAGCATGGGATCAGAGGATGAAGATGATGAGTTGTGGTCGAACTGTAAACATGATATTGGGGATAACATTGTAATGGAATGGGCTAAGGTTAGTTCATATTTCTGCCACCTGAAATTTACTGTATTATTGGTATGTTCTATACATCTCATTTAACTGTATCCTTCATATTTCTTTTCCAACCTTCAGGAGAATAAAAATGATCTGCTTCAGATAATTTGTGCTTATCATTCACTGCCTGTTCCTTCTCACGGAAGTGAAATAGTTTTCCAGCCCCTTGAACATCTGCAGGCAATTGAGTACAGGCGACCTTCCATTTCTGCTCTGGGCTTGGTTGGGAAGTACTTGGACTTCAAATTGGGGTTAGCAGTTGGAGCTGCTGAGGTATAGTATTTTGCAATGCGGCACTGCACCTTGTATTGTTACATTTGTTAGATATTACTGAAGATGTTTCAAATAACTAGATTAATGCCGAGTTAGCTGCAGCTGAGGAAGCTCTTGCACTAGCTATATGGACAACTGCAACAATTTGTCGGGCTCTTTCACTTGAAAGTGTAATTTGTTTTTATCACTTTTCCTCCCAGCAAATATAATTTTTTTATTTTTATTGTTATTATTTTTTTACACTAAAGTGGATAGCTTGATTTCAAATTGGATACAAGCGACCTACCATTTCAGTTGAATTTAATGTACTATTATTATTGTTGTTATTGTTGTTATTTTTAAGTTTCTATTGATAGTTTATTTTTATTTATTTTTTCCTTTCCTTTCTACTATATTGGTCTCAAACAGCCAATCCCAAAATTTTGGATTAAGACTCAGTTTGTTGTTGTTTTAGGAGAGCTTGATTTCCTTAGAATCCAGATCTTTCACATGCATTTTCCAATTATCTTTTCTAGAAGTGAAATATATTAAGGATAGATGCACTTGTTTCTATCTTTATGGTGATGTAAGATCCTTGGAGGAAATGAAATATTTCAAAGGACGTAGAGAATCATACTGAAGCTTTGAAAGCTTGCTCCTATGTGATTGGGATCTCAATCCTTGGTAGACTGAGTAATAAACTACTATTCTTTACGGTTAATGTAAATAACTGAATCTTTTCTATAACTTTAGGCAAGTTGAATTTGGAGGCACATATCTCAACTTGTTTTGGATTTGACATATTAAAAATCTTATGTGGATATAGTTTTTCTAGAATATCAGAGGTTCAATGCGGCAGTATCTTTAGATGAATATTTTCTTAATAAAAAAGGAATATTGTCAAACCTTTTTTTGTCCTGGAAATCTATTAAACTCACATTTGAAGGTGAAGGTTAGCCTACTAAAAAGGACCCCATTTTTTAACTTTCAGATCTTGGCTTTATTTACTGGAGTTCTCCTTGAAAAACAAGTGGTAGTGGTGTGTCCAAACCTGGTAATATAACCTTTTCTTTACAAATTATTTTCTTTACCTGAAATAACAACATGATTAGGCTTTGTTCTCATTTTTGCTTTTTGACTATGGTGACTACTATGCAGGGTATTCTGTCAGCAATAGTGTTGTCTGTGATTCCTATCATTCGCCCATTCCAGTGGCAAAGTTTATTGCTTCCGGTAAGTTTCATAGAATCAGTCTCTCATGGGTGTTCTCTTTATCCCGTCTCCATCTATTTTGTCATTATAAATTTATGTTATGCATTCAATTGGCTAAAACTACAATATCAAGAGTTTCAACAATTTATTTATTTATTTATTTTTTAAACCAGACCAGACCTGCTGACCTGACTGGTTTGTCCATAACAGGTTGAGTTTGTGGTCCAGAAATATACTTACAAACTGGACAAGTCCAAGTCCAACACCATTTTATTTTCTGAAAAACACTTGAACAGCGATTTCAATCAAATGATTTAAAAGGTGGTAGGAAAAAAGAAAAGAAATCTGGGGCTGGACCTCACTCCTTGATGCATGATCAGACCCACCCTCTCCTCTTTCCCTCTCTTAAAAAACAAAAATGAAAACCATAACCTAACTTTTCCCCAACCTCTCCTCAACTCTGCTTCCAGCGGTGAGATTCTAGTTGTGGGCTTGCAGGTCTCATCAATCTTCATGGTAGAAAGAAATGGGAAGAGAGCTTAATCTTAATAGTCGTTGCTGACTGGAAAAACAACTATGCTGCTAAAGGAGATTCTTTTATTCCCTATAACCATAATTTCATATGGCATTGGAAGGAGAAGAATCACAAGAAGCCTTTAGATTGTGAAGAGGTGTCTTAATGTTGCTACGGACTTTCTTTTTTATAGAAAAAGAATATTACTTTGTAGATAAGAAACAATGTACAAGAACCCCAAAGGATAAGGAAGCCTCAGGAGTAACAAAGGTAGAATACAAAAAGAAGACCCAAAGAACTAACAGAGCACTTCTCTCCCATCCCTTTTCAACTCTTCTGAACTATAACCATTATAAGCCCGAGAAGCGTGAGCCCACAAAGAAGAATAAAACACAATCTTGTCCCAAAGAAGAGAGGGAACGATAATTTTCTCTCCAAAGAACTAATGGAGCACTCTTTGAAAATTCTTGTGTTTCTTTCTCTCCAAATGCACCACGGAATGGCAAAAAATGCACATTTTCAAAGCCATTAAACATCTATCTTCCCTCCAAGACCACTAAACTTTGTGAGAAACAAATTATGGAGACTTCTTGGAGTAACCCATTCATTGGCACTTAAATCAAAAAGGCGATTCAATCTCCCATGCAACCAAACAATGTAGAGATAAGCGGTCTCTACTTTCAGTGCAACTATAGCGCAAGACATACATATCTGGAGCTAGCTTTATAAGATCTAGCCATAGTAGGAGTCTTAACCTTTCAAATAAAATTATTTTAAAAAAAATTTGGGGAAAACTAAATAAAATGATGAAACAATGATTTACATGTAAATCACTCTTAAGTATCAAGATTTCAAATCCTAGTATCTGAGATGCTGTGGGGAGGTTCATTTCCTTGCAAGAGGGAAATTAAAAAAGAAAACTCTGTAGTTTCTGTATCATTAAGATTTCTTTTTTAAAAAAAAAGACAATTTCAAGAGATCAAATGCCCCTTTCAATTATGAAAATCACAATGTAGAGATAAACAGTCTCTACTTTCGGTGCAACTATAGTGCAAGACACATTCATATCTGGAGCTAGCTTTATAAGATCTCCTCATGTGGAGTGGATCCTTAGTATTAATCTTATTAAGAACCATGGACTAAATAAAAGTTGAACCATAGAAGGAGTCTTAACCTTTCAGATAAAATTATTTAAAAAAATGGAGAAAACTAATAAAATGATGAAACAATGATTTACATGTAAATCATTCTAAGTATCAAGATTTCAAATCCTAGTATCTGAGATATTGTGGGAAGGTTGATTTCCTTGCAAGAATTAAAAAGGAAAATTCTATAGTTTCTGTAACATTAAGATTTCTTTAAAAAAATGAAAATTTCAAGAGATCAAATGCCTCTTTCAATTATAAAAATCTTTGATAGGAGCTCAACCTATAAAGACAAAGAAAAGAAGAGGACAATGGTGAGTCCCCAATCTATGGATCCTTCTGTAAGGTACACGAGGACCATCACCCACTCTGAAAGACACAAGAGTAAGAAAAGTATTATATAAATGAGAGATTAATTTTCAAGGACTGCAGTGATAAACCCTCACTCCAGCATTTGCATTCTATTCATTCTGAATGAGACCATACTTTTTATAACCTTACTCCATAGAACATTGGGTTCTACGGGATTCTCTACAGCCACTTGCCAAACAAATGTTTCCAGATACCACATTACCAAGACCTGATTCACCCAGAGTCTTAGGTTTTGAAACATAATCCCAACTCACTAAATGCTCTCTTTTCATGAACTCATGCTCAGTCATGGACGCTAACTTTTCCTTTCGAAATTTAGGACGCCTTTTGAGTTTTGAGGGTGTGGTTCAAAAATTATAAAATTTCTTCTTGGTGCTCTCCAATGATTTTTCTTTCCTTTCACTGATTGACAAGAAATATGCCTTCTTTAATATCTGTGTTTCTTTTGATTTTTTTTTTTCCAGGTTTTGCCAAGGAATATGCTTGATTTTCTAGATGCTCCTGTTCCTTATATTGTGAGTTGGAGGTCCACTTATTTATTTTATCTTTACTTGGAATTGCATTTACTGGTTGACCAATGGAAAGCCTTCTTACCCCATTTTTTGTTGATGTTTGACTCGGTGCTTGCATATGTCTTGTTGCCATGGATGGTGTTTAAGTTGTCAAATTTCCAGTTTAAATTAAGGTGATTGGTAGAATAGAAGATAAGAACAACAATAACTGCTTGAAGGTAAGATGGATAATGACTACTGAAGATAGCTTGTTCCTGTATTTTCAAAATGCTAACCAATAAGAGCATAACTTTTGTATTTGTTTATATTCTCATGTACACAAATATGACCGAGCACAGTCATCAACATATTACTATGGTCTTAGAGCTTATGCTCCTTGCTTAGAAGAGGTATAATTTAATTTTAAATAAATAATAAAAATAGTTGACTTCCAAACCTTTTGTTAGGTGCACTTATCTTCACAGAGAAACAGCCATCAAATTCTTAAATTAGGATTTATTGGTTGCAAGTTTGTCAAATAGCCTTGCGTGGCTAATCAGGTTAAACTGATTGGTCAAACAGTTTATGTCATACTATATTGTTGGAATCCTATATGGCATGCCAATACCGTCAATAGAGGTGGTAATCTTAGAGATAAAATTGGGATGAGCAAACTGTAACTTCCATGCATGGAATACCCTTGGGACGGGGGATGATCAGGACATATTTGATATAGCTTTGAGTACGAAGCTTACCATGATAAGATATCTATATTCTTGAAGTTATAGGTGATGGGGCATATGAAGTTAAAAAGTCTTGGAACATGAAAGATGACCATCTATTAATAGTGCATTTTGATGGAAATTGGTGGTGAACAGGGTTCTTTCTTCTCTTCTTGTTCTTTTTTATTTCTTCTTTTAATTGGGTGTGGAGAACAAGATTGGTAAAGGTGCAGTACTCCTTCAAGCATACAACAACAAAAAAAAATTGAACCTTAATCCCAACAATTTGGGATCGGCTACTTGAGAGACAAATATGAGAGTTTTAAAAAAAATTAAAAAATAAAATAAAAAATAAAAATAAAAAAATAAAAAAAATAGGAAAATAAATAAATAAAGATAAAAATAAATAAATAAATAAATAAATAAAAAGAAAAAAAAAAGGAGGAAGAAGAAGAAGAAGAGGTAGATTGATTTAGTTTGCGGATTTTTCTACGCCACTCAATTCTATCCAATGCTATCACCTCATCTAAATATTTAACTATCATATCTTTACGAATAAGTTGCATCAAAGTTTTCAATGGTCTACCTCTACGTTTTACTAACTCCCCTATATTTAAGTTTTCGATCCTTCTAACCGGTGCATTTTTGGGTCTTCTTTGCACATGCTTAAACCACCTTAGACGACATTCTCGCATTTTATCTACAATTGAACTAACTTCCAACCTATTGCGTATCTCTTCGTTTCTAATTCTATCTTTTATAGTTTTATCATACATCCACCTAAGCATCCTCATTTCTGCTACCGCCATTTTTTGTTCTTGTTGTTGTTTAACAACCCAACACTCAATGCCATACAGTAGTATAGGTCTCATCACGGTCTTATAAAAATTTCCCTTCAAATGCAATGGCATCGTGCAATCACAGATAATTCCGGATGTTCTTCTCCATTTCATCCAACCTACTTGAATTCTATGATTTACATCCCCATCTATATTGCTATCATGTTGAATGACGCAACCAAGATATCTAAAACGTTTACTTTTTGGTTCAATTTGTCCATCTAACGTAATCATCTCTTCTTCACCTTGATGATTGTCGTTAAATCTACATCTCATATACTTAGTTTTTGATCTGCTCATTTTAAATTCTCTGGTTTCCAGTGTTGCCCTTCATAATTCTAGTTTAGCACAAATACCCTCTCTGGTTTCATCTGCTAACACTATATCATCTGCAAACAGCATACACCATGGTATTTTATCTTGAATATTTTTTGTGATTTCGTCTATCGCTATTGCAAGAAGGATGGGGCTTAATGGTTAAACCTTGATGGAGTCCAATATTAATAGGAAAGCTATCGCTTAGACCCCCACACATTTTAACATTGGTAACAGCTCTCTCATACATATCTCTAATGAGATTAATGTATTTCAAGGGGATCCCTTTCTTCATCAACACCCACCACAATACCTCTCGAGACACTCTATACTTCTATGCTCTATACTTCTCCATCAAATATCTTAACAGGTGGATTGCTTTCGTTGTGGATCTTCCTAGCACAAATCCAAATTGATTTTGAGTAACAGTTATCTCTAATCTCAGTCTATGTTCTATTACTCTCTCCCATAACTTCATGGTATGATTCATAAGTTTAATTCCTCTGTAGTTGGAGTAATCTTGTATATCTCCTTTATTCTTATATAATGGCACAAGTGTGTTGTCTCTTCACGTTTGAGGCATTCTCTTGGTTTCCCAGATTTTGTTGAAAATATCTGTTAATATTACTATACCAAATTCATCTAAACACTTCCACACTTCAATGGGAATTCCATCAGGTCCTATTGTTTTATTATTTTTCATTTTCCTTAGGGCCTCATTCACTTCATGGGGACGAATTTTGCGTTTAAAATCCCTATTTACCTTTTCTACAGGTATCTCAGATATTTTCTACATCTATTGTACTCTTAAAATTGAAGAGATTATCAAAATAATGGTATGACTTGGTTAAAGTCTCCTTTTGGATGGAGAAGATTATAAGAATCTCTTTGGTCAAGCTTTGGATGGTATTGACTAATGGATCATTTGATTGGTTGGGAAACAATATGTAATGAGAAGCTTGGGGGGCCTATGTCTTGGGAAAGTGGTTTTCTAAAGCATGCGAAAATGATTTTGGCAGTTTTTAATGAAAATTGGTTAAGGCATGAGGTTATTAAGAGTAAGTATGGTCTCCACAAGAATGGGAAGGATGCTAAGGGGGTTATTCTCTTTGCCGAATATTCCAAGTCTAGATCTTGAACTATTGATAAACCTGGATGCTTGAATTCATTTTTCTAATACCATTACTCACAAGCCAAATTCCTTTGTCGAATATTTCAAGTCTAGATCTTGAACTACTGCTAGACCTTGATGCTTTGAATTCATTTTTCTAAGACCATTACTCAGAAGCCAAATTCCTATGAGTGCAGTTCCTTCTGAAATAGGAGGCCAAAGAAGGCCTTAGACCCAGACAATTTTGTTTTATGTGGAGATGGCAATGACCGATGTTGCAATTTGGAAGGATAGAAACTACCTCCTTTCACATGGCACTCCTATTTCTCAACCCAACTTTTCCCTTTTCAGTTTGTAGCTTTTTTAATCTATTGACTAATCTCATGCAACTATTATTCTCACTAATCTCATTTTTAGCCTTTATGCTATTATTGTCACGACGCATTGTTTCATCATCATGCAACCACCAACCAAATCAGATTTGAAGCTACTGTGCTTACTTGAATGGGCAGACCCAATTTTCTCCCTTAATGTCCAATGGGCATAGTACCAATTGTAGTAGCAGTTCTTATATACTAATTTTCGCAATTGAAATATGGTCCAAAGGAAAAAAAAATAAAAAATAAAAATAGAAATGCACTATTTTTTAGGGTTTTTTTTTTTTTTTTTTTTTTTTTGTAGAGTTTGGAATCCCATTGGACCCAGAAATGATACATGTAAATAACGGTCTAGTCATCCAACATTTGATTGCTTCACTCCTTTGCACTCCCATGAGGATAAAGGGTCTCCACTATAAGAGGTAAGTGCATTACAAATTTTGGATATGGTTAAACATCCAAAAATCTGTACTATCATATAACTCACTTTGGTTGTCTTGAATTCGTCACACTTTCGTAACATAAAGACCCCTAATGAACTTATTTGGAGGATTCATTAGCTCTAAATAAATAAAATACACAAGTAAATAAATAAATAAATAAAATATTTCGCACAGAAAGGTAACTTTTCATTACTTTGTTTCTTTTGTAACTGACACAATCTTCAACAATAACTTCTACTAAAATTTTCTTTTCTTTTGAGATTACAGCTTTTCCTTTTAGTTATTACTTGTTGTCTTTCTGAAAAAATTATCTATTGTTGTATGTTAAGCCATTTACTGTTATCTGATATGATTAGAATTCCTGAATCAACATCTCGAAGGGTTTCTCATGTTAACTATCATTTCTTGCATTTTGCAGGTTGGAATACAGCATAAACCAGCTGATTTGAAGATGAAAACTACAAACCTTGTCCATGTTAATGTACTCAAGGACCAGGTTAGTTGGATCACTTGCACTTCTCAAGTACAACGTTCTTCATTTTAGCCATGCATTTAGCATAGTCTTCCAACTTGCTGTTTCTTACCCAGAAAGTATGTGAAGCATATTTAAAATTTAGTAATTACACCAATTTCTGTTATGTGTCTTTTTCCTCTCAATGATAGGCATAATAAAGGACCATTAACTAACTTTATAGTTATCTTGTTTTGAATTCACAATTCAGAAGCAAGAAACAAATGCAACCCAACCCACAACCCCACTGTAATGATGATGTGTCCTGCAAGTTATTTCACTATATCAGATGCTTTTGGTGATTGAAGGTTGCTATGATTGAAAGTCTTGTGAATGTACAAGTTGAGTTGGTTAAACAGTGAGAAGGGTGGATGCTGGTGGCATGATATGGCTATTGCTTTGAGGCAACACAATTAGTATATTAGTCATGTTTTTGCTGGACACAAAAACTATTACACATCCCCTCACTCTGAGGTTCTGTAGACCAATCAGTTAAAAATGTGTCAGCATCTTCTCACAATTGAACGTGCTAATGGTTAATTATGGCATGGATTGACCAAAAGGAGGCCAAAGCACTTTAAGTCGCTTTCTGCAGCAACTATTTGCTCCTATCTAGACAATCTCTCTACAGCTCACTCTATAAAGAGCCTTGATCTCAAAAGTTCCATCATATTCCTTTTATACACTATCAAATGTAATCTTTAGTCACCTCTTTTAGAAGCTCCTACTCTAATATTTGCATAAATACCTCAATCCACCAACAAAATCCCCTGCCGTGCTGGGCCTTTTTAATGGTGGGGTCCATATCATATGATCATACAAATCCAAAAAGAGGTTCTCCAAAGATCTAGGATGACGGTCAAGCCTCCCTTCCCACCCTAAAGGTGCATCTTTTGAAAAGAGGTTCCAGCCCCTCCTAATTTTCCTCCCACAGTACCAACAAAAGAGGACCTAAAATATGCTTAGTAATCCATCTGTTGTTGACGCCACATAATCTTGTTCATCTCTCCCAATGCATTGCCCCTCCTTACAGCATATTATTGAAGAATGGTGTCATTGGTGAATTGAAGAGAGAGGATCAGAATGAAGCTATCTCTTTCATTGAGGATCTCATTGCTTGCAATTCCCCTGTCTCAAGAGCAAAAAGAAAATTAGAAAGAGGATCTCATTGTCCTAATGCCCCTTGAAGCTGGAAACTAAGACTTAAGTCTCTTTATATGACTAAAAATAGTTGAAGATTAATATTTATCTAACTACAAGGTCCTTTTCTTGAAAACCTTATGCAAGAAGTTCTCTAGCTCACCTCATCTTACACTTCTCAAAGTCCAACCTAAACCTAGCTCTGGTGCTATGCCTCTTTGCACAATCTGTGACCTCATCAAGGATTAACAAGTTAGCTAGCACCAATTCAACATTCTATATGTACTTGTGGCTGTTAATAAGACTGAAACCTTATATTTCAGAGATACGGCATTCTTGGAAACAAAAACTGATAAAGTTGGAGCCACCTAAATTTATGCTTGCTTAGTTTCCCAAATTTATCAAATTTAAATAGACTGGTGTTACTGCTTTTGCCATATCTATTTGCTGCCACTTCTGCTGTTCTTGTAGTTGTTCTAATGCGTGATTTTGCAGGTCAAAATGTGTCACTTGCCTTCCCTTCCTCGGCGGAAAGAACTTGCTTCTAAGCTTGGGTCTATCCATGCTAGGCTGTCGTGTGAAAAGTCAATAGCTAAAAGGCATCCTATTTATAGATGCAATGAAGTGCAGGTTATTCTCCATTCTATTGCCATCATGCATTTGGGAAATATATTTGATTTTTTCAGCTCATTTGCTTTTCTTTCATTTCTTTGAAATCATTAAATATTTGTATTCTTAAAATGCATGAACATGGCATTGGCAGTCCTCTTCTCCTGCAACCACCTTCACTGCCAGCAAAATCCAAGGACTCTCTCTCTCTCTGTGTGGAGACATCTTGGAATTAACCATTTGAAAGAAATCTCACTGGCCTAATATGTTGACAGAACTGCACTCTCTTGTTTTTCCATCTTTCCCATTCAGCAAATAATCTGGAAGATTGGATCTTCCAGTTCTCACTTGTATTCTGAATAGAAACTGTTGAGTGCTTGTTGAGAAAATCTTTGTTGATCCTCATAGTAGCTCAATTGAGGGAGACCTAGAACTAAGATGTAGAAAACATGTTTAAAATAATCTTTGTTAATCTCCATAATAGCTCAGTTTTACAAGAATTGTCAAAGCCTTTTGGGATTGGTGCAAATTTTATGCCTTACGGTGTCAGATTGGGGTTTGTTAGCCCAAAGGATTTCAGTAGTTTTTTTTCCCCTTACATTTTGATCTATATGTAATGAAAATTGGTTAATGTAATAGGAAAATGACATTTAAAAAGTAAAATGGCTAAATAGTAAATACCAGTTTTTCCTTTAAAAAACATTAAATAAATAAATGGATAAATAAAAACTACTAGGGCCCTCATGATCTTTAATTGATGTGTGCAATGACCAGGTTTATTTATGCATTTTTTAAAATTTTGAGATACATTAATAGATTATCAATATGATTCGGATTGCTTACCATTTATTTACTTGTCAAGTATAATCTACAAATTCTAGTTCTTTTTTAGGGGACTATTCTCCAGGATGTTCAAAGGAATTGGAGGCTATTGACTTATGGATTTTTTAAAAATTTCTTTAGCTTATTATGTGCCCTTTATTTTAGAGGCATCCTTATTGATGTAATTATTCTTGTTCCTTTCTAGTAATATTCTCCTTTTCCTTTCTTTTTTTTTTTTAAAAAAAAGGGTGAAAGAATTCATGTCATTTCCGATTCGCAGGCTGAAGCTGCTGCACAGTTTTTGATGGTCATGAGGCATTATATGGAATCTCTTTGTTCAGATTTGAGGTCTTATACAATCACTAGTGTAGAACCTAACAATGACAGGGTGAGAAAATGAAGCCATGTCCATTAGTCTTCCTTAAAATCTCTGTTATGTCTGCTTATCACAGTTCTATGACATGGCACAGATCTGTGGTAATGTTTTCAGGTTTCACTACTTCTCAAAGATAGCTTTATTGACTCGTTTCAGAGTAGGGATCAACCATTTATTAAGGTACATTTGCATCCTTTGTTTTATGTTTTGGTTGTCAAATTTCTTTGCTCCAATTTATTCTACTGTCATCTGCGATCTGTTAAGCTGAACTTTAGGATATTCAACCTTAGCTTATTAAAAACTATCACAGAACCAATTTGACAAATCAGTATTGTTTTGTTATCTTTCCTAATTTGTCCTTTATTTATCCAACTTTTTGTTTAATTTTTTGCATTTATTGAAGGGATAATCTTGACTTTGCACTCCATAGAAAAAAGTGCTATGGATCTTCCCCTTAGAAAATTCAAATTTCTACAACCAAAATGCAACCAAGAGATTACAGGGATTATTTTTTAACATAAAATGTTCACAAATAACCCATACTGCCAAACCCAGATTATTAACTAAATGAGGTGACAAACAAACCCCGCTTTAACTTCCTCACCAGCAGCCCTATAACACTTTGCAAAGCTAAATTAACTAGTTGAAATGCTCGAGCTTTGCTTGTTTACTGAAGTAACTTTTGAATGGAGATTGTGTCAGCTTCTTTATGGAATAAATCTGCTTGAGATGAGACCCACTTTCAAACAACGTGGTAGGTCATTTGTCACTCAATTTTATATTGTTTACTGTCAAAGATGGATCTAGAAAGCCTTTTTTTTTTGGGGGGGGGGGGTGGCAGCAACATCCTTGTTTACTACTGTCCAACCATTTAGATCACTGCCTTCTCATTTTTCCTTCTTCTTGAATGATAACAAATGGTTTTCAGTGAAAAGTCTTTGGCACTCTATTTGTGTCTTAGTTCATAAATTGTTTTCTGACTCTGCATATCCAAATGATGGGGACTCAAGTGCCTTTACCTTTGTTTGTGGAGCCCCATCACAGCTCTCTGCTTACTGGGCTATTACAGCAATTAATTTCCATGCTAGTTTCTGTTGTTACATTTGCAGCTTGCTCAAATGATGGCTCATCAAATCTGTGCATATAAAAAATGGGTGCAACTTACAAGTTAGAGAAAATTGTGGTTTCTATTTCATGCTTAGTGCTAAGCTTTACAAAGAAGTGCGAGTAATTCAGCCAAGTCAAGTTAAAATAGCTGGTCAACAGAAGCTTATCACTGGCCAACTCCTGGTCAAAGGGTGGCTCTGTCCTTATTGAAACATCATAGTCGTGTCCTAAGGTTGTCTTCATCATTGAAAATGGCTTCCAAAAAATAATTTTCCTGTTTTCTCATGTTTAGCTGCTAGAAAATATTCTGGCCGGGTAAAGTAAAAGCAGCTGGTCAACAGAAATTTATCACTTGCCAACTCCTGGCCAAAGGGTGGCTCTGTCCTATGATAGTCTTAAGGTTGTCTTTGTCATAGAAAATGACTTCCAAAATATATTTTCCCTATTTTCTAGTGTTTAGCTGCCAGAAAATATTGTGGCCAGCAGCCACTCAACAAGTATACCAAGGAAAAAAAATAAAGATTTCACCTTCCTAAAAACAAATCCGAAAGTTATTTTCAGCTGCCAAATCAATAAAAAGCAATAACATTTGATATTTCACCTTCACAACAAAAATTATTTCCTAAAAAATCATTTCCAGTAAAAAGATTTCACTGAAAAATATATATTTTTGAAGGATGATTTCGGCACAACAGCCAAAGCCTAAGAGTGGAAATCTATTGACCCTTGTTTCGCCAAGTATTGAAAATGTTGAAAGCCATTTCATTCTGGTGCCCTAGTATGAATCAACCAATAGCCTTGGAGAATGTAGCGTGAGGCCCTTTATTGAGGAAAATCTGCATGACTCTTCTCTTAATAGTGGAGCTTGGGTTTCTGCCCTTTATAAGTTAAAAGGCAGAATTTCATTGATCTTACGAACTTGGAATGTTGTTAATGCGAGTCTTTGCATGCATTGCATCCTCATAGTCAGGGTATTTAAGATCTTTCTTATTTTTGGGGTAAGGCTGGATTGATAGAGCAACTGACAGACCTCTTTACTTCATACGTTGAGTCAAAATTATTCATTCAGTGAGGGTGAAACCTGGTGAGAATAACATTAGGCATCGGTCACTACTTAGCAAGAAGATTTTTTTTTTTTTTTTTTAATTATATCTTCTAGATGCTGCGACCACAGAAATGAATCTTGTTGCACCATATTTTTATCTTGGGTGAGGTATGCGTAACTCGCAGATTGTCTTTTTTGTGCAGTTATTTGTAGATACACAGCTATTTACTGTTCTTTCAGACTCGCGTTTGTCAAAATACGAGCATGAAAGTTCCTGAAATAAAGATTTCATCAGTTAATAACATCGGTGTTTGTTGCAAGAGGTGAAGCAAATAAAACAGTAGCCAGTGTAGAAACCTGCAGAGAAACAGATGCGCTGCTCATTTGACTCGATGGCCAAGATTCCCCGTCTCTTGCATCATTGGAGGCAATAAATGCAGACATATACACAACAAAACAGTTGAAAATTCATGTATGGTATGAGAATAATAGAATATGAATCCCTTCGTGCGAATGACCTTAAATTGCTCTGTTCAATTTAATTTTATAGGTTTTTGTAATGTATCCCAATCTTTTATCAGGGATATAGCGATAGGCTTGTGAACATGCCTATACCCACATGGGATTCTTGTAAATTTTGTTAATGAATTTAATTTTCTGGTAATCAATACTTTTTTGCAAAGTTTCGTCTATCATTGGATCTTCTTTCTTGGCCTGGGTTAAGTGTAGATGTATTTTATCCTAAAGATGATGTATAATTCGAAGATTAAAAGAGCATTCATTGAGGGATGCTTGGATTGCATTGATGCAGGACACATATACAAGACACTGGCCATCTCAATTTGTTAGCACTGGAAAGTTGAACGAATAGCTCAATCTGAGTGCTCAAGATAACAACTCAGAAGTGTCATGCAACGGTGGAAACATCGACTTGCCCACCCACCTTTAAAGTCTCAGCAAACAAGGTGAAGAAAATTTTTGGAACCTCGACATCAACCAACATAATATAAACCATTTGTAACAAAAACACAATTTGGAGTACCATTAATTCTTCTGGACCCAAATTACCATACGATATACATCAACTTCGTTAAATTCACAGCTCACCTGGAAGGATGTGACTGTTTCAAAGCTGCGTGTAGTACATGTAACCCGATATAATGGGTACCTAGAGTAGGTACTAGTCCCTTACATTCCATCACAAGACCATTATTGAGTACCCTCTGTCCTCATCAGGCTAATGTACCGTGTATCTCGACACATGGTAAGACTCTACATTTTGAACTCATTCTACATATTTATGCAGGCACAGCATCAGGGGAAAAAATTGTCTTCCTCATTCGTTAGTATTTCCCTGCAACCTTCAGTTTCAGCTATGAAGACCTGCAGATTTGAACAGAGACAAAAACCAAATTTAGGAGAAAATTCAGGCTGCCACATACACCGACTACAACCAGGCTGCTTTGACAAAATGAAGCTTTTAATTCATGTCGTAAGATAATGTACAGAGTAAAAAGATGATTAAGAGAAGAGACTATATTCCTGCACAAGAGTTGGCTTTCTACGGTTTACAGTGAATATCTAAATCTTGCACACAGCCAGAGGGAAGCACATGGTGAATCATTTATTGAGAAGATTGTTAATTGGGCCTACTATAGAATGGACATGTTAATGACAGAAGTGGAAATTGCAGCATGCATATAGTCAGAGAGATTTGGATGAGTGGATGGGGCGAATGCATATTGAGTTGGTGAGAGGGATGATCTGAAAAGGCTGTCTAATGGGAATATATGCACTTTTTGTGTATCATGCAATACAAGTGGACTAAAACCAGCAGCCGAAAACTATGATATATAGCGTTGCATCTAAGAGATATCCGTGCTCTTGCGTACAAATGGCACTAAGGCAAGAGAGAAAGAGAGAGAGAGAGAGAGAGAGCATTTTCACCACGTAGAAAAATTATGGAGTTCCAACAGAGTCCGGGCCTATAGTCAATAACACTGCAATCAGCGGAACCACATTCTACTTTGCAAGAAAATCTGTTCATCTTCCAATATAGGGAAAAAGAAGTTGGACTCAACAAATTCAACAAACCAAATAATGCAATGAAGAAACTTCCAAGTGGGCCAATAGAGGATAATTACCATAGTTTTGTAACCAATAAAAATGTTACTTTTCTTCATCTTCCGAGTCTGACTTTGCAAAGACAGGCTCAGGCTGGGTTTCCGCATATGCCGGAGCAATATACTTTGGGTCATTTTTAGCAACTTCAGCATATTTTTGTATAGCTTCTCTGGGATCTTCCTCCATCCATATTTCCTTAATCAGGCCACCTTGCTGCAGTGCAGTGAGTCGGTAAGTTTCTATAACCAGGCAATGTATTTCTAGTCCATCAGTGTAAAATAGGGAACATAAAAATGGTTACCTTAAGTAGGTATTGAGTTCATAAACTTCCTTTGGTGGCACCAACTCTTCCACCAAAGCCAAGCCCTGTTATCGGTTGTTCAGGCTTATGAGACTTGAGTAGATCCTTCAATATTTTCTCCCGCAGACGCTTACGGCTCAGCTGATCTCTAAATAGAGGTAGTGCATGTGGGTTGTGAATTTTTGATGAGACATGATCCAAATACCAGTCAGTGCGGCATCTGAATGCCCGAAAACCTGACAAGACATCTATGGTCACAAAAGGCCCAGCTCTCTCCAAACCATGAACATATCAATTCGAATAAAGCGACCGACTTGTAGGTGCATTCGGTAAGATTGAATGACAATCCCCTTTATCCGACCGATAACTACTGAATACTACAATTGATAACACTCAATTGAATCTCTCATTGATTGAGTTTTCTATTTTAACACGAAATGTATCTCTTCGATAAGGAAGGAAACCCTTGAATATCTAATCGATAAGGGAAGAGAATCTTCTTATATAATCCAATTTCCTAAATGATAGCGATTTCGAATCTTTGGCGTTTAGGATCCGGAATTTTCGGATTGCCTCGTATAAAACTAGGGTTGTAACGCCTCGAGATCATACAACTCTAGTGGGACATCATATAAAAGTCTTCGATAGATGGCAGCTAGATAAGTTCTCTGGACTGAACACGGAACACACAAAAGTCACAGGGAGATCCTCCTCTCTTCTTCTCTGTCTGTTTATCCATTCGAAAATCGCTTTTTCTGATTTAAGTGTCGGAGTTTCCCCCGCTGGAATACCCTCCAGCAGTCTTTTGTAGATTTTAAGTCTCTTCATTGAGTATTTGTTCGAGCCACAAGGAGTCGGATCTGTAGAGTTAAGACCCATCTCCAACAGATTGGCGCCGTTCGTAGGAAATTAGACTAATCATCAGTCTTTTTCACCAACTTTTTGTTACTAAACAAAACATGGCTACAGTTAAGAGAAAATGGTCGGTCATCGGATTCGATGACGATGATCTGATCGGAGTCAACCCTAGTCACAATAATCCTCTAGTCGTTACCATCAATATGGAGTCTCATACGGTAAAAAGGGTTCTTGTCGACTGAGATGCAGATTGTGACATCCTTACTTGGGACGCTTTCCATCGAATGGGTCTCAATTCCTCGCACCTTCAGCCCCCAACCGAATCCCTCAAGGGATTATCTGAGGAATACATCTATCCAGAGGGAATCATTCCTCTCACTATAACTTTAGAGACTCCCCCTAACCATGCAACTGTCAAGACTACCTTTTATGTAGTGAAACTATTCTCACCATATAATGCTATCTTTGGCTGATCGAATCTGGACGAACTGGAAGCACTATCCAGCACTAGATACATGAAAATGAAATTTAGAATATCGGAAGGGATCGCTACTATCTGCAGTGATCCCGATCTCTACGCCCTCTTCACTGATAGAGACGGGCAAGAAAACTTTTCAATCGACACCCTAGAACTCATATGCGATATTAAACCGATGAATAAACCAGAACTATGAGAAGAGGTAATCGAGATCACTCTGACTGATGATTCCAATTGAACAGTTTGGATAGGGGTTGACTTGTCTACACCCCTACGAGAACCTATTATCAACTTCTGCAACGGCACTCCAAAGTTTTCGCTTGATCCTCCGAGGATATGTCTGGCATCAACTCGTCAGTCATCGTTCACAAGTTAACCGTAAACTCCGGTTACAAGCCAGTTAAACAGAAAAAGAGGGTATTCATCCTCGAACATGAGAGAGCTATTCAAGAGAGATCCAAAAGCTACTAACCACCGGGTTCATTCATGAAGTCAAGTAACCCGAATGGTTAGCCAATGTGGTCCTAGAGAAGAATGCCAATGGTAAACGGAGGATGTGCGTAGACTTCACAGATCTCAATAAAGTATGTCCAAAAGACAGTTACCCTCTCCCAAACACTGACAAATTGGTGGAAAATTCTTCAGACTACCAACTCTTAAGTTTTATGGATTCTTACTCAGGGTATAATTAGATACGAATGGCGCCTAAACATGAAGAGAAGACGAGTTTTATCATTGAGTTTGGTACATACTGTTAGTAAGTCATGCCTTTCGGTCTGAAGAATACGGGAGCAACTTTTCAACGGTTGGTTAACGAAGTCTTTAAGAATCTGCTCAACCGAAACGTAAAAGCGTACGTAGATGACATGTTTGTAAAAAACACCAATGTCGAAACTCATGTTGCAGACGCTCGAACGCTACAACATGTAACTGAATCCTACTAAGTGTACTTTTGGTATGGCATCGGGCAAATTCTTGGACTTTATGATCACCAATCACGGAATTGAGGTAAATCCTGAGAACATACAGGCTATCTTGGACATGTTGCCGCCTCAAATATCGAAGGAGGTGTAGCTCCTTACTGGTCGGATAACAGCTCTAAACCGATTCATGTCAAAAGTCGAAAAAAGTGCAAACCTATCTTCGACGCTCTGAAGAGATCCCAATGGTTCGTATGGACACCTGAGTGTCAAGTGGATTTCGAACAGCTCAAAGAGTACCTTATGACTCATTCAGCTCTCCTAATCGATTCCTGGTGAGAAACTTTACCTTTATCTCTCTATTTCTGATCGGACACTTTGTTCCGTCCTTGTAAGACGGAACTCAACTGTTCAGAAGCCGATCTATTATATCAGGTGGATACTCAAGGAAGCCGAAAATCAATTATCAACCGATCGAGAAGATAACATACACACTGGTTATTTCGGCCAGACAACTTCCGTCATACTTTCAAACCCATACCGTCGTGGTGCTTACTGACCAACCGTTGAAACAAATCTTCCATAAGAGAGACACCTTAGGCTATTTAATCAAATGAAGTATCTAATTGGGTGAATTGAACATCTAATATCAGCCTCGACCTGCGATTAAAGGCCAACCCTTGGTCGACTTCATTGTCGAATGCAGCCTCCAGTTGTAGTTGCACCCGAGTTTACTAGTAGTTCTAACGAATGGTCATTGCCAGACTGAACCATACATGTTGATGGATCCTCAAATTTTTCGGGTAGTGGTGTCGGGCTCATATTGATGGGTTCGGATAGTTTCAAAGTAGAATATGCCCTCCGTTACGACTTTAAAGTCACCAACAACTAAGCGAAATACGAATCCTTGTTGACGGGACTTTGAATCACAGTCAATATGGGAGCTCGAAGTGTTCGAGTATTCACCGATAGCCAACTGGTACTCAAGCAGATTGAAAGGGTCTATAAGACAAAAGACCCGACTATGGCCAAATATTTAAGTAAATTGCCCGAGACGATAGCAAGGCTGGACAGGGTCGACATTCAATGAATCTCTCGCTCAGAAAACGTAAGAGCCAGTACGCTTTCCAAGTTGTTCAGCTCAGATTCAGTTGTTTCTAGCCTAATGGTCTACATCGAAAGTTTGTCGTACCCCAGTATCGATGAGCCTGAAAGGGTCCTAGTGATGACTAGCCTCCTAGTTGGAAAGATCCAATCGAAACATACTTGGGAGACAACCGATTGGCTGACTTATCGCTGGAGGCAACTAATCTAAAGCGAAAGACCGCCCATTATGCAGTCATTGATGAAAGACTGTACCGAAAGTCTTTCACTCATCCCTACTTGAGATAACTGACTCCAGAAGAGGGAAACTATATTCTTTGGGAGATCCATGAAGGGATATACGACAACCACCTGGGGGCTCAAAACCTAGTTCATAAAGTTTTACGACAATGGTACTACTAGCCAACTATGAAGACCAATTTGAACGATTATGTCAAAAGGTACGACAAGTGCCAACGATTCTCTTCAGTTCTACGAATGCCTTCCATCGAGTTTAGTCCCATAGCAGGACCGTGATCGTTCACCCAATGGGGAATGGACATTCTCGGACCGTTCCCACCAGCTACCGTGCAGAGAAAATTCATCATAGTGGCTATCGATTATTTCACTAAGTGAGTGGAAGCCGAATCTCTAGCCCAGATAATAGCAACTAAGGCCCACTCATTCGCATGGACTTACATAATCACTCGATTCGACATACCTCACGTTCTTATTATAGACAATAGAAAGCAATTCAACAATGCTAACTTTTGAGAGTTTTGCACAAAATTAGAGATCAACCATCGATTCTCATCGGTCGCTCACCCACAGACTAATGGACTCGCAGAGACAACCAACAGAACGATTCTCTAAAAACTAAAAACCATGCCATATGAAGCCCAATGACAATTGTAACACCGGATAAGTCCGGATTGTACTATTAACTTCAAATGGACTATTTTAAAATTTTTATATATTATATTATATTATATGTTATTTTATTTTATGAAAGTGTGAGAGAAATAATTAATTTAGTAGAAATGTGAAATTCTACTCCTAGAGTTGTTCAGAAATTTCTCAAACATTCGGTCAGTAGATATTTTAATTCTAAGTGATCGGTTAGTAAAGTGTTGGCTTTTGATAGAGTTTAAATTGTGTTCAGTGTTTAATAGGAAATTGGTGTTTCTGTGAGAATTTACTTATCGAAAATGATCACTACTTTATTTCTACCATTAGTACATTACTGTCGGTGATCTAGATTTCCATTCGGCACTTGAATGCTCAATTCAACCTGAATTTTGATTTTTCCATCTCTATCGGCTAGTCACTAGGAATGCCTCTCATTGGTTGGCAGAACTTGTGATCACTTCTATAGTCCAACTCCTTTGTTGCTTGCTAATATCTCTCTAAGGTATTGATCGAACAGCACGCACACACACACCCCTTCGGTCCTGTTGCAATTAAGGAAGCCCTTCGGTCACTTCCATTCACTTCATCGATATACCCATCCTTGAATTGCACTTTTAGATTCCCTCTTCGGTACTTTCATATTCCCGTTTCTTATCGGCTCACCCAAAGCTATAGGTGCTCTCCTCATTTTCTTTTAATTTTCAGTTACTTCTTCAGTCCTCTTCCGTTCTGCCCGAACAGCACAATGCTTGCAAAGACTTTGGAATTTGCTTGGTGCTTTTTTCATTGGACCAGACACCATTGACTGAACACCCCTTCCCTCTTCAACACACATATGTACACCCCACTTGCACATGTATCGAACAGCCAATGTCTTTTGCTTCGGTGCATGAATTCATTTTTATCCAAGACAAATTCAATTCAATCACACCACATACATGTCATCCTTGAGACTTGAACCCATGACCTTTCATTTATCCAAAAAGGCATTTGGCGCTAGACCATCTAAATATCTTGTTTATATTTCATCACATATATGCTATATTCCTTTTAACACAAATATGACTCTTGAATGACACTTCCTTTTATTTTACATTGGAACAATTATCATTCTCTATTCAGTAACTGATGAGAATTTACCCAAACCCCATCAGCCTCCAATTATAATAATATTCATGAATATTTCATATTTTACTAATTTTAAATTTATTTTCCATAAGTTGCACTTTACCTCTCAACCTCCTAGTACATCACCAATCACTTCTCTCTTTCTCTCAACAAATAAAATTTTAAATACTTAAACTCATTAAGTTGAGTATCAAATTACCAAAAAGGACATATAAGGGACTTGTGTAAGTTGAGAGAGAAGGTGGATAATTAAGTAAATATGAGAAATGAGTTGTAAATAAAAAAGTAGTGGTGAGATTCTAGAACCCACGAATTCAGAATTTCATATCTATTACTCTTCTCTCTCTCTCTGTAAACACACTTTCTATTCATCTTTTCTTACTTCCATTAAAGATCAATTAAAAATACCACAAACATACATTCTAAAGACTCCAAAACTCAAAATCCAATCTCTAGCAAGTTAAAGCTAAGTAGGGATTTGAGATTTTTTTGGGAAAAGAAAATCTAGGGAAACTTGAGTCACTGTGAATGAGAAAAAGTTAGGGTCTTAAGTATTAATATTTTAGATTACCATGAGATGATAAATATTAAATATTCGTTTACTTAATGATGTCCTATAAGAGCTTGACAAAGCTTATCAAGTAAGACACTTACTATGGAGAAATCTGAGAGTGACTACCCTCCCATACATAGTGAGTTGATACTTATATTGAGTATGAATGATAAATGTTTTCAATTGTGGTTTGCGAAATTTATTTTGAAATGAATTTTGAATTGGATTTAAAATATTTTGTAATTCTGGTGTGCTTTCTAAATAGATTGACAAATTCATGACTTTACCTTCGATTTCTTACATTGTTTGCATCATGTTATAACTGAATCATGAATTTGAATTGTGAAATTTCATGAGATTGTGAATTATTATGAGACCGAAATGTGAAATGAGTTTTGTAACATGATGTATGGTGAAAGACTATAGTCTATTATTAAGTCTTCCACGGGCCGAGACCAATGGGACGGCGTGGAAGGGCTCAATTAATTATCGGATTGGAGATAACGGGATGGAGAGCCACTCAAGTTGGCCGTGATGATGTGGTTTTGTACCCCACAAAAACTCCAGGTCAACGCCAATGGGTAGGGGATTATTTTTGGAAATTGTGAAAAATCACAAAAAAAAACCTTTGATAGATTCTACCAACAGCCATTGGTAGAATAATGGGTTTCGGCAGACCCCAAGAAAAGTTTGAAAGGAAAGTGAAATTAATTGTTGAATGAGACACTTGAGTCATGAAAAACTTATTCTGAATGTATTTTATGCAAATGACATTTGGCATTACAATTACATGATTTTGATATACTCTTTGGCACAATCATCCTCACCCCTCGTTTATATTCAACATGTCATTACACTCACTGAGTATTTTATACTCACCCCACTCTTTTATCTCCTTTAGGGGAAGCTAGTTTGGAAATGTATTCGTCATTGGATTGTCGAACGGAAGAAACTACTTTTGGTTGATCATTATTAGGTACTAGTTTTGGAAAGCTATGTGGATTGGACCCATGAAGGAAACTTTTGTAAACTTTTAAAAACTTAGTTTTGTTAAATACTTATTTGTCCATTTTGTCTAATGTTGTAAAACCGTTACTTGTCTATTTTAGAATTTTTTGTTAATTGTAAAAATATCTTTTGCAAGACTTATTGTTTTCATTGGGGTATTTGGATTGTTTGATGGATGATTTGAGTTTATTTTAAAATATTTGGTATAGTGGAATTGCCTGGCGGTGCCTCAAAATAAGGAGTGGGCTCACACATGTTTGGGGGTAGTGCAGCGATTGTCGTGTGCTCGACTAAGGGGATCGGGGCGTGACAACGATGGATAGACGAGCTTCAGAGTATCCTTTGGTCATACCACACCATGCTCCGAAAGGCAACTGGAGAGACTCTGTTTAGCCTAATGAACGAAAGTAAAATTGTCATACCAGTAGAGATCAAAATCCACTCGCTCTGGGTGATCCAGTATGATTCCAAACAGAATGAATCTACCTTGCGTGAATACCTAGACCTACTTCCCAAACTACGGGAATCCGCATCCACTCAAAGGGTTGCGTATCAGCAACAAATGACATAGTAATACAATCGGTGAGTCAGAAGTCGAACATTTAAACCAGGTGATCTGGTGATAAAGAAAATAGAAGCTACCGGCCAACTTCAACCTGGGGGTAAACTAGCCCCTAACTGGGAAGCCCCCTATCAGATATTTTGTGTATCCTACGAATCATCAAGATCCAAATGATTCGAGTAAAGACCCCAGAACGAGCATATGAATCAACGGACACCATACACCATAATTCAGGATTGCATCTCACTATTTAGACTAAAATTCGGTACACAAAAACTTACAAAAGTCACAATTGTGGATATGAAACCCTCAGAAAAATAGAAAATTCCATTTTAGGAAGACCTCACGCGCCGTCGACGGTCCCACGAGGGGCATTTTGAACAATTAAGTAGGGTTAGTGGGGTAACTCTCGCTTACCCACATTAAACCTAATCCCGTTAATTCTCTCAACTATGAATGAATATACTAAGAAGGAATAGAGACTAACATCTCTAATTATTCCTGCATTCTGTGAGTTGCTTAAGAGAGCATACAAAAGGCTTGAGAAAAATTCCGAGTAGGGAATTTTTCGTGTCATTCGAATCACCGGATTGAGAGTTACGGCGTCGTGATATTGCGGTGGTTGTTCGATTAATCTCGTGATTACCATCCCGACTACGAGATCCGATCGAGGGACATGCCGTTTGATTAATTTTGAAGATTCTACATATTGAGGTACCTTATATCCAATCTCCATTTTTATTTTTTCAAAAATTATTTATATGTTTCCACTGTGCATGAGAACCCCAAAACTCCAATATGAGGTCTGTATAAAGGCAGTGAAATAGGTTTCAAGTGGTAAAAGTGTCAGTCATTTGTATTAGAATCTTCATTTTCCGAACCCCTTTCACTTGGTATGGTTGACAAGAAACATATGAAAATGCCGCCCTCGAGGAATGTTTTGAACATTGTCATATGCAAGGTCATAAAGTCACATAGAGGAATTAGTGATAGAAATTCCAACACTAGAGTTCATGGCAGAGTTAATCATGTTGATTTTTGGTGATTGTAAGCATGGAAGGACCAAACAAAATTAGATAAAAGAAGCAGAATGAGCAGGTTCAAGAGGAGTTGGATGATGAAGATGATTATAAAAGATGGCCGGATGGTGAACTACGTAAGAAGGGGATTTTGATGGGAAGAAAACGAAGGGCGTTGTCTTTGTTTGGTGTCCTTCACTCCGATAAAAATGGAATTTTGATGCTATAGTTTTCAAATTAGAGTCCAAAAAATTTAACTTATATAATCATTAAATAAATTAAAATCTCTTCTAAGATTTGGACGTCCCTTCTGAAAAGAAGCTACCATTGCTATCAGCTACACTAACAGTCAAATTATAGCTGTAGGTGATGTAATATATATATATATATATATATATATATTCTACGCAAAATAATAATAATAATAATAAATTTACTTGTAAAAAGTACAAAAGAATAATTACTGAAAAGATAAAAATGAGGGGAAAAAATGGGAAATTTGGGGGTGGATTGTAGGTGGTTCATAAGTATTTTTTTTTTAAATTTCTGTAATTCCAATTCAATTTCTCTAGAGATTTCCCACAAAATGCGCATAAATTTTGAAAGCATTTATATCCTTGAAACATTAAAAGTGGTGTTTTCTTTTTATTAGTAGGAAAGACAAAGGTGTTAGCAAAATAATTGTCTATAGTTTAAAAAAATATATATTTAAAATTAGCTTTACTTGCATTTTAAAATTATTTCGTTGATTTCTAAATATATATTTATATTTTTAAAATTTAACCATAAAGATATAATAAACAAGTGATCAACTGGTATTTAATAGTTTTGATTATTATTTTGATTGATAAATTTTCTTGACAAGTAACCACTAAAAATATTTTTTAATTAACTATAATAATAAAATTCATTTTCATTTTTACATATTCTTTACATTCGCAATACATTTTAATTTTAATCGATGCATTTAAGATTAGAATTTGAAGCTACGAAGACCCAACCTTTGTACATCCGATATCTTATCCTAGGGCAAGGCCATCTGCTATATCCACTCGGGAAAGAAATGCAAGAAGGAAAAGGGAAATGGAACTGTAGGTTAATATGCCCACGTAATGACATTTATCAAGGGTAAAAGAATTTTAAGTTAGGGATAATGTGATAACTCTTATTTATCCCACTAAGACATGATTTATCTCCCTAATTAGTCTCCCCCTCTCTCTCTAATTGGTTGTGTGGTAACCTCTTTCTAAAAGGAATGATCTCTCTATTCTTATGTGAGGATAAGAAGAGAGAGATCCATGCCATTAAAGAATGGCCGGACATATTATGTAGATCATTCATGAGACTAAAGATGAGAGGTTAAGAGAAACATTGAGGGAACAAGAAATTTTTGAATAGAAAAATTTTTTCGTCACTACGAATTATCGGATCTACGATTATGGTATTGTGATATTGCGGTGATAATTCAACTAACCTCGTGATCACTATCCCGGTCGCGAAATCCGATCGAGGGACATGCCGTTCGATTGATTTTGGAAACTCTACGTATTAAGGTATTTAACCCTATACCTGATCTATTTTATTTTTTCAAAAATTATTTGTATTCTTTTGCTATGCATGAGAGCCCTAAAATTCCAACATTGGTATCAGAGCTATTGTTAGATTAATTAAAAATAATTTTCAGAATTATTTTCGGGTATAAAAAATATAGGATATAAAATTTGGGATTCGGATCACGGATGAGTTTCGTGAATCCGATTATACCATTATGTTATCTAAGTCATGTAGATTACAAAAATAATTTTTTCATAATTTTCTGATTACGTTTAGGTTATAAAAATTCCAGTTGAAGTTTTCGGCCGTGAATAGTGACCGAACCATTCAACCCCAGATTTGTCGAGATTTAGGGCAAATCGATGCATGAAAATGGTATATTTGAGTTTCTCTCTTAATGATCTATATTTTGGTATATATATTGTGTATGATTGATGCCAGAAACGAAAGTTTCAAAATTGACCACGAAGGGTCGGAATTTTGGATTCAAAATATGTCGAGATTAGGGCGTGATTATTCTAAAAATCGAGTCGAGGATGGATGGAATAAATGAAATTGAAGATTTCTAAAAAAATTCTGCGAAATCAGGTTCGAAAAATGAGTTTTTCGGCAACCAGGTCGAATGACCTGGTTGTAGGAACCTTCGGGCGAAGAAGAAGAGCACAGCTCGATGGACGCGTGAACTACAAGCGCGAGAAGGCGCGTGTTAATAAGCATGGGGCATGGCACGTGAAGCCACGCGCCTCTATAAAATTAAAAAAAAAAAAATCGTCTTTGTAATGAAAACGGTCAAAGTCAAACCCATAACATGCATGGTGTTTTAAATGCTCTAAACCATCAGGCCACCATGCATGGCCATTTAAGATGATCATCACATTTTACATATACTTTAATTGAAATTTATGACATTAATTATTTTTCATGCATTGAGACAAAGGTCGCGTGTATTGAGACGCATCACCGATGCATTTCACATCTGGCATGTGTGTCAGCATGTAGGTGGCGCGTGTAGGCGCCTAGTAACATGTCGTCAGCACGTGATGACCCATGAGACATCCGACGGCGCATTAAGTCGTTTCGGATTTATTTATTTATTATTCTTATTATTATTTTTTAAGGGTCCCACATCTTTATTTGTAACTTTTTGTAAATTTTTGTGTACCGAATCTTAATCAGAATGGTGAAACGCAATCCCGGATTATGGCGTATGGTGTCCGTTGATTCATACGCTCGTCTTGGGATCTGTAGTCGAGTAATTTAGGTCTTGATAATTCATAGGGTGCACAAAATGTGAGAATAAGTATCAATAAATCACTAAAATCTCTAAAACTGCTTCAAAATTGTCGTATTAGAACTTTGTAAGGGGGATAAAACTGAATGGTGATAATTACGAGACTTTTTGCCTGTAAATTCAGTTTATTCTCGAGGAGCAAGATCTAACTAAAATTCTAAGGCATGAGATGGTGGATTCAGGGAGAGTGCCACACTTCAGAGAGACGGGATTAAAAGACGTCACATGCATGGAAGAGGAAGGATGGCCGAGTTAGGGCAATCCTCCTGAGCATTGTGCACCATGATATGATCCCGGTCTATGAGTAATATCTTACGGCTATGTCGGTTTGGCTTACCCTATAAAGAGCATTGTGGTGCTCTTACAGATCCTGAGACGAAAATACTGATTTATAAGTTTAATAACTTATAAGAAAATGATTGATCATATAATAATGCAACATTTGATAAAAATATCGAGTATGATCGCCGAGTTAGGGAATGTGAACGAGCTTATTTCAGATGTATTTTCTTAGTACTAGGTGCGATCCAGTTCTTTACCTGATTTATAGGAAATCATGAAAATCCTATTTCACATACGAAGAGAGTATTCGTACTTTCATTAATGTGAATAGGCACAGTGAGCTCGAGTATTAGCATCTGGAGGCGAGTAGGCCATATTCGGGTCATGCTTATGCAGTGGAGTCGAGTAATGACTCCGGTGACACCAAATACAAATGACATAAGCATAAAGAATAGACTTGAGGTTCAGGTAACAAGAAACCATCCGAGAAAACCGATAACAATGTAATGATGTGCAGAAAGAATGAGTTGGATAAGACCAAAGTGTAGTGCTACATTCGTAGTAGGTTTGGTCATTTCGCTCATAAGTGTGATGAACGGAAATTATCTTTTTCTTCTTTACGTGGTTTGAGATGCTCACCGTTTTCTCTCCTTCGTGGATTGTAAACACATGAATAACCGACCACGTAGCTTGAGACAGGAGCGCGCATATATAGTTCCACGGAGTGAGTTCTCAAGTAAGAGGATTTACGTAGGGAACGGAGCATTTTATTGATATCAGAGGGAATTGCACTTGCAAGTTAGAGCTGCAAAGTTGCTAAACTCTGTACGTCATTTACGCTCTGAATATTTGATGGAACTTAATCTCAGCCTAGAATATGCTTGTAAATTTGGAGATTTTATTGTTTCCATTAATTATGACAATTCTTTAATTGGTTCTGGTTAGGGACTATATGCAATGGAAGTGATTCCTTTCAATGGTGTTTCTTGTTATCCTCATAGCATGAGAGAGGATGAATCGGTTAGCAGTGAGTGGTTTGTAGGCAAAATTACAAGAAAACTATCCAACATTGCAATGAGAGCTGGGACTCCATTGTAGTCGGTTCACTCCAACATCTATAGCCTTGTGAACGAGAGAACCCGAAATGAAGTTGGGTACTCTATTATGTTCATAGAAAATTATACGCATTTCGGTTACGTCTATCTGATTTCATGCAAATCTAAGACATTGAGATATTTTAGGAGGTTTATTAGTAAGGTTGAGAATCAGTTAGACTTGAGAGTGGAGATTCTCAGAACCAATTGAGGGTGTGAGTATTTGTCTAAAGAGCTCTATTTCGAGAAGGGTATTATGAGACAGTTGACTATTCCTGCTATTCAGTGGAGTAGAGTAACCGAGAGAGGAATATGACTTTGTTTGATACGGTGAGCTCTATGATGGTGCAAGCCAATTTGCTCATTTCTTATTGGAGAGATGCGTTATTAGCTGCAGTCTACGTCCTCAATCGTGTTCTATTAAATTCCACAGCCAGTACCCCATATAAGCTTTGGACAAGGAGACAAGCTGACCTTAATCATTTGAGATTATAGGGTTGTGTCGCGTATGTTCACGAGACAAGTTAGGCCCGCGAGAAAAGAGATGTATTTCTGTGAGATACTCAGAACACTCCAAGGGAAATGTGTTCTAGGTAAGCATGTGGACGACACTCTCACTTAGATTGAGTCTCATGATGCCGAGTTTCTTGAAAATGATTTCTCTATAAGAGGTGAAATCAATTGCAACTTTATCTTTTATGATATGGATGAGCCTAGTGGTTTAACTTATCCCAGCGGGGGGACCTAAGAATCCATTACGGATTTTGGTTTCTATGGAAGCAATCCATCTAGAGGTAAAAAGGTTTCATCTCCTTATAAGAGTAGTCGAGAACGTGTACCTAACTGTCGCTTCCCGATTGAGGGAGAGACTCTCAGTGCGACTTTTGAGGATTACGAGAAACCTTAAACGGTCTTAGAGGCTCTTGAGGGTTATGTGAGAGACCATTGGTTAAAGACCATGAATGAGAGAATGAGTTGATGAGAATCAACAGGATCTGGGATCTAGTTGATTTACCTGAGGGTAGTAAGGCCGTTGGGAACAAGTAGGTTCTCAACATCAAAAAAAAGGTCGATGGATCGGTGGAAAGGTATAAGACCCATTTGATAACAAGGGGTTAGACTCAGACTAAGGGCGAGATTAGCTCGATCCATTTACTTTTAGCGATTGTCATGGATATGGGTCTGGATTAACACCAGATGGACGTAGAGACTGTCCTCCTAAGTGGGAGTTTGGATGAGGAGATCTACAAGAAACAATCATCTGGTTTTATTCCTATAGATCAGGATGATAAGGTCGGTTGACTTTAGAAGTCGACATACGACCTTAATCATCAATCCAGGCAGTAGTACTTGAGATTTCACGAGGAGGTGATATATCACGGTTTCATGATGATCGATGAGGAGCATCGCGTATACCTTATATGTTCTTTTAACTCTTTTGTGATCATGTTCTTGTGTGTGAATGACATTCTGTTGACTGGGAACAGTAGAGAGTATCTGATGACTGTGATGACGTAGTCATTATCGAGTTTTTATATTAAGGACCTGGGTGAGACTCAGTTTTTTTTCAAAGTTAAGATCCAGAGGGATCGCTCGAGACAGGTGTTAGCTTTTTCATAGTAGTCCAACATCAAGAAAGTTCTCAAGTGCTTAGAGAAGAACGATTGTAACCCTATAGATACTCTAATCACTAAAAGGTTAAAGACTAATTCTTGACATATGCCCTATGACTCAGGAAAGGGTATGGGAGATGAATAGAATCCCTTGTTCCAGTGCACTGAGTAGTCTGATATATGCAGTGTTATGTACACGATCAGACATTTGCTTTGTAGTCAGTATGGTAATTAGGTATCGATCGAATCCTAGAAGGGATCACTGGAGAATAGTGAAAGGATTTCGATATATTTCGAGAGAACTGCGGCCTCTCCTTGTATTACGAATGAGGTGATTTGCATTTTGTTGGGTATTCAGATACCAACTGGGTTGGTGATCTGAATGTATGCAAATCGATATCAGGTTTTTCTGTCTTGGAGTAGCAAGAAGCAAACCTATCTATGTCTACCTATGATAGAGGCTAAGCTTGTGGTACACTCAGGGGCAGTTCAGAAGAGTGTTTGGCTCCGAGATTTTCGAATCTCTTAGGGGTTGTGGCAAATAGTGGAAGGTCAGTGATGATTTATTGAGAAAATTAGACCACCATTGATCACACTTGAGACTCTAAGTATTACAGTAAGACCAAACACATTGATACTTAATACCACGTTATGGGAGATATCACCAAGAAGGGTAAACTGACAAATTAAATACATTATTATACAGCGTGTTGGCTGATCCCTTCAATAAACTCATTGTGAGAGATTCCTGTATGAGATATAGGAATCATTGGGTTTGCGTGTATATTGACATTTCTCATCTTGTACTGATACTTATTGTGCTTTATATATATATGACATGTGTGCATGATTGAGTCACAAGTTTATTTATTCCACTATGCTTAATTGTCATATATTTTGTGATTTGTTATGATAAATGATATGTCAGGCAGGCGTGGTCGACGCTCTCACACGAGTGACCACCTCCAGATCTGAGTGAGCGGAGATGAGATGATTTCTAATTGTAAGAGATTTTGAGAGTGACTCTACTAGAATATAACTCGCCCTAATATGTGTTCAGGATGAAATCATATGCGATACGACCGGTATGGACGTACCCACATTCATGTTGCCTATAAGTAGCCATCTTTGAGATCTCAGATATCACCTGTGACTAGTAATATTGTCTCTGAGACTCTCTCTGAGATCTCTAGGTAAAGTCTTATGTGTAGACTGAATCTCATACTTGCACAGTGTTAAAGAAATCTGACATATGCCCTTTGAGGGATGGGGGAATAACACTGTGGCACGCGTTTCATACCGCATGTGATATGTTGACCAGGGATAGTAGGAGCATTATTTGAGACATTGATATGATTTATATCTTCGTTCCCACTGTGTGAGACCCGATATCTATTGGGTGGGATCTCAGATACCCTTATCATTTTCGGCTGTTTCTAAAAGTCTTGGCTCAGTATTGCTACTTTCTGTTTATCGATGGCCCGGAAGATAAATTGAGATCTAAGGGACAAGTTTAGGAAAACAATTGAATTGAGGCTAATAGATTCGAGTTTGAGAAAAAGAAGACCAATTGACATTATATCATTGTGTTGTATTTATCGGCTAACCTATTATGCCTGTCCATATTGGGATGTATGCATAATAGTGGATACACAGTTGAGCATTTATTGAGGATTACTTTCGATGAGAAAAGTAGCTCGATGGATGTAATTAGTTTTGGATTTGGGGTGCAGCGAATTCTTTTGATACTAACAATGACTTCTCAATCATTCTAACAGGTGTATCGAGGGGTCTCTGCTTGCAGATGTACTTGTCGGTCACACGGCATTCAATCCTATATGAAAATACGACAGGGTGATATGAAAGATCGTATGAGTTGTGATTTTGTGTTGGACATAAATTGTCCTCATGTGCAAGTGGGAGACGTAAATTAATATGCCCACGTAGGGGCATTTACCAAGGGTAAAAGAATTTCAAGTTAAGGATAATGGGATAACTCCCATTTATCCCACTAACACATGATTTATCTCCCTAATTAGTCTCCCTCTCTCTCTCCAATTGGTTGTGTGGTAACCTCTTTCTAAAAGGAATGTTCTCTCTATTCTTACGTGAGGATGAGAAAAGAGAGATCCATGCCATTAGAGAATGGTTAGACATATTATGTAGATCATTCATGAGACTAAAGATGAGAGGTTAAGAGAAACATCGAGGGAACAAGAAATTTTTTAGTAGGAAAATTTCTTCGTCACTATGAATTATCGGATATAAGATTGTGGTACTGTGACGTTGCGGTAGTGATTCAACTAACCTCGTGATTACCATCCCGATTGTGAGATCCGATCGAGGGACATGCCGTTCGATTGATTTTGGAGACTCTACGTATTGAGATATTTAACTCTATACCTTATTTATTTTATTTTTTTGAAAATTATTTGTATGCTTCCACTGCGCACGAAAACCATAAAATTCCAACATGGAACAAATGTCGAGTCCATTGAAATTACATATGAAGGTAAACAATAGATACGGCATGGAAGGTTTTAAAAGATGAGACATCCTTACTATTGGGATATCTCTAAAGTAAGCAATTAAGTATATCTGATTTTTTATCTAAATATTATTTTTTAAAATAAAATTATTAAATTATTGTTGTTTTGTTTTTTCAAACTATCAATTTTGCAATCTAAGAATGTGAAATCTACTATTCACTGTCTTATTTTTCTTTTTTTAATCTGTCTTAAAAAAATAGAGGTTTCGCACTCTTACATTTCACACTCTGAGAATACAAAACTTGCTATCTCTAGTCACCACACTTAGACAAATTCTGGCCAATCCAACCAGCAAAAATAACCTGTATAATCCATTCTAGTCCACTTCAAAATCTTAAACGCCAACAGCCAAACTTTATTAACAAATAACCATACTCCAAACACCAATAATCAAATACAATCAATTCAAATACCAATAACCAGACTATAACCAAACATTTTGAACCATTACCACCATAAAATCTCAACCAAAGATACATTGATCTCTAAATTCTTAAATATCCAACTATTACTACAAGAAAGAGAGAATAACCAAAAAAATTTTTATAAAAATTGAAATTAATGTTTACAGAATTTAAATTTAATACATATAAAATACTAAATTTAAACTAAATGTCGCAAAGAGGTCATCCAGTATTGTGTCACAACTAACGTCTGACGAGAAGACGAGTCGGCCTACCAAGTGAAAGTGGAGGCATATCATTTGTAGAGGGGAGAATGAAAATAATGTTTAAAGTAGACTGCAAAATGAGTTTTTATATTGAATTCGCATTCTGAGAGTGTGAAATCAGTTTTGCATTCTGAAAGTGTGAAATCTCTATTTTATTTTTTTAGACGGATTAAAAAAGAAAAATAAGATGATAAACAATAGATTTCGTACTCTTAAAATGCGAAATCGATCGTTTAAAAAAAATAATAGTTTAATAATTTTATTTAAAAAATAATATTTAGGTAAAAAGTATGAGTATATCAAACAAAAATGTCAATTATTGATTTCCTATCTGAGAAAAGAAAATTAAAAAAAAATAGAAACAGTGTTTTTTTTTTTGGGGGAATAATGTCAATTATTGTTTTTTTTTTTACTTTGAAAAAAAAGGACAATTTCCTCGTTGCTTAGATTAAAGAAAATAGGAATAAAAAAACGGCTAGTTCGTTACACGGCTGAGCTGAATGAAAATAGCAAAGAAAAAAAAAAAAAAAAACGGCTAGTTTGTCGGCGGAGCGTTCGGCTTCTGGGCTATATATAGGGGGAGGTGGAGTTTCTGATTGCAGAGAGAGAGAGAGAGAGAGGGATAGAGGGATAGAGAGAGGGTGGAAAGCGAGAGATTCTTTAATCTCGGTAGTGAGGATGGCGAAGGAATCGAGCGTGCATCTCTAAGAGCCCAAAGTAATATTTCCTCGTCCTCATTTTTTTTTTCCATTTTTCTTACCTTGATCTTGGTTTCTGTTTAGGGTTTCGATTTGAATTTTTTCAAAAACCTTGCAAATTCTTGTTTTCATTAATTGTTTTTATTTCCGATTTGAAAATTTGAAAATTATATTCTTGATTTGAGTATATGTTCTTTGGATCTCGTTTCTTGATTTGAAGTTCGATTACGATTTCCCAATTGCTTCTTCCCATTTTGTTACTTCAACGGAGAAAAAATATTATGCTGTGAAAGATCATTTTGGTCTTCATTTGTGGTAGCTTCTTCTTATAGCCAGACAGATAACTACACCATTTGCTTCTATCAAACAATTTAAATCAAACGAGGTTTGTAAGGTTTGCCTCTCACACGCTCTTACTGAGCTTGACATATTTTTTGAATAAGGTCCTTAAACATCATGCCCACTCAACCGAGAGCCAAAATCCAAAATTGAGAATCCTTTCCCGACTGTTCCGTCCTTGTTCCTCTAAGTAACAACCACCAACACAACCAAGCCATAAAACAAAGCAATACCCACACAGAGAGAGAGAGAGAGAGAGGTTTAAACTTCTGCCCAAACCCATCATCAGCAACTGAAGGCACCCAAAAATATAAGTTGGTTTTTTGCATAGTGCTCAGAAATGAGATAACCCACTGATACTAATTCATTGAAATTTGTGTTGTCAAAAAATTTTGTACGGAATATATATGATTCTAATTGGGTTTGAAAATTTCAATTTCTTTTTTTTTTTTTTTTTTAGTTGAATAGAATGGACAGAGAAGGTCGCTTGAACTTGAAGCCATCAAGCCAATGGATGCGGAGCAACTGAGAGAAAGTGCTCACAAGATGGTTGATTTTATTGCTGATTATTACAAAACCATCGAAAATTTTCCTGCTCTTAGTCAAGTTGAGGTTTGCCAAATCTCTAACTCCCTTCTCTTAAATTCACGTAGATTGAAAGAATATTATTGGACTTGGTGAGCACGATATATTTTTTTTTATTTTCTCTTTTTCCCATGATTGTAAAGGAAGGTACTTGTTGGATTTAGGATTCTGTCCGTATGATTGTTTTATTGAACAATGTTTTATGCACAAAAAAATTCATGGTGCTATTTCGTAGTGCAGTATTATCAAAAAGTTTTCACCATGTGTTCTTTGATGATCTATGAAACCGCATTTCATCAGTTTGGTCTTTTTGGTCATCTTCTTTCAAATCCATGTGATATTACTAACCTTCATCAATGGTATTTGTAGTATATCTCTCTTGTGGGAATGGGATGTTGTACTCTAGTACCTATGGTTCTTATTTTACTAAATTAATACTTTATTCTTTGAGTTCAAGTAGTGATAGCGAATCCTGTGCACAAATGCTTTGGTTGGATTATTAAGCAATTAATGTTATGTCTTTGTCATTTATCTGAATTTGGGAATACTGGCAGCCAGGTTATCATCATAAACTCTTACCGGATTCTGCACCCTATCATCCTGAACCACTGCAGGACAATCTCAATGGTGATGTTTCCCAACTAATTTTTTATTTTATAATCTTAACAATGACCATAAAATCTTAAAGAGAAATGAAAACAGAAAAAAGAATGTTTATGGTTCCACATACCCGGGTTATTCTTGGTTGAATTTGTAATTATTTGAAACAAGTTTAATTCTGTCAAGGATTATTATTTATTGGTGTTGATAATTTTGGGGCTTAGGGTCTGAGAACGCATGTGCTAAATGGTCTGCCTTTCATGAGATTGCAGATGTTGCGGCCAAGATATTACCAGGGGCCACTCATTGGCAAAGCCCAAATTACTTTACATATTATCCTTCCAAAAGTAGTATTGCGGGGTTTCCAGTTGAAATGCTTAGCGCTGGGATTGTGGGTTTCAGCTGGGTCACATCTCCTGCTGCAACTGAGCTTGAGATGATTGTCCTTGATTGGCTTACAAAATTGCTTAAATTACTTGTGGATTTTCTTTCAAAAGGTTGGTGTTTGTATAATGGTCTTTAGTTTTTTTGTCCTTGTTTATTTTAAGAAGATTGAATGCCCTACAAGGAGTTCTATGTATAAAGGTGCAAGCACATAAATCCTCACATACTTGTTCTCAAGATAAGGTGCTTTGTTACTTATTGTGTATGCCTTCTCCTGCCAGATAAAATCAGGTTGGCAATTCATCTTGTGCATAGTGTCATGTACCACCTGATGGTTAAGTGAAAGCCTCTTTCCACTCCATCTAGTTGGTATGTTGGCCATTATGGAACTATTCTTTGCAATTCCTCCCTTTAATCGCCCATTATGGAACTATTCTTTGCAATTTCCTCCCTTTAATCGTTGCTTCGTCCGCCTCTGGGTTCTTCAACATGTATGCAGTTCTATCTCAAACATGATGAAGTAGTATGAGTTCAAAGTGATGTGAACCCAACGGGTATAGAAACTCTAAAATCCACGAACAAGTACTTATAGCCCAAGAATTTCCCAACGAATGATTTGAATCGATGGAAAATAAAGACCCCAACCCTTGCCCTAAAGGAGGAAGAACCTAAGGTATATGACTTTAGACCCGTTTCTCACTAAAACAAGAACTTTGGTATAAAAATGGAATTAATGACGCTACAACCTAGATGGTCCAAAACCTAGATTGATAAGTCAAAGAACTAAACAGGACTCCTATCTTGAATAAGTTCAATAGTTCTCAAAAGAACAAAACTTGTGTGAAGAAAGTTCACAATTTTATTAATTCTCTCCAAAAAATTATATTTTACATAATGTGTAATGGTCTATTTATAGGTTAAAGGTAAAGACTAAATTGACAACTAAAAATTTAGTAACTCCCTAAATAATCAAAAATTAAGAAATTAAAATATAAATTACAAAAAAAAAATTAGGAAACTAAATAAATCAAACTATTTTGACCAATTCTTGCTATTATTTTTCTTTATTTTCTTCCTCCCTTGGTTTTGGGTAGTTTTAGACCCTTCATTCTTTCAATTGGGTTTGTATATGCATAATTAAGGTCCCTTTTGGTTCTTCATTCATTTGAACTCCAATTTCTTATTTTAAAACCCTATGAATTAAATTATTCAGTACTTTTTTAACCTTTTAACTCAAAATTTTGTTACCGGCCCAACTGAAACTTGAGTTGGATCTTGTGAATTTCTTGCAACCTTGATGACCTCATCATCCCCCCTTCTTGAGAAGAATTTGTTCTCAAATCATCACATACATCAAAAGGACTCAAGTCAGTAATATTGAAAATAATACTAACATTATACTCACCTGGTAAATCAAATCTGTAAGTATTGTCATTGATCCATTCTAGCACTTGAAAAGGACCATCTCCTCGGAACAATAACTTTGAACGTCTTTGTGCCGGAAATCTTTCTTTTTGCATGTGTAACCAAACCTAATCACCGGGTTCAAAAACCAGCTTGTGACGTCCCTTATTGGCTTGCTTTGTGTATTGTTCGTTTCTCTTCTTTATGTTGAGCCGTACCTTCTCATGAAGTTGTTTCACAAATTCTACCTTTTTTTTACCATCTAAATTCATTTGCTCAGAAACAGGTAAAGGTAATAAATTCAAAGAAGTTAAAGGATTAAAACCATATACAATTTCAAATGGTGAGAACTTAGTAGCAGAGTGAACAGTACGATTATATGCAAACTCAACATGTGACAAACATTTTTCTCAAGTTTTAATATTTTTACTAATGATAGCCCTCAACAAAGTGGATAAAGTTCTGTTGACTACTTCTATTTGACCGTCAGTTTGAGGACGATAAGTTTTTGAAAATAAAAGTTTCGTTCTTAACTTTTCCTATAATGTCTTCCAAAAGTAACTCAAGAATTTATCATCCCGATCTGAAATGATTGTTCTAGACATCCCATGTAACCTTACAATCTCTCTAAAGAATAAATCCGCAATATGAGAAGTATCGTCAGACTTATGACAAGGAATAAAATGAGTCATCTTAGAAAACCGATCTACAACCACAAAAAGTGAATCCCGTCTATATTTATTCCTAGGTAAAGCCAAAACAAAATCCATCGAAATATCAATCTAATGTGACCTAGGAATAGGTAGGGGTGTGTAAAGATCATTAGGTTGAACCCTAGACTTATCTTGCCTATGGGTAATGCATCTACCACAAAATATCTCAACGTCTCGCTTCATATGTGGCCAATAAAAGTGTTCCTATAAAATAGCCAAGGTTTTGGAGACTCCAAAATGTCCCATTAACCCTCCACTATGAGATTCCCGAACTAACAAATCTCTCAATGAACAATTTGGCACGCACAATTTATTTTCTCTAAACAAAAAGTTCTCATGCCTATAGAACTTGACATCTGCAGATTTTTCACTAACACTATAAATTTCTCCAAAATCGTGGTCATCATGATAAAGCTGCTTAATATGCTCAAAACCAAGAAATTTAGCATCAAGAGTAGAGATTAAGGCATTCCTGCGTGAAAGTACATCCGCGACTACATTCTCCTTATCTTGTTTATATCGAATAGCATAAGGAAAAGTTTCGATGAATTCCATCCATCGAGCATATTTCTTATTCAGCTTATGTTGACTTTTCAAATGCTTCAAGGATTCACGATCCGTACGGATCACGAATTCTTTCGGTCACAAATAGTGTTTTCATATCTCTAAAGCTCGAACCAAAGCATACAATTCTTTGTCATAGGTAGGATAATTAAGTGCAGTCCCGCTTAACTTCTCGCTAAAGTACGTAAGTGGTTTTTCATCCTGCATAAGAACAGTGCTTATACCTACACCAGAAGCATCATATTCAATTTTAAATGTTTTAAAAAATTAGATAAAGCAAGTAAAGGGGTATGAGTAAACTTATGTTTAATAGGTTGAAACGCCTTCTCTTGTTCTTCACCTCATTGGAATGTAACGTTCTTCTTGATGACTTGTGTAAACGGTGCAACGATAGTGCTAAAATTTTTCACGAACCTCCTGTAAAAACTAGCAAACTCATGAAAACTTCTAACATTACCTATACTTGAGGGGGTCGGTCAATCTTGGATGGATTTAATCTTTTCTTCATCAATCTCGATACCTTTAGCACTCATGACAAAACCTAGAAAAACAAACTTATCGATGTAGAAAGTACACTTTTTGATGTTAGCATATAACTTTTCCTTTCTAAGTTCATCCAAAACCGAATGTAAATGTGAAACATGATCATGTAAGCTTTTACTATAAACCAAAATATCATCAAAGTAAACAACTACGAATTTACCAATGAGAGCATGTAAAACATGATTTATTAAGCGTATGAATGTACTAGGAGCATTGGTTAATCCAAAAGGCATGACTAACCCTTTATACAATCCATATTTAGTTTTAAATGCTGTTTTCCATTCATCTCATTCTTTTATGCGTATTTGATGATACCCACTCTTAAGATCAATCTTAGAAAATACACAAGCACCATGCAATTCATCCAACATGTCATCTAATCGAGGAATAGGGTTTCGATATCTTACCGTTATATTGTTGATGGCTCGGCAATCAACATACATTCTCCATGTCCCATCTTTCTTAGGCACCAAAATCACCGGAACTGTGCATGGACTCATGTTTTCTCTCATATATCCATTTTCCATCAACTCTTCAATTTGCCTTTGTAACTCATTCGCCTCTTCTGGATTGTTTATATATGCTGGACGATTTGGAATTGATGCACCGGGTATTAAATCGATTTGGTGTTCAATCCCTCGGATAGGTGGCAAACCTTGGGGTAACTCTTCGGGAAACACATATTCAAATTCCTGCAACAGAGAAACAATAGTACTAGACAAAGAAGGGTTAAGCTGGTCAGTACTTAAAAAGGTTTCTTTGTACATAAGTACAATCATTGGTCGTTTAGAGAGCATTGCTCGCTTAACCTCACTTATTTTGACATAAAAATTCTGTTGTTTTCTCTCTGCTTTTACCATATCAGCCGAACTTTTCTCTCTTTTCTCTTTCTCACCAAATTTAACGTCTCTCTCTTCTTTTCTCTCTTTTTTTTGTTCTCTCACCTTATTTTGATTTCTCAGTTTCTTTTGTTCACTCAATTTTTGCAATCTCACTCGATCTTCATAGACTTGTTTTGGTGTCATCGGAATTAGAGTGATTTTTCGTTGATTGAACATGAATGAATACTTGTTGGTGAAGCCATCATGTTGCACATGTCGATCAAATTGCCAAGTCCTTCCTAACAAAATATGCTCAGCCTGCATTGGCACCACATCACATAACACCTCATCTTCATATTTCCCAATCCGTAATGGCACAACAACTTGTTTTGTAACCCTCACTTCTCCACTATCATTCAACCATTATAGCTTGTATGATTGAGAATATTTAGTGGTTGGCAAATTCAGCTTTTCCATTAAAGTCGTACTCGCAATATTAGTAAAACTACCACTTTTAATAATTAAAATACATACCTTATCTTTAAAATGGCAACGAGTGTGAAAGATATTCTCTCGTTGTACTTCTTCTTCATCTCCTCTGGCTTGTAAGCTTAAGGCTCAACATGTAACTAGTGCTAACATCTTACCATGTTCAACTCCGTACTCCTCATCTCTGATGGTGACATCTTCCAATGGTAGAATATAATCAATGTCATCTTCATCTTCAGATTTGATTGCACCATTTTTCCGAATCACCATAACTCGTTTGTTTGGATATTGGTTAACTATATGTCCCATTCCCTAACACTTAAAGATTTAATCTCACTAGAACGAGTTGAAGTGGAGACTACCTTACGTTGAGAAGTTGTGGTGGAGGCAGCTGGTTTATGTTCAGACTTAACTTTAGAGATGACTGAATTTTCTTCTTTCTTTGGGTAGCTCGTTCTCCAAGATATTACATTCGGAATCTGTGGGGCTGGTCTTGGCCGTGTGTTGCCTCTCTAAAGTTGCCTCTCAACCTTGATTGCCATATATAGTAAATCCTCCAACTTCACATAATGGTGATGCTTGATCGTATTGGCAATTTCTCGATTTAAACCATTCAAAAATCTAGCCATCGTCGCCTCTCTACCTTCTTCCACATTGACTCTAATCATAGCCATTTCCATCTTTTTGTAATACTCGTCTATGTTTCGGTTACCTTGGTAGAGACTCTACAATTTGAGATATAAATCCCTATAGTAATGACTCGACACAAATCGTCGTCTCATCACCCTCTTCATCTCATCCCAAGTTTCAATAGGTCGATCCCCATTCCGCCTTCTATTGATGCACAACTGATCCTACCATACAATTGCATAATCAATAAACTCAATAACAGAAAGTTTTACCTTCTTCAATTCGGAATAGTTGTGACAATAAAAAACTAACTCAATCTTCTTTTCCCACTCAAGAGATGCTTCGGGATCACTTTTACCTTGAAACGATGGAATTTTCATTTTGATACTACCTAAGTTATTGTCTACCCGATTCTTAACTTCTCTATCTCGATAAAGTCTCCTATGACTACTGATTGACAACTTATCAAACTCTTCTTCTAAACCATCCCCTTCAAACTCATCCACAACTTCAGCTTCTCTTTGATGAAACCTGTTCCTTCTTGAGGGGTTAGCCCCTATTGATGGCTATCCACTTTTCGATCCCTCTTCTACCCTATCCAACCTTTCATGTATAAGATCTAACTCCCTCTTCATCATCCATCTCATCTCCACCATAAATCGTCGTCTCATCACCCTCTTTATCTCATCCCAAGTTTCAATAGGTCGATCCCCATTCCGTCTTCTATTGATGCACAACTGATCCTACCATACAATCGCATAATCAATAAACTCAATAACAGAAAGTTTTACCTTCTTCAATTCGGAATAGTTGTGACAATAAAAAACTAACTCAATCTTCTTTTCTCACTCAAGAGATGCTTCGGGATCACTTTTACCTTGAAACGATGGAATTTTCATTTTGATACTACCTAAGTTATTGTCTACCCGATTCTTAACTTCTCTATCTCGATCAAGTCTCCTATGACTACTGATTGACAACTTATCAAACTCTTCTTCTAAACCATCCCCTTCAAACTCATCCACAACTTCAGCTTCTCTTTGATGAAACTTGTTCCTTCTTGAGGGGTTAGCCCCTATTGATGGCTATCCACTTTTCGATCCCTCTTCTACCCTATCCAACCTTTCATGTATAAGATCTAACTCCCTCTTCATCATCCGTCTCATCTCCACCATAAATCGTCGTCTCATCACCCTCTTCATCTCATCCCAAGTTTCAATAGGTCGATCCTCATTCCGCCTTCTATTGATGAACAACTGATCCTACCATACAATTGCATAATCAATAAACTCAATAACAGAAAGTTTTACCTTCTTCAATTCGGAATAGTTGTGACAATAAAAAACTAACTCAATCTTCTTTTCCCACTCAAGAGATGATTCGGGATCACTTTTACCTTGAAACGATGAAATTTTCATTTTGATATTACCTAAGTTATTGTCTACCCGATTCTTAACTTCTCTATCTCGATCAAGTCTCCTATGACTACTGATTGACAACCTATCAAACTCTTCTTCTAAACCATCCCCTTCAAACTCATCCACAACTTCAGCTTCTCTTTGATGAAACCTGTTCCTTCTTGAGGGGTTAGCCCCTATTGATGGCTATCCACTTTTCGATCCCTCTTCTACCCTATCCAACCTTTCATGTATAAGATCTAACTCCCTCTTCATCATCCGTCTCATCTCCACCATAAATCGTCGTCTCATCACCCTCTTCATCTCATCTCAAGTTTCAATAGGTCGATCCCCATTCCGCCTTCTATTGATGCACAACTGATCCTACCATACAATTGCATAATCAATAAACTCAATAACAGAAAGTTTTACCTTCTTCAATTCGGAATAATTGTGACAATAAAAAACTAACTCAATCTTCTTTTCCCACTCAAGAGATGCTTCGGGATCACTTTTACCTTGAAACGATGGAATTTTCATTTTGATACTACCTAAGTTATTGTCTACCCAATTCTTAACTTCTCTATCTCGATCAAGTCTCTTATGACTACCAATTGACAACCTATCAAACTCTTCTTCTAAACCATCCCCTTCAAACTCATCCACAACTTTAGCTTCTCTTTGATGAAACATGTTCCTTCTTGAGGGGTTAGGCCCTATTGATGGTTGTCCACTTTTCGATCCCTTTTTTACCCTATCCAACCTTTCATGTATATGATCTAACTCCCTCTTCATCAACCGTCTCATCTCCATCATAAATGCTTGTAGTTGTAGATTCGGCCCAACGTGTAGTTAAACCTCCTCACTTATGTTATCTTTTTGATTTTGAGATATGATTAGAATCTCTAAGACAATGTTAGAATAAAATAGAAAATAACCTCACCATCTCCCTCACGTGTTTCACTCAAAAATAATGATTCACTCAAATCCACTTATGTTTCACTATTTGAATTTGACTTTAATTCTCTTTTGCCTTTTACTACTCCTCTTCACTTAGTCAAGTTCTTTATTGAATTCGAGAATTCAATTCAAGAATAATTGTCATGTAAAATTCAAAAACTTATATAAAAGAAGGTATTAACAAGAGGCTCAAAGAAAGAAAAATCAAGAAAAAAAAGAAGAAAGAAAAAAAATGGAAAATAAGGAAAGTTATAAATTTGAAAAAATTCCAATTTAAGAGGAAATAAGTAAGGAATGGAACAAATAAAGAAGGAGAGCAAATAAGAGAAGAGATCAAGAATGAAAAAAAAAACAATTATTAAAAGTTTGAATTTAGGAAAGTGCACAAATTTAGAAAAGTATACAAATAAAGAAATATTTCAAACTCAACCAAAAATTTAGAAAATTCTAATTCAAATTTGATAATAACACTTTAGAAAATTTGTCAAATTTGAACAAGATCACAAAATGAAGAATTATCAATTTTGCAAAATTTGGAAGCTGTCTTTTTTTTTTTCACGACCTCTTTTTTTTTTTTTTGAACTATGGCAGCACAAAATAAAGAATGAAATACACCAAAAACAAGAAGTAAACCAACGAATGAAGAATTTTGGTCAAGATGATGAATCGATATTGGAATTAGAGTTTTAAGAAACAAACAAGAACAAAAGAAAGAAAAATAAAAATAAAATAATAATAATTCGAAGGAAAAAAAAAAACCTGGATTAGCTCTGATACCAACTGATGTGAATCCAACGTGTATAGAAACCCTAAAACCCACGAACTAGTAATTACAGCCCAAGAATTTTTCAACGAATGATTTGAACCGATGAAAAATAAAGATCTCAGCCCTTGCCCTAAAGGAGGAAGAACCTAAGATATATGACCTTAGACCTGTTTCTCACTAAAACAAGAATCTTGGTATAAAGATAGAATGAATGACGCCACAACCTAAGTGGTTCGAAACCTAGATTGATAAGTCAAAAAACTAAACATGACTCATATCTTGAATAAGTTCAAAAGTTCTCAAAAGAATAAGACTTGTGTGAAAAAATATCGCAATTTTATTAATTCTCTCCAAAAAGTTATATTTTACACGATGTGTAATGGCCTATTTATAGGTTAAAGGTAAAGACTAAATTGACAATTAAAAATTTAGTAACTCTCTAAACAATAAAAAATTAGAAAACTAAAATATAAACTACAAAGAAAAAATTAGGAAACTAAATAAATCAAACTATTTTGATCAAATCTTGCTGCTATTTTTCTTTATTTTCTTCATTCCTTGGTTTTGGGTAGTTTTAGGCTCTTCATTCTTCCAATTGGGCTTGTATAAGCATAATTAAGACCCCTTTGGTTCTTCATTCATTTGGGTTCCAATTTCTTATTGTAAAACCCTTTGAATTAAGTTATTTAGTACTTCTTTGAACCTTTTAAGTCGAACTTTTGTTATTGGCTCAACTGGAACTTGAGTTGGATCTTGTGAATTCTTTGTAACCTTGATGACCTCATTACAAAGGACCTGAATAGTATGTTCAGTGCAACAATGCTATTGTAATGAACCATTTGCCGTTAGTTGCAGGATCGCTTGTTATTGTGTTTCTGAAGGGTTAGGTTAATGTTGCAATGAACTTTCTGACTGTTGAGCGTCTATCTCTTTTAATACCTAGTAATTGGTACATATGCCATGATGGAGCCATTTTACTAGTTTGCTTTTGATATCTCCTCATATGAACCGTACATTTATTTTAATATAGGTTCCATATATATAGTATCTTCTTAGTTAAGACTGCTGAGCTTGCTTGAAAATTGCATGCGCATTAACATGTCTGGGTCCTGTTGTTATCTGTTAATTTTTCTGCTGCAGAGTACTGCAAAGATGAAGAAATTTGTTTGTGAGTTGTTATTCGATTTGGCTGCAGATGATCCTTGTCTATTGTGAAACTGCTTTGATTCAAAACTTACAAGATTAAGACTACGATACAAGAAGTTATAAAGAAGTGTAAAGGGCACTAGTAATAATTTGATTGCAGGACAGGGTGGCGGAGTAATCCAGGCCACAGCTAGTGAATCTGTTTTAGTTGTGCTACTGGCTGCTCGTGATAGAGTTTTGAGAAGGGTTGGCAAAAATGCCCTTGAGAAACAAGTGGTTTATGCATCTGACCAAACTTATTCTTGTAGACCGAAAGCCTGCAGGGTAATAAATATGCTATCAATATAAGCAATAATTAATATAACCCACATAGTAGATTCCTTTGGTGTATTATTCTCAATTCTAGCTCTATTTTAATAGATCAAAAATGCATATACTTATTTTACACATGTAGCTTTGAAGCTTGTGTGTGCTAATTGTTAAATTATTATGTCCTAAAATCTTTAAGTCTGTTCTTTTATTTGTTTCATCCTCTTTGCTGTTTCTCTTAGTTTAAGCTTGACCTCGGCGGAACAGAAAGTTCAATTTTTAAATTCCATGGATGCATATCTACATTTCGGCTCTGGAATTCTGCACACTTAGTTTAACTCCTTACTGAGATCTAGTAACTTTGCTTTGCTGGCTTTCCACAAATTAGGTTCACCCTTCATTGGAAAACAAAGCATAAAAGAAAGAGCTTGACGCATTTGAAGAATGATGCTTATGAAATTTTGAGGAGTTCCCAAACAAGAAATATGAAAAATAAATCAACACTTAGAATTGGTGAAAATAAAGACACCTTCAACGAACCTCAAGGGCAATTTCTTATTTTCTGGAAATGAAGTCAACAGCTCGAAGAAGCTAGTGAACTTTCTCCTCCTCCCTATAAATATCTTCTTTAGTGCATAATATATCTTATGAGTTCTACTCCTGGCAATTAGTTGTCTCAAAAAATATGCAAGATTAACCATGTAACTGCAACCCCATATTTATTTTGCATTTTGAGCTTTCTACATGAGGTTCTGAGTCCTTTATTTGTGCTCATATGTGTTCCAGTCATCAATTGGAACCATGAAACTTGTTCTGTTCTTAGAGCATCTCACCTGCAACTATTGTTGAGAAGGATATATGCATCTTTATCAATGTAATTATGTAAACATTTCAGTTATTTGGAAGTTATGCTGCACTGAAATTTTGTTGCCTAATGGCAGATAGCAGGAATTCACTCCGAAGGCGCAGACAACAGATTCTGCTACCAACTTTGCTCTATCTCCAGAAGTAGTTGCTGATGCAATTTCAAGGAATGCTGCCAGTGGTCTAATTCCCTTTTCCAAATGTGCTACCATAAGAAACCAGAAATTTATGATTTCTTTCTTAGTTCTCTCATCTCTTTAACCACATCACTATCTACCCTAAATGCTCTCCCAAATTGGCATTTAAAAAAGAAAAATGAACCTTTTGAAGCCATATACAACGACAACAACAACAACAACAATCTAGGCCTTCTATCCCAAAATTTGGGGTCGGCAGAGACAAATATAGAAATCGAAAAGGGAAAAAAAAAAGATTTTGTTTGTGCGGATTCTCCTACGCCACTCATTCCTATTTAAGACCATCTCTTCAACTAAATCTATAACTATCATATCTTTACGAATACATTGCATCCAACTTTTTAACGGCCTACATTTACGTTTTATTAAATTTCCTATGTGTGCTAAATGAAAGTTTCTTTATTGGGTCAAAAATTGAGTGCTTACCAACATAGGAAAGATAAATTAAGTATATAATCATGAAATTACTTTCTTTTCTTGTTGAAATTCTTTTGCTTCACGGTGATGGAAATCTAGTTCATTTATTAATGGTCCAGTTTGCAATGAAAGGTTCGTATCAAAGAATTGTAATCAAATGATGCATTGTTTGATTGAGTGCAAAACTACACAAGTATGAAGTGAAGAAATGCCACATGACCCACATGTTGTTGGAAGTAAAACCTAAGAAAAGCTGAAGGTGTTGACAAAGTATAGTGTCTATTGTGGGGACAAATATCGTGTCTACTTTCCCATAATATCTTACACCCATAGGAATGATAAGTGTCACCTTGTCATTCGCATGTAAGTTTTTTCTGATGTAGTATTGTTCAGAGTCTGGAAAGTGGTGTATATCTAAATTATGGCAATAATGTGATTCTGTGATCATAACGCAAAGCTGGGAAAGTAAGTGTTTATATGATCCAGATACACATCTTTTCATTACTGTTAACACAAACAAATTTGAACCGAAAACAAAGTCATTACAGGAGATGTATCTGATGAGTTAGATGATGATGTGCTATATGTTCAAGATTATTGTTAGCTAAAGATGTTCTGCCACCTTGATGTAGGTAGGTACTACTTTGTCAACAGCTGTGGATCCTTTGGCTGCATTTGGAAAGATTGCACAGGTGACATCTGTTTGTGATTTAGATCTTGTTTAACTGAACAATTAGCTTTTGCCTTTTATTTTAATCAATAAAAAAACATGTCTTGTTATGGCACTGAGTATTGTCAATCCATTTAGTATGTCTTGGCCAAAGCTGTTTAATTCTTTGAGCTCAATAGCAAACAAATTTCAAGTACTTGGGAAAAAGTTTTAAGTACTTGTGATATCACAATAAATCTTAAGATGAAAACATGACAAATTACTTTCACAAATGTAAGTCAGAGCAATGGAATTTGGTTTCACATAGATGCCGCATACGCTGGCAGTGCTTGTATATGCTCCAAATATCATGACTACATTCATGGCTTGGAAGATGCTGACTCCTTCAACATGAATGCACATAAATGGTTTCTTACAAATTTTGACAGTTCAGATATCTGGGTTAAGGTATTTATGTAATTATCTCCTTACTAGTTCTCTCAAGACAGATTTTCAGAACCCATATAATTCTACCAAAAATTTTTTAACAGTAATTTTCACCATATCTGTTTCTGTTCTTATGTACATTTCCTTTCTTATTACAGCAATGATGTATTTGAATAGTCCAAACATATAACTTGTCTTGTGTTGTTTCAAAATAGCTCCTTTCAAATTGGAAAAAGCTGACTTGGCTTTTCGTTGCATCATAGTCTTTTTTAAGGATGGTATCGATCCAAACCTTGTCCATATACTAGCTCATGTTGATGCGCACTTCCAGACAGGTTTACATGACCTTGTTACTGCAACATTTTATGTGATTGTGGAAGGCTTTTAAAATTCTAGTTTTATCTTTTGTGCAAGAAAAATCAGATATTAAACACTTGCTGAAATGTTGTCTTATTATGTGCTATGCTACTGCATTTCATCCACCTTAATTGCATTCTGACTACTTTATTATCCCTTCCGATTTTTTCAAACTCCAAATTGAGTTTCAAAGATAACTTTAGGATATTTGTCCTTCAGCAAATTTACCTTAACACTTGAATGCAAAGAGGTTTACAAGATGATCTGGGGAAGCTTTCTTTTCAAATATGAAGAAATTGATTTCATCTGGTATTTTTTTTTTTTTTAACAGGACCGTAGTGCTCTAATCCAATCCTTGTCCACAAGTCCAGAGTTTCTTAAAAACAAAGCAAGTATCTTACCTATTTGTATGGACTTATATACTCAGATTTTTTAAAATAATACAAACATTGATTGGTAGTCTTTGACTTGTTCTGGAGCAGTAAAGTTCTCATTTTATGGTGGAGTATGATTCCTATCACAAATTATTTTTAAAGGGGAGAGTTGTATTAAGTATTGCTCTTAGGACCACAATTAATTTGAACTGAAATCAGCAGCCCTAACAAGGTGGAACCTAAGCAAGCAAGCATGTTCTGATGTTGTATCAGCATCAGATATCTGATTTACTAATTTCATAAATCTTAAAATTATCACACGCATTTAACTGTCCTTTGGTTATAATTGTCTGCTTCAGAAGGTTGTCATGGCATCATCTTCATCACTTGCACATCTCATTCTTCCTTTTCTCCTCTGTTTACCTCTGCATTCTCTTCTTCTTCTCTTCCTCCTTTTAGTTGTAAATTTAGAGGATGGGGTGGACTCTTCAGCAACTTGTTGCATGTCCCATGGTTATAGCATTTTGCAAGTTTGTCATTTACAAGTATATGTCATCTGTCTTCTTTACTACCTAGACCCTTTTCACGATAGAGCTAGTTTATTTATTTTGCTTTAAAAGGTCGAATGGGTTGCTTGGTCAGTATGCGGCTTCTTTCTCTTTGGTGCTACGTTTTGATATTACGTTTAGCCCATAGAACAAAGTCCGCAATACCTGATTTGTACCTGCTATATTTCAGTTTCCAACAGTTTTCCAGTTCTTCTATTTATTGACTGGTCTGATTTTGCACTTTTCTTTCATCAAGAAATATTCTAATGCATTTATTTTGCAATCCTTTTTCCTTAATAAAAAATTCATGGAAGATATTCTGGTAACAGTGGCTGTAGGGGACTTGATTTCTAATATTATTTATGTTCCAGGCCTCTGAAGGGAATATGATTGTGGATTACAAAGATTGGAAAATTCCTCTTGGACATTCAGGTATGGAAAAATGGTGTTTTGGAGGCAATCATGGTTTCTGTTACATGCTTGTATCTATACCACTATTTTCTACACAAGAAAATCTTTACAGAATTCCAAATCTCTTGGATCTCCTCAGTTTTCCAATACCTATGTTCCTTTAGCTTATCCAATACCTAGGTTATCTGATTTTATTGCTGATTATTACAAAACCATAAAAAGTTTTCCTGTTCTTAGTCCAGTTGAGGTAAGCAAAATCTCTAACTCCTTTCTCTTAAATTCACATAGATTGAAAGAATATTATTGGACTTGGTGAGCACGACAGATTTTTTTTCCCCCTGTTTCCCATGATTGTAAAGGAAGGTACTTGGTTGAATTTAGGATTCTGTCCATATGATTGTTTTATTGAACAATGTTACATGGACAAAAAAGTCATGGTGCAATTTCGTTGTGCAGTATTATCAAAAAGTTTTTTCCATGTTCTCTTTGATGACCTATGAAACTGCATTTCATCAGTTTGGTCTTTTTGGTCATCTTCTTTCAAATCCATGTGATATTACTGTCCTTCATCAATGGTATTTGTAGTATATCTCTCTTGTGGGAATGGGATGTTGTACTCTAGTACCTATGGTTCTTATTTTACTAAATTAATACTTTATTCTTTGAGTTCAAGTAGTGATAGCGAATCCTGTGCACAAATGCTTTGGTTGGATTATTAAGCAATTAATGTTATGTCTTTGTTATTTATCTGAATTTGGGAATACTGGCAGCCAGGTTATCATCATAAACTCTTACTGGATTCTGCACCCTATCATCCTGAACCACTGCAAGACATTCTCAATGGTGATGTTTCCCAACTAATTTTTTATTTTATAATCTTATCTATGACCATAAAATCTCAAAGAGAAATGAAAACAGAAAAAAAGAATGTTTATGGTTCCACATACCCGGGTTATTCTTGGTTGAATTTGTAATTATTTGAAACAAGTTTAATTCTGTCAAGGATTATTATTTATTGATGTTGATAATTTTGGGGCTTAGAGTCTGAGAACGCATGTTCTAAATGGTCTACCTTTCATGAGATTGCAGATGTTGCGGCCAAGATATTACTGGGGGCCACTCATTGGCAAAGCCCCCATTACTTTACATATTATCAACCAATGGTAGTATTGCAAGGTTTCCAGGTGAAATGCTTAGTGCTGGGATTAACATTGTGGGTTTCAGCTGGGTCACATCTCCTGCTGCAACTGAGCTTGAGATGATTGTCCTTGATTGGCTGGTGAAATTGCTTAAATTACCTGTTGATTTTCTTTCAAGAGGTTGGTGTTAGCATAACAGTCTTCAGTTTTTTTTTCCTTATTTATTTTGAGAAAATTGAATGCCCTACAAGGAGTTCTATGTTTATAAGTGCATGCACATAAATCCTCATATACTTGTTCTCAAGATAAGGTGCTTTGTTACTTGTTGTGTATGCATTCTCCTGCCAGATAAAATCAGGTTGGCAATTCATCTTGGTGCATGGTGTCACGTTCTACCTGATGGTTAAGTAAAAGCCTCCTTCCACTCCATATAATTGGTATGTTGCCCATTATGGAACTATTCTTTGCAATTTCCTCCCTTTAACTGTTGCTTCATCCGCCTCTAGGTTCTTCAACATGTATGCAGTTCTATCTCAAACATGATGGAGGAGTAGGAGTTCAAAAGGACCTGAAAAGTATGTTCAGTGCAACAATGCTATTGTAATGAACCATTTGCCGTCAATGGTTAGGTCAATGTTGCAATGAACTTTCTGACAGTTGAGTGTCTCTCTTTTAATACCTAGTAATTGGTGCATTTGCCATTATGGAGCCATTTTCCTAGTTTGCTTTTGATATCTCCTCGTATGATCCCTACATTGTCTAAATCCCACAAATAATATGATGGATGAGGGGCAGAGAAAGAGGAGTGTAATTTGGGGGCCTAAAAATGTGGAATGAACTTTGGTATCATATTATGTTTTCCCTCTGTCAAAATTTACTTGATACATCAAACATCATAGTAACATGGCCAAGCAGTCTGCATTCTTTTTCCTCATTTTTGAGCAGGTAGATGTACTTATTTAAATTTCACATCCCATTTGCTAAATGTGGATATTGTGCTTGGCATTCACTTTTTACTCTTAAATATTGTTAGCTTTAGTTCTTACAACCAATCAGCTGTACCCCAACCTTCTGAAATATATCATTTTCTTTTTATATGAGAAAATGTACATTGTTATTTCTGTATTCATTTTGAGTACTCTCTGCAGATCACTGAAACTATGGATGGTACTGCGGTTACATGGTTTGGAGAATCTTCAATGTTATATAAGAAATCATATTAAACTGGCTGAAATATTTGCAGGATTTGTCACGCAAGACTGAAGATTTGAGGTAACTCTGTTTAGAGTTTTTGTAAACATAAACTGTCTTCACCTTCCAGTAGAACTGTATTTAAAAAAAAAGGGTCAAATTGAATACATAGAGATTTTAAAGACATTCCTTATCTTATATTCTGGGCCTTAGATTATGCCTGGAATCAAAGCATTGAAAACATGGCATTTCTGTCAGCAGAATTGGGATATTTTATCCCAGATCTTTGTGCTCGGATTACTAAAACGAAGCAGTTCCCGCGACAACCAGGTGTTGCACAGATACAATTCCATAGGATTAGGAAGTGTGGCATGAATTTGATCATCCTCTTTGGCTTTTGTATAATGAATATGAACAGATGAGAATTGAATTCTTAAGGTCGCACATCCTTAATTGGTTTTATGCAGTAATAGCAACATATCTTCCCTATATGAATATTCCTTGCAACCTATTGGAGTATGATAATTTTGCGAAAATTATTAAAATTGAAAGAAGCCCTTCTACAAGATACTAGTGGATTCAAGTAACTAGAAGTATATCTTAACAAAAGAAGAATTAAGATGTACAATATTGTCTTTTCCTTAATTTTACTATTTGGTGCTGCACCGTTGAAATTTTTTATTGTTCTGTTGTGGATTTTCTAAGTGGACCCATATATACATAATTGAACATTATATTGTCTCAAAGATTAGTCCCATAGGCGCGCACAAAAGCTACTTTCACTTTTATTTTGCCGCGGGGGACACTTCTGTCTAGTGCTTGCACAGGGGCAAAGAGAAGGGAGGGGAAGGCAGCTACCTCAGAAATTTTAAGACGGTTTTATATATATAGTTTCAAGAATAATAATTTCAAATATTGTTTGTCTACTAGAAATTATGACATCCACTTTCCTGAAGTTTAAGCTACATGGGTGTTGTATATTTTGTGCACCCAATCTAGCTTCGTTCCTGTGCTCAAACATGACTTTGAGCACTCATACACTATGATCTAGGAAGATGTTAGAACATTCTTGGTATGTTGGAGCCTTTTTACTAGATTTATCGTGCCATGATGCATAGTCATGTAGATGGTGAAGATGCCTTGTTGAAAAGCACTTATGAGGAATAGAAACCCCTGTTCTTGTTTATCATGCAAGTGCAGTGGCTTAAATTCGAATTCAATTTGAAGCATGACCATGTTTGATGTGAGTTAGAAAGAAGGTCCTTTTCATTTATTGATATGTTTTGGATAATGCTGGTGGATTAAATTCCAACCTAACTAGAGGATATCCGGAGAATGCAAGAATGTGCTGTGAAAATATCCTGCAGTTATTTGCATGATGCATCAAGAGACATGTAACTTCTTTCTTCATCACAAGAATCATTGAAGATGTTTGATTGTGTAATGGCTTCATTTTTTATCTTTATCAAGGGTTTTTTTTTTTTTTTCTCCAATGCTGTCATCATTCGCTTCGGTAAGACCTTGACATTTGCCTACACTTTTCCATGCATTAATCATATACCTTTTTCTTAAAATAATACTATGGTGCTCTTTTATTTTTTATTTTTTTGTTTCTTATCCGGCCTGAACACATCATTAAACTTGGACAATGTCGACTTGTTGAGCGGAAATAAACCTACTTATGGCTGGGGCACCGCCTCCAGTATAGCACTACTCAATGGCACAAAAAGGGAATTCTTTTTCGGTTAGAGTTCATTGTTTTTAGGTATCCATCATTCAAGCCTACCTTTTCAAGTGGTATTGGACATGAATCTTTCCAGAAAAGGAATCGAATTCTTTTGGGAGTTTTGGAGAACAATGGAAGGTTTCAAGGTGGCTTTATTCCCACGATTTGTTCTGTCCACCACAATAAATAAAAGTGCACGTGTAGTTTTTCAGATGTTGCAAATGGTGTTTGGGATGTGTTCAGGATCACATTAATGGACCAACATGCCAGTATGAAATGCCATTCCTGATCGATGATTCGAACATTACATCTTACTTGAAATATCCAAAGCATTGTTAGTTACTGTGAAATGGGTATGAACAGGATATTCGAGTCTGATTTGAAGCTCTCTCAATCAAGTAGTTCCAAATAATGGGATAGACACTTGTTATGGCCTGCATTGTTGGATGAGGAATCGGGGAGCCACTCGGTCCTGGCGAATCCTTCGCCTTGCTTTCCCTTGCCTTGTCCCCACAGGCTTGGCTTGTCCCCACAGGCTTCTGCACGGACAGAGTCCTGTCTAGCCTTCATTAAACAACAAATACTCACATACACATTATTGAGCTGTGATGTGAATGTTCATGAAATCAATTATTTGTACTTCTTGATAATATTATCACATGCATGAAATACAGCGGGGTAGTTTTATTATTATATTTAGAATGGCTAATGCGGATTTATAAATTGGATGTATTTTTAGCAATACGTTGAGGTTTTCGTGCGTTCTATTTCCCTTTATTTGAATATATTTTTTTTTAATTTTACTTTTAATATTTTGCAATAAGGATAAATATATATTTTAGTGGAAACATATAATATTTCGAAATGTTATAAAATTTCTTTATAAATTGATGTAAAATATTTATTATTTTTTGGGTAGGGTAGAGGGAGGGCTGTGTCTACCGTGACACCAAAATAGGGAATGTCCCTTTTGGGATCCTCAAGAGTTTGGTTGGGTTGGGGGGCAAGAATGCCGAATATGGCACATCAGCACATGGTTTGACAGCACAGCTGATTGCCATTTTTGTTCTTTATTTAGATTTCTTGATAAATTACATATAAAAAGCAATCGTTGGGAGTGAAAGAAGTTTCCAACGAAACCCTAATTATTAGATAAATCAAGTGCTCATTATTCCCCTCTTTATAATTTTCTCGTCCTTTTTCCTCTTGCAAAATATTTTTTTCAACCTAATGAATTTGGTGTCGAATTGATAGAGCTCATTCAGTAACTGCAAATATATTGTGAAAAATGCATGCAAGAAACATTAAGATCAATAGTTACAGATAATTTGTCTAATAGAAAAAACGTTAGATTTTTTAATCAAGAATCGGATTCGAATTTAGAAAATAAAAAAAATTACGTTGAGAGAATTCTCTCCTTTCTAAAGAAATAGGTCGAGTTGAATTAATTAAAATATGATTTTGAATACAAACTATATATATTATATATATATATATATGATCAGCAGGGGACGCTATTTTAGGCCAGGATGATATTTGGTTCCAACATTTTACTCTGTTTTTAAAAAACTTAACATGAGAAGTAGATGATAACTCACATGGAAGAAATTAATATATATATATATATATATATATATGTATGTATGTATGTATGTATGTATGTTTCCAGGCGGTCAGTCTAGTGTAAGGGCACATACAAAATCATGAGATCAGCCGCCTCGCATGAGTGTGGCACTTTGAAAACAACAATGCCTGGTTGGGGGCTAATGTTTTTTTCTTTATTCTCTGAATTTTGTTTATCGTTTATTATTTGATAATTAATTTAGATTGAGTTGTAGTTGAATCTTCGTTCAAAAGAAGCTATTATAAATTTATTTTTATCGCTTTCAAAATTAATTTAAATATTTGATGTGAACTTTAAATGTTAATTGGAGGCTAACATAAGGGTACATATAAAATTTATATATTAATCCCAAAATGTGAGCTTCAATGGCATATCCAATGTCCTTTGCTGCCTTTTACCCGCGGAACCAACCAAGGTTCTTCAATGATGGCCGACTAGTTTCATTAACTGAGCTTAGTTTCGTCTTGCGTATGGTGTGGTCCCATGGCTTGAAGCAAAGAGGTTAGTCAAGTCGGCGGGAAAGCTTTGTTAGTATATTGCAAATTCGACCCACAAAATCCATTTTTGTTGTTATCAACTTTTTGCCTTTTTTTTTTTTTTTTGGGTTTCCATCTACCATTCAACAACAACTTTTATTCGAGTATTTGCATGTACATGTAGACGCCAATTTTGATCTTTTTGTACTTTGTCTCAAATTCAATTTATGATACACATGAGCATTCAAATAGTAGTCGAGGTAGGCTAGGTGGGTTAATTCATCATGTTGAATTTTTTTTTTCTTTTTTCTTATAACTAATTGATATTCGGATCAAATCATATTTCAAATAATTCAGTTCAAACGTTGTCATGTTCAATCTTAGAAGAAACTCTTTCGACGTAATTTTTTTTATTATTAAATTTTAAATCTAAAATTTAATTAAAAAACCTAACATTTTTATTTATTAAATCGACTATCTATCGATATAGAGTATGTTAAATTATGGATAGATTAATGTTTGATACGTGGTTTAGACTAAGTTTGACTTGTAGGTGACCACTGATTACCATTCCATTACCTTCATGCTTTATGATGATTACGACAATTTTCCTCTTTAATACTGAGAGACTACAAATTTGAATTCTTTTGTAATCCAAAAAAGAAAAAAAAAATCAATCTCCTCTCCCATTGTAATTTTTAATACTACCTTCCTTCACATCTAAGCTTTTATTTTCACCCCAACGTGGCAATCTAATTTGGCAATTTGATGACCAATAAAAATAACCGCAATTTAGGCATTAAAAAAAAAAATGCATTATACAGCTGACTCAAAAATATCAATAATAGAAAGATTGAATTTTACGAGGTATATCTTAATTAATTTTTTTTTGGGTGTCCTCGGATTCGATTCATCATCCAGTGTCTGAAGTTTCGTTCGAATTAATTCGGATTGATTTAACTGAGATCTCTTTTGGGGGTAAGGGTTTCTCAACATAATCGATTTTATGTCCAAATCACGAGTCAAACTAGTGATCTTAATTAAAAGACACAACGATCTATTCGTTATATCAACTGTCTATAAAAATAAATCTCAATTAATCAATCAACATATTTTAAGACATTTTCAATTCATGCTGAATTGTCCAACCCTCATGATACAAAATCTAAATCAGAATTGTTTACCTTGAGTTGTCTCCTTTACTTTAAAATACTTCTTTACAAATTAAGATCGAAGAAACTAATTTGTTTACGAATTTACACAAAAGTTACAAAATCCCTTTTAATACAATATTTCCAAAAGAAAAAGTTTCAAATAACCTTTTCTAATCAACTCACATGTTTAGAAACATTTTTATATCATGTTAAATTCTCCAACTTCTTAAAAAATAAAATCTGAATCTGAATCGTTTACTTTACTTTGTCTGGTTTACACTAAAAAAACACTTCTTTACAAATTAGTGGAGAGCATATACAAAAAAAAAAAAAAAAAAAAATCAAATAGAGATATTTGTTTTTAATAGCCCAATTTCTAAATTAACTTGTTTAATAAGGTAACCATGATAAAATTTCCTAAAACGAGGTTTTAGGAGACTTTTTTATGTGAGATGTGAAGTGGGAAAGGGTTCAAGCCACAAAAGGAAAAATGAAAGTTAATGTGAAATTGTTAAATTAGGTTCTTAACCGGATAATTTAGTGATCAGAATCTCTCTCTCCAACCCTATAATCCTAGATTCAAATCTCATTATAACAAAAAAAATAAAAGAAATTGTTAAATTAGAGCCTACACCTCCATTTTAATATAAATTAATTATAAAGTCCAAATCTGAAAAGCATAGTATCATATCAATCAAGTTAATGATTTTTTTTTATTATTATTTGACTTTCTTTATACATCTATTAACAAATTATTATGAAACTTGAGAGTTAATACTTCGCTGGTATTATTTTTATTATACCCAACTTTTTATATTAAAAATGTTATCCAATTTCAATTAATTTTTTTTCTCCTCAGACTACGGTTTTCACATGCCCCTTTTTAAGTCACCAATTCAGAGCGTGCCTTGGTTTTGAAAATCAGTGCATTGTTACTACAAGTTATATCAAAATAAGATGTCATGGAAGCACCCACAAGGGAGAGAGAGTGAGGCACACCCACTTCCGTCTGTAGTGATTAAATACTAAATTTTTTTAATAAGAATTTTAATTTTAAATTTAAAAATAAAAAATTTAACCCCTTAAAATACATGCCTTAAAATACATGTCACAGTATTTATCAGATTGATCGGATTCATCAGGTGATACAGATTAATATATTTACAAAAAAAAAAAAAAAAAAAAGCACAACCCCCACCCCCCCCCCCCACACACAGACATTGCCTTTCCCAATGACCCAAAAATGAAAAAGAAAGTTTGGGCAGGGTGGCATTTGATTTTTAGCCTTTACACACACATCCAAATCAGATGATAAGTGGGGTACATTTCATGCAAAACAAAACAAAAATGATGGTGATGATGATGATATGAGGGCTCTGACTTCTGTATTTTTGTCACCTTGCCAAAAAAATTTTCCCAGTCAAGATTCGAACATAAATAGTACTCTACATTCTTTTTCCTGTAATCATTTTGAATCAAACCACAAGCAATATAATAATCCCGCATCCCACAATAATAAATAATTATTAAAAAAATATTAAATTTTTTACAAAATTTTAAATTCCATTTAGTATGTGAATCTTTACTTATTAATTTTTTTCTTAAAAATTCTAATTTTATTTATATTATTTGTCAATTCAAACTATTTTAATAAAAAGTATAATTTTTTATCTTAATATAAAAATTTTCCTATTTTAAAGTTATCAAGTATTTCGAGTTTTCAATAGTTCTTCCACCAGATTTCCAAATATTGTGCAAGATATTTTGGGAAACTTGACATTTTTTTTTAATTTATTTTTCTCTTTGTTTAGTAAAAGGTGATTCTTACTGTTCTTTGTGACATTACAATGAGATTCTATTTAAAATAAATTTATTATTATAATTAAAGCATCAAATGCAAAATCTTTTGTAGTTTAACAAGATTGTAAACTATTTTTAGAGACGATTTTGTTGAAAGGGGGGAGGAGAAGAGAACAAGAGTAGAGTGTTTTCCTCTTTGCTCCAAGCAAGGTGTGCAGGACAACATATACTATTCGCCTCAAAAGGTTCTCATCATGGCATCACACTCAGACTCCCATTAGCACTCCACCACCACCGACATCATCATCAACATCAATACAAACATTAAAGAATAAAGTGCCAAATTCTCTCTCTCTATTCAATGTATAGTTCTCAAGAAGCTCAATAAAAATCAAAAAGACAGACCTTAATGTTAATTCAGAGAAACATTCTCATGTTCTCACTCATACCCAAGTCATTAGATAATATGATCAGCAAAAAAATAATATGCCTAAGTTACCAAATAATATTCTCTCTCTCTCTCTCTCTCTCTCTCCCCTTATTAGGAAGGACTCTATATACTATATATTTAAGAGCATATAGAGCATGTGATATGGGAAACAAAATATAGAGCAATTAATAAGGAAGTGGCTCTCTAACTACATTGCGGAGTTGAACCTTTTCTTCTGTCAAAAAACTAACCTTCCGCTCCCTTCCCAAACCCAACGAGAAAGACTCATTTTTCCACAGTGAAAAAGAACTACCCTACAGCTAGATTCAAATAAAAGGAAAAAGAAGAGAGAGAAGAGAGAAGAGAGAAGATCCAAACAAACTCTGAATCTCTCTCTCTCTCTCTTCAGTGGATTCTAGTATGGATTGCTGAGTCATGAACGAATGAACGAAGATTGTTTCCATCAATTCTAAAGTATAGAAATTCTGAAAGAAAAGAGAGGTATCAGCTGCAACCTCCATACTTGTCTTCAGAGCTCTCTCACCTCCTCGGCAATCTCCACCGCCCTCTCTCTCTTAACGATTATCAAAGCAAAACCTGTTCTTTGTCTCGTTCTGTTTCTGTTTAGATAACATAGAGAAGAGTACGAGAGAGAGAGAGAGAGAGAGATTTAACATTCGGAGAGAGAAAAGAAAACCCCTTTTGTTGTTTTCTCCTCTCTCTCTCTCTCTCTCTCTTCGTGTTCCGTGTTGCATTTTTGTTGATGATAAAAATCCCTTTGTTTTCATGTGCAATGTGTCTGCAGATTCTCTCTCTGTAGCACACACATACCCATTTGTCTCCATTTTTTCTCATTTGATCACCCATATGTTGAAATGCCCTTTAATCAGATCTTCATAAACACCCATTTCCAATTTTATCATTATAATCCCACCCAATTTGGTTTCCATCCTTTTCACATTCGCAGCATCGTAACCTGTGATGGGTTTGAGCTTTCTGACCACTAAACTCTCTTTTTCACATGCCCTCTTGAGGGATTTCAAGGGTTTGCCTCCATTGGACCTCTCCTCAATATTCATCAATTTGACATTTTTCATCCTATTCCTACTTGTTGTATCTGCAAGAAGGATTATTCTTTGTGTGGGTCGAATTCGGTTCATTAAGGAGGATTCTGGTGCAAATTCCATCCAAATACGACCTGCCAATGATGTCGAAATTCGGGATGTTGAGATTGGTAATGGGTTTAAAGCCTCCCTATTTTGTTGTTTCTATGTTTTGGTATTGCAACTAGTTGTTTTGGGATATGATGGAATTCATTTAATGAGAGAAGCTGCTGCAGATGATGAGAAGAGTGTGAATTGGCCTCTTCTTTGCTTTCCTGCAGCTCAGGTTTTAGCTTGGTTTGTGCTTAGCTTTTCTGCTCTCCATTGTAAGTTTAAGTTGTCTGAGAAATTTCCATTGTTGTTGAGGGTTTGGTGGATTTCGTCCTTCGCGATTTGTGTGGGTACTTTGTATGTTGATGGGAGAGGTTTTCTCATAGAAGGGTCTAAGCATTTGAATTCTCATGTCTTTGCCAATTTGGCTGCAACCCCAGCTCTTGCTTTTCTTTGTTTTCTTGGAGTTAGGGGTGTTAGTGGAATTCAAGTGTATAGGAATTCTGATCTTCAAGAGCCATTGCTTCTTGAAGAGGAAGCCGGGTGTCTTAAGGTTACCCCTTATGGTGAAGCCGGATTGTTTAGTTTGGCTACGCTTTCCTGGTTAAACCCACTTCTTTCCATTGGTGCAAAGAGACCTCTTGAGCTAAGGGACATTCCCCTCCTTGCACCAAAAGACCGTGCCAAGACCAATTACAAGGTATTAAACTCCAACTGGGAGAAACTGAAGGCCGAAAACCCTTCAAAACAACCTTCTTTAGCTTGGGCAATCTTGAAATCCTTCTGGAAGGAGGCAGCTTGCAATGCTGTTTTCGCTGGGTTGAATACTCTTGTGTCGTATGTGGGTCCTTATATGGTTCGATATTTTGTGGAGTACTTGGATGGAATTGAGACTTTTCCTCATGAAGGGTACATTCTGGCCGGAACATTCTTCGCCGCCAAGCTGGTAGAGACTCTAACAACTAGGCAATGGTACCTTGGTGTTGACATTTTGGGCATGCACGTTAGGTCAGCACTTACTGCAATGGTGTATCGAAAGGGACTTAAGCTTTCAAGCTCCGCTAGGCAAAGTCACACTAGTGGGGAGATTGTTAATTATATGGCAGTTGATGTTCAGCGAGTGGGCGACTACTCTTGGTATCTCCATGACATATGGATGCTCCCTATGCAAATTGTTTTGGCATTAGCAATTCTGTATATAAATGTTGGAATAGCTTCTTTTGCGACATTGATTGCCACCATTGTCTCAATAATTGTTACAGTTCCTCTGGCAAAGTTGCAAGAGGACTATCAGGACAAGCTAATGGCTGCCAAGGATGAAAGGATGAGGAAGACTTCTGAGTCTTTGAGAAACATGAGAATTCTCAAATTGCAAGCTTGGGAGGATAGGTATCGGCTGAAGCTAGAGGAGATGAGGGACGTGGAATTTAAATGGCTTCGGAAAGCCCTTTATTCACAGGCTTTTATCACATTCATTTTCTGGGGTTCTCCTATCTTTGTTTCAGTTGTCACTTTCGGCACATCAATACTGTTAGGTGGTCAGCTCACTGCTGGAGGTGTTCTCTCTGCTCTGGCAACTTTTAGGATCCTCCAAGAACCACTCAGAAATTTCCCTGACTTGGTCTCTATGATGGCTCAGACAAAAGTTTCTCTTGATCGTATTTCTGGATTCTTGCAGGAGGAAGAGTTGCAGCCAGATGCAGCCATCATTCTACCACGGGGCATGTCAAGCACAGCCATTGAAATAAACGATGGTGAATTTGGCTGGGACCCTTCTTCTTCAAGGCCAACATTAGCAGGAATCCAAATGACAGTGGAGAAGGGAATGCGTGTGGCTGTCTGTGGCACAGTTGGTTCTGGAAAGTCAAGCTTTCTGTCTTGCATTCTTGGTGAGATTCCAAAAATCTCAGGCGAAGTAAGTTTGTTATATCCAACAATCAGATTTTTTTAATCCGTTTTCTACATTCTTTTTCTCAATATGTGAAGTTATTTTCTGATGGATATCTTTTGGACACTGTGAATGCCTGTTGTTCATTCGATGTTTTACAGGTTAGAATATGTGGTTCTGCAGCTTATGTGTCTCAGTCAGCTTGGATACAATCCGGAAATATTGAAGAAAATATTCTATTTGGCAGCCCAATGGACAAGGCAAAGTACAAGAATGTTATTCATGCTTGTTCGCTGAAAAAGGATTTGGAACTTTTCTCACATGGGGATCAGACCATTATTGGTGATAGAGGAATTAATCTTAGCGGTGGTCAGAAGCAAAGGGTTCAGCTTGCACGAGCACTGTATCAAGATTCTGACATTTATTTACTGGATGATCCCTTCAGTGCTGTGGATGCCCACACTGGATCAGAATTGTTTAAGGTTAGACTTGATGCATGAGCAAGTTTACGGTATCAAATATGGATGCATTGATGAAGGCTAAATCCATTACATTGACCTGCAGGAATATATAATGACAGCATTGGCCATGAAGACTGTGGTATATGTTACGCACCAAGTTGAGTTTTTGCCTGCTGCAGACATTATAGTGGTATGCGACTCTGTTCATTTAATTGTTGTGCTAAGTGGGTTCAACATGAATCAAACACTGTTTTTTGAATTTGATAGCTTGTAGCATGTGTAGAGGTCTCTGTTGTTGTTATGTTCGATGCAACTTTCTGTTTCCTATAGGTGGTTAAGTGTTTAAGTTCGTTTGCTTTCATACTCAAACAAATTAAGCCTCAAATTTTCAACTAATTGTGGTGAACCCCACGTATTTAGAGCAAGTGCATTTTTTGTTAGAGTCTGCAATACTCATCGCCTCTTTGGTTCATAGATGTCTTCCTAATCATTTTGCCCTTACCCTCTGAATCTTTTGCTATTATATGTGCTTATATTTGTTGGAATTAGGACTCGATTATTTTTTTTAAAGTTCTGTTGAAATGGCATTGAGGAGGGAAAGTGTAATATATGTTTGGATACATTTATAAATCTGAAATCCGATGATTCTTATTGTTTCCATTTTTTCTTATGCCAGAGTTGTGTTTTCTTCTTTTTACCTTCTTGGCCCTTACAAATGGTCGAAGTTTTAATTGTTTTCCTTTTTTGTAGTTATGTATGGCCATTTGTAAGCATTGGGCAGGGAACTTGTTATGGAAATGCTTTCTAAAGACTCCTGCTTTTGAAAATGTTGCATGGTTTTTCCTTTCATTCTTCTTTTCAAAACCCCATGAACTGTGAGAAATGACTTCATGTGCACTAATATTCCAATTTAAGCTTTCCCTGGAAATTTTGTAATGGCTTATCTAATTTGCTGCACATACTCAATTAAAATATGTTTGCAGACAAATAACTGCTCTATAAATGTGATTACGATATCTGCAGGTTCTTAGGGAAGGTTGCATCATCCAGGCTGGAAAATATGCTGAACTTTTGCAAGCTGGCACGGATTTCAGAACTTTAGTCTCAGCACATCATGAAGCGATTGAATCTTTGGATATTCCTAGCCACTCATCTGAAGATTCAGATGCAAGCAATCCTACTAATGGCCAGGCTGTTTTGAAGAAAAACTGCAGTGCGAATGGAAATGATATTAATAGTTTTGCAAAGGAGGTGACGGAGGGTGCATCAGCTTCAGACCAGAAAGCAATTAAAGAAAAAAAGAAGGCAAAACGTTCCAGAAAAAAGCAGCTTGTTCAGGAAGAAGAACGGGAAAGAGGTCGAGTCAGCATGAAGATCTACCTGTCATATATGGCTGCAGCATATAAGGGGTTATTGATTCCTCTAATTATCCTTTCACAAGCACTATTTCAGATTCTTCAAATAGCAAGTAGCTGGTGGATGGCTTGGGCCAATCCACAGACCCCAGGGGACGAACCTAGGACGAGTGCAATGGTTCTTCTTCTTGTTTATATGGCCCTTGCTTTTGGGAGCTCTTGGTTTGTTTTTATCAGGGCAGTTTTGGTTGCTACCTTTGGACTTGCAGCTGCACAAAAGTTGTTTAAAAAGATGCTTAACTGTGTTTTTCGAGCTCCAATGTCTTTCTTTGATTCTACTCCAGCTGGACGGATTCTGAACCGTGTAAGTTTCTTGCACTAAAATTTAACTGGATCAACTTTCACAAACTATTGGCAATTTTAGTTGATGCTTTTTTTCTGCTCTGAGATTTCTTCTTCATGCAATTACTGATCTTGCGGATGCCCACTGACTACCCAGGTGTCCATTGATCAAAGTGTTGTGGACCTTGATATTCCTTTCAGACTTGGTGGATTTGCTGCAACAACTATTCAGCTGCTTGGTATTGTTGGCGTAATGACAAAGGTTACCTGGCAAGTTTTGCTTCTTGTTGTCCCAATGGCTGTCGCTTGCTTGTGGATGCAGGTAACTCTCAATTTTATTTTATTTTTGCTGAAATCTTAGAATTAGGTATTGGTCACAATGAAAGATGATCTATAGTACTGTCCGGGCCAGTTCCCTGAGTGTCGGAAGCTCTGAGGATATTGATTTTTTAATTCTTGTGAATGACCATTGTTAAATATTGATAGTGAATGAGATTTTTGTGGTGAATTATGTCTTGTATAGGTCAGATATTATATCTTATCTCTATATTGTTTGGGAATGCCATAGCATAGTTACAAATAAGGTATGCAGGACATATAGACATGGAGATATAGCACTTGCAAAAGATATGGCCAGCTTCAGAAAATAGAATAATAGTATACATACTATTCAAATAATACGGTCACAAATATTTTTGATTATGCGTATTACAAACATTGCAAATAATTGATATAGCAATTTTGTATAATTCAAATATAAAAATTTATAACTAAAAAGATTTCAAATTAACAAGAGTTATGGAAATATCCAAATCCATAAACTATATGCTAAAAATGACAGCATCTATAATTGCTTTCAGAAAGCAACTCCAGCTGGACGAAAACTGTTGCTGCTAAATGATTCCTAAATGACACATATCCCAAATAAAAGACTAGTAAGTACATTAATAGCAATTAGCTTAAAATCCAACAGAACTTTTAACCCATCACTTATTGGCATTAGCAGGGTCATAGGCTGGTATTCATCCTCCAATCCATAGAATTCAAATGCATAAATTAATAACTAACTACCAAAAAAGATTTCACTAAGAGTGAAAACATCCAAATCCATAAATTAATTGCTAAAATTGACAGTGGTCATAATTGCTTTCAGAAAAGCAACTCCATTGAGACATAAACTGTTGCCACAAAATGATACATAATGACACATCACCAATAAGTTAGTGTTTCTAATATTTATGCTTAATATTTATATTATGGCACAAAATCTAGCAGGGTAATTTAACCCAGCACTGATTGGCATGAGGAGCATCATAGGCTGGTATTGATCTCTCTCTCTCTCTCTGTTTCATCTCTCAAGCCTGTCAACATGATAACTCACTCTAAGTGTTTTCTGTTTGGGCAGTCCGATAAATCTAATCTTTTAATCTATTTGTTCATCTTTGTCTTTCCCCTTAGAACTAACAATCTTTTCCCATCATTTTATAATGTCAGAATCAATTTGTAACACTTGTATAGCCAACAAATGCACATTGTGTGAGTTCTGTTGAAGATTGCTCATTAAATCATCTAAGACCTTCAAGCCGAAATATCCTCTATCTGAAAGGCTAATTGGCTATCCAGACTGTGGAAATTTGTACATCATATCCAAATCACAGTACCAATTTATGCAAGTTTAGCTAAAAATATCTAATTCTTTTGGTCCTTTGAATAGGGAAAATAAAAAATTAGATTTTTTTCTGTGAATCTGCACTTTGTTCCTGGATTATTCTGGCCAACTTCATCTTCTGTGAAGTTTAGTACTGTTGGATATTTCTATGATCATCAAAGGGTATTACATTGACATACATATTTCAATGCAGAAATATTACATGGCTTCGTCAAGGGAACTGGTTCGTATAGTTAGCATACAAAAGTCTCCTGTCATCCACCTTTTTGGTGAGTCAATTGCTGGAGCAGCTACCATTAGAGGATTTGGGCAAGAAAAGCGGTTCATGAAAAGAAACCTTTATCTTCTAGATTGCTTTGCTCGCCCATTCTTCTGCAGTCTTGCCGCTATTGAATGGCTTTGCCTACGGATGGAGTTGCTGTCAACCTTTGTATTTGCATTCTGCATGGTTTTGCTTGTGAGCTTCCCACATGGAAGCATTGATCCAAGTATGTAACATACCCACTGTTATATCTACCTGTTGTTATAAAGTTATTTCTAAGGCTGCCACACAAGTATCAGGTTCAAAATTTCCGGGGCATCATTTGTGAGCACAAGCTTGGGCATTTGACACTTTGAAATGGAAATAGGCTCATATTGCTAAATACTTCTAAAGTAACATCTATCCTGATGGCCTAAGTAGGAAAAATTAATGGCTATTATTTTTTCTTTTTCAATTCTAAGACTATATTCTGAGTCATAATACATCTTAATTAAAAAATTGGTGTTTTATGAAGAGTTTTCAATAATATTATTTTGTCAAAATGCATTCAAGTTTGCCTGGTGAATGCAGAGTTTAGAGAATGACTTTTTGGTTCTTAATTCTGGCAACTTTAGAAAGAATGCTCTGAATTTAAGAACTTAAACTTTTTTTTGTCATCAATAGAATCTCTTCATATATGCGTCCTTATAAAAATTAGAAAGAGTTTCAAAAATATGCATTTCTTAATTAATTACCAAGTATTTTTTAAGGAAATTTAATGCCTTATGAACTTGAAATCAAATATTTGAATTTCGATCCAAAAGTATTTTCAATTAAGAGAATTTATTCGGGAAAATTTAGTAATGTCATTCTAGGAAAATATAAATTTTTATAATGCATTTTAACGATTAAATTTTCCTTTCCAAATGCTACCTGGAAAAGTTGAAACTAGAAAAGATGAGAACTTGAAATTGTAAAGATGTTTTAAATACAGATGTTGTCTGTTGCTCTCTCTCTCTCTCTCTCTCTCTCTCTCTCTGTGACAAAATGTAATAATGTTTCAAATTGATCCTGTAATCACCCCGACTGCAAGAACAGGGTCTTATTTGGTTAAAGTTACAAAGTCATCAACACTGTAAATTTTCCTTTCATCTGATTGATGCCCTGAAACTGAATAGGCTTACTTGATAAAATTTCTCTTATATTAACTGGTCCTGAGATGAGCTGACAATGATATGTTTTGTTATGGGAAAAAAAAAAAAAAAAAGAACCTATGAATTGAACAATTTTCCAATGTAGGACCAGACATTTCTGTTAAAAAATGGGAAGGAAAAATTTTATTGTCGCTGATTCTTGTTACTTCTTTGTGTATAGGCATGGCTGGTCTTGCTGTGACATATGGCCTTAATTTGAATGCTCGGCTTTCTCGTTGGATACTTAGCTTTTGCAAGCTTGAGAATAAGATTATTTCCATTGAAAGAATTCACCAATACTGCCAAATTCCTGGTGAAGCTCCACCTGTTATTGAGGACTCTTGTCCTCCACCCTCATGGCCAGAGAATGGGGCAATCGACCTAATTGATCTTAAGGTAAAAGAGAAATGGAAGAATCCAAAGTTCCATTTCATGATATTGCATATTCCCCCCCCCCCCAATTGTGGGATGCATATGGTTAGGCAACATACCTCATCTCAAAGCATGCCTGCTTACCTTGCAATTTTTTTTTTTTTTTTTTGCTGACACATTTTCTCATTATTCTAATTTTCTGTTTTCTCCATAAACTGAAAATTGTTAAACAAGACAAGAAGGTTTCTGCACTTGTTTTCTTCACCCATTGACTTAAAAGGAAAGATGGGTTGGGTAGTGTATCAGTTTTTCATGTGCAAATATTCTGCTGACATGCGTAAAATCTCTGGTCAAGAATATTCTGCTGACTGCTCTGTTCCTTCAAGGTTCGTTACAAGGAAAACCTTCCTCTGGTGCTTCATGGTGTAACCTGCCACTTTCCTGGTGGAAAGAAGATTGGAATAGTGGGCCGTACTGGTAGTGGAAAATCTACTTTAATACAGGCACTCTTCCGAATGATTGAACCAGCTGAAGGGAAGATCGTTATAGACAACATTGATATAACAAGCATTGGACTCCATGACCTTCGTAGCCGACTAAGTATCATCCCTCAAGATCCTACCTTATTCGAGGGGACCATCAGAGGCAACCTTGATCCCCTGGAAGAGCACTCAGATCAAGAAATTTGGCAGGTGAATTTCAACTCAGCAATTATTTTTCTTCTTTATTTCTTTATCATTAATTATGACATTGCATATAATAATATAGTTAATAACCTCTAAATGTTTGGGAAAAAAATTGTTGTTTGTGAAGGATGCCTGTATCATTTAACTTCTGTCATGTGTTCTCCAAGAATTATGTTTAACCTGATAAAGATAATTTAATGATTAGCTCCAAGTTTTTAAACAGAACTATTGAGGGTTAAAAAATAGTAGGTTTGGTATGATTCAATAGGAGTGATTCCTGGGAAAGAAAGAAAAAAACAAGAACAACCTATTGGCCAGCTCTTATCTTACATTTTTCCCTTCATACAGGCCCTTGATAAATCTCAACTAGGAGCAGTAGTCCGCCAAAAAGAGCAGAAGCTTGATACACCGGGTATTTAGCTAAGCATTGTAACATTATTCAGCAACAATCTAGTTTGCAGTGAGTCAATTAATCATGAGTTTAAATTTATGTTTTTTCATATTTGCAGTGCTAGAGAATGGAGAAAATTGGAGTGTGGGGCAGCGGCAACTTGTGGCCCTTGGTCGTGCTTTGCTCAAACAGGCAAAAATTTTGGTGCTTGATGAAGCTACAGCTTCTGTGGACACTGCCACAGATAATCTTATCCAGAAGATTATCCGAACAGAGTTTAAGGAATGCACAGTCTGCACAATTGCACATCGTCTACCAACTATTAGAGACAGTGATCTGGTTCTGTTCCTCAGTGATGGTGCGTAATACTTCTAACTGGTTTCTGATTGTCTGGCATATAATCTGTGCATATGTGTAGGAACAGAAAAAAAAATGATGCTCCTGTACTTCTGTGAAGTATTACGTGTTTTTGCTTTCTTTTCACCATCTGACTTGGAAAACATGGTAGCATATTCTATAAGAATTTGAATGAGGGAGGGGGACTCATGGAGTCTCCAGAGATACTCCTATTTTACAAAAACTTGAATCCATTAAAAGACATGAATAAAGCAAATTGCGACATAATCATGATAAAGATTATGAAATTCCGAGTTTGATCCAGTTATGCGAAAACAGCTTGTTGCTTGGTTCAGTTACATACATCTACCTCTTATTATGTCTGAATAGGCATAATTAGAAGATGGCTCTAAATTTTTTTTGATATTAAAAAGTCTGTTCTGAGCTAGAGTTCTTTTCTGGCTTTCAATGACCACAACCTCCCTTCTGAAGATTTTGGCATGTGTTGATCTTATGTAGGCTTTCCAGCGGGCATTCTTGATAAATAATTTGGTTGGAGTAACAATAATACTAGGAAAGAATTTTTCCAGAAGCCATTTGTGCTTACACCCCCCCCCCAAAAAAAAAAAACAACTACACGCATTCTTGTGAGCATGGAATAGACTAGAAAATGATTTTTTTTTTTTCTTTCAGCCCTACTAATTGTAGCTTAAAAACAAGAATTTTCTTCAGAATACAACAGCCCATTTTCTCAGTCTAATCCACTAGGATTCCTCATCCATCATGTGGCTTCTTTCACCCACGTGCAGGAAGCTCACTATACTTGGTTTTGGTTCAATTCTGCAGGTCGAGTAGCAGAGTTTGACTCTCCAACACGGCTATTAGAGGACAAATCATCCATGTTTTATCAATTGGTGTCCGAGTACTCGTCAAGGTGAAGCGGCATACCAAATTTTGGCATAGATTGGCATGCCCAAAAAGCCTTTCTTACATAAATCAACAAGAGTGAAGAACTACCTTAAAGTAAGAACCAGTTGATGCTGCTCCTTCCCTGCCGCTTGCAATCGGCAGACACATTTATATAAAAAAAAAAGAAAAAAAAAAAGAAAAAAAGGGCGGGAAAGAGTTAGCTGGCACATAAAATCTCTCCAATTTCTTGCCTCATAAGAAGAACCTAATTTGAGATTCTGATGAGTTAGTTTTTGCATCCCTTCTACAGAATTTTGGGGAAATTTCACTCATGATTGGCATACCTTGTAAAGAGAGAATAAGATTGGTAGGTCTAGAATTGCTAGTAGTTACAACTTACACGGATAGGAACAGATGGCCTGTTTGTGTCTCCGATGTGGAATAATGTTACTCTTTTCCATCTTTTTCGGGCATTGAAGCCAATTTTGTAGAACTCATAGACACTAATTTGTGTCCTACTTCTAGTGAAGAATTTATGTCCAGGGTTGTGATAATTCAGTTCAAGTCTATGCTCTCTCTTGACTATTTTTCTTCTGATATGAGTTACAAAATCTGCAGCAGAGCTGTTTGCCTTTCTTCAGAGATCATCTTCATGGCCTGAGTGGCTCTTATGTTTGTATATTGTGGCTCCTAAGAGCCTAGTTCCATGTGGATGTCATGAATCATGATCAAAGGTGCACTCCAGGGTTATATTCTTAGAAACAATAATTTGTGAGCAAGATAGCTTAATTAGAGATTGGCATTTGCATCACATTGAAAGGTATACCTCAGTAGAAGTTTACATGAATTTCTACTTGTGGCTGAACCTATGAATGATTTGAGTCTTGTATGAATTCATTCTTCTGGAAGTTCGAGTGGATAAATGCACTAAAAGGTGGATAGTTTGATTTCTCATCCACAATCGCATTTATCGAGAGAATGTCAGGATTTTAATTTAGAATCTCTCAATCCATGTTGATGCTATCGCTAAATTAGGCCATAGGCTCCCCCCCGGGGAGTTCATGTGTTCCAATCTCCCCCTAGTGAGGTGTATTGTCTCCTTAGGAGGGATGTGAGAGGTTTGGCCTCCTTTAGAGGCTGGTTTGTTTTCCTCTTTCCTTGTAACCAAAAAAGCTACTAAGAATTTGAAAATTCAAACTCCTAAAAACCCTTATAAACAAACTACCATGTAGCCTCTTGAATCCTGCCCAAATAACACCCATGGTATCATCTCAAATGATGAGGTTTTCATGTTCTGGTTGTTCAAGGTGATGGTCATTCACTTGCTAGAAAATATTTTCATAGCCAAGTAAATTATAAATATATATCACAAACATTCGTACTTTATATAAAATTAGTTTAAATCCCAAACTGGAGAGGAAAAGGAATTCTAATTTACTACTGTACAAACCAAAATCCACCGGTCAATTCTCATATTTTTACTTTTAGTTTCGTTTATTCAACCAAAATTTTTAAAGTTAAAAAAGACCTATTAATAGCTGCAAATGATGTAGCGACAGCGTTCAAAAATAAGTCAACAAGTCGAAATGTGATCTCTAACGGGAAAATGAATTGAGTTGAGTTGAATTTAGATTAATTTAAATTTGATTTGATAAATTTTATTCAAATTATAATTTAACTTATTTTTAATAAATTATTTATGTGAGTTCAAATTCAGTTCACATTAAACTCCACCTCATAATGTAATTAAAATTTTTAAATCAGATATTCAAATTAAATAATCGATATAAAGTCAAATATGATTATAAAATTCATAATATAAATTAAAATGAAAATAACCCTTGTTATCAAAGGCAAAAGGAAGTATAACCAATCAATTTAATATTTCAAGAAAAACTTCTAAAATAAATTAATAAGTCTTGATTTTTGGCCTTTTGCTTTTTTTTTTTTTATATTTGTGTTATACATGAAAAATTCTAAAATAAAGTTAATATACTAATACATATCAAACATTTACAATATATATATAATATTATTACATACATATACACACATATTATATATTATAGAATCAGTTCATGAATAAAATGAATCGAATACTGTCGGACTCAAATTCGATTTATATTTAAATTCTGATCTAATATTTAATTCTCACCCCCCAAGGAGTAAACCCTAAACCCACTAATCAAATAGGTCTTTAATATTTATCAAATTTGGGTATTACCAAATTAATCATCATGCACCCTTGCAAAATCAACACCACTTTCGTCAAGAGCCTGCAATTCCTCCCCCTCCCCAAAAGAAAAAAGAAAAACAAACCAAAACCAAAATAGTATTTGTGATATTCAAAACGGATTCCAACTTATAAATGTAAGATCATCGTCATGTGTTTTTAGAAAAATTGTGGACATGAACTTTAAGGAGCATGGTTTGAAAATTCTATTTTTAAAAATTTAATTTTAAAAAAACATATAATTAAAAATTATTTAATTAAAAATTTATTCGATTTTTAAAATAATTGGTTGTGATTGTTTTTTTTTTTTAATTTTTAATTAGGGATCATAAAAATCATAAAATTATACACAATCACAAAAATTTAAATATATGATGATGAGAAAAATACCAGAGTAAGAACTCGAATGTCTCTGCAAGGACCATTGTCATGTGACAACTAGTTGACTTACACTTACCTTTGGACCCAAGCATGAGTGAGGTGGCTTTCCCTCCCCACAATACAAGGGCTTGGAGCTTACCTGTTATTAACCCCATTTTGCGAAATTAGTGTAATTTTTGTTTGTTAAAATGACATTTACACCCTGACGCGTCGTTTAGACTCACAACGTTATACGAACTCCAGGGGGACGATGCGGGCCTTCTCAAGACGATTAGGGCACTAATCCCTCAAGCCCTCACCCGCACTTTCGTCTCTCAAATCTGTTTACCCATTTGCCGATTTTTGTAAGTCTAATTCGCTTGAAATCTAGGGTTTCCAATTCCTCAAACCTCTAATTTCAACGAAATGTGTCATTTTCCTTAGAAATTTCACGTGTTCTAATCGGAAATAATATTGTGCCTGTCTTGAGTGTTTTGCTTCGATTTTGAGCCCACGAGGTCGTGGCCACCTTGTTCGTAAGGGTACTGGTGGACGATCTTCTGTTAGGTACATTCTTTCTTCCTCTCTCCCATTTGCATTCGAATGCTGGTAGTTTGAATTGAAATTTTCCTTTCTTTCTGGATTTCAGTTTTTTCTAGGGCTTTTAGTTTCCGTTCTTCATCTTAAATTAACTGTATAATATGGGGTTTTTTTGGTCTTAAAATTGTTTGTTTTCTGTGGCATTGTTGTTCTGTTTCTCTATGGTTTTTTGCATTTAATTCTTGTTCATTTGAATTGTCTATGATTTACTGGCAGCGGCATTATTGCTACAGTGTGGTATTTGGTTCAATTTTTATCATACGGGATTTTTCTTTTTTGGTTGATTATTTAAGTTATTGAAAGTTTTTAGTGGCAGCGGCATTATTGCTACAGTGTTTGGAGGTACTGGCTTTCTTGGACGTTATGTCGTGCAACAACTTGGTGAGTTTGAAATTTCCTTAGTCATTTTGCCTGAGCTCTTTCCAAGCAATTTCTTCTCTCTGAATTGTTAGTCTTGTGATTTTGAATGTATATTTCAGCAAATTTTCTGATGTTCTCTTGTGATATTTCTGGAAGAATGGTTTGTCTTGTTGGTTAACAAGGACCCGATTTAAGTTTCCTTGCATGTCATTTAACAATTACGCAGCAAAAATGGGTTCACAAGTTTTGGTGCCTTTCCGGGGTTCTGAGGATTCTCATCGTCATCTCAAATTGATGGGTGATTTGGGACAGGTAAGAAACATGTGCTATATTATGCATTTTAAATGTTTTTCTCAATCATCGTACTCTTTTTTTTTTTTTCAGTTGAGCATTTTTGAGTTTGGTTCTCATGACTGAAAAAGTCTGTGATTGTAGTGATTTCTTTAACAAAGTATTTGTCAACCTTCTCAGATAGTACCAATGAAATACAACCCACGAGATGAAAACTCAATTAAGGCAGTGATGGCGAAGGCCAATGTTGTTCTTAATCTTATAGGTATGTCTGTTGCACCATTATGAGATGCTTTCACATGGTTTTGCAAGTTTTGGAGGCTGTGTAATTTCTGGTTCCTCTTACTTTATTATTAACAGGAGGGGATTATGAGACAAGAAACTACAGCTTTGAGGAAGTAAATTTTCAAATGGCTGAACAACTGGCAAGGGTATAAATTGCCACTTACATAAGATGCATGACTGTTGTTATCCTTCAATTAATTTGTACGAAACTGATATGATTTGCATGGACAATAACTTTGGGTAGCACTTGAAGCATAAAATATGCTATGTAGGATATCAAGGAAAGGATATGGAAGTGTGTCTTGAAGTGATCTTAGATTTAAGAGAGGTGAGTGTTCTTATGTCTATTAGCAGTCGGGTTTTCATGATGTCAGATTCTTGAAACATATGATCATTGGATTAAGGAATTGGGGATCCAAGTGTTATTAGAATAAAAGGAGTTAATTTGGTATGTAAAAATCTTTTTGTTTAAGTGTACTTTGGTGAAAGAAGACTCTATTTTGCATTGCTTCTAATTTTGTAGGTTCTTGGAATTTAATGCCCTGAAACTTCTTTATTTTGTGTAGGGAGGGGGTTGAAAGAGAAATTGCAAGTATTTCCAACTGAATGTACAGAAAGAGGAAAATATTATCCTCCTTAAAGATAAGGAAGAGAAGTGGAAAGACTTTATTAACATCTTTCAAACCAAATTCCCTGAAGCCCCCAACAACAATTACAACACAAAAATGGGTTAAAAATGATCTTGTCCCATATTGAAGAACCATTGAGAAATTAGTCTTCAAAGGTTTGGGAATCCTTTCCAACCAAAAAACTTTTGCAGCTGCCCTTTCCCATGTTAGTTTTGAATCCACACACATGTTTTGCCTAGAGTGCTTCCCCGACACCTTGCTCAATGGGTTTATGTATTTCCCCAAAGGAAATTGGCTTAGATTCCCACAGCTGAAAATCTTTTGCCTCCTTATTTAGTGAAAGAGCCTCTGAAATCAGCTACAAGAAGACCATTTACAATAATAGGACAACTCAATGCCCGCTATTGATATTAAATGGTCTATTTCAAATGGGGTATAATCATTGCAATGAACAAATAAGTGATCTCTGGAGTCATTGCTACTTTGCACATAGCATAAATCTCAGGAAAGAGCTGTGAAAGGCGTTGTTAACTGCAAGAAATCATATATATACATACATACATATATATATATGATTTTTCAAGGATCACGGACTAGTAAAATATCTAAACTTTGGATGGTCTAATGTTTTTCTTTAAATGTTTGATGACCTTTATGATTTCAGTGATTTGGCAGAATATGGATTTGCTTCCATTGTGTTTATTGACATATTTGATTATTCAGTGAAATCTTATACCATGCTTAAAGCTCCCCCCCCCAAAAAAAAAAAAAAGAAAGCCCTGATTTCCCATTTCTAATGGAAGAAATTAATAAAAAGTTATTTGGGAATGTGCTTGCATTTTCTTCAAGTAAAATTCAATTCTCATTTCTGCATACCTTGAAGGCTTTTTTGGTGTCTGAAAACCGATGCTTTTTCCTCATGCACTTTTCATTTCTTTACGTCTCTCTCAACGTCAAATCTCTTTGTTTCACCCACTTCTTTTTCTTTGTATAAATTTTGGCGTTTATTTTAATTCCAATTCAGGTAAAATTTTTGTGGTGTTCTTCATGAACAAGAAGTCAATTGATTATATTTCGGAAGCTCCCCTTTTATAGGATAATTGTCACCAAGGCACTGTGACCAATATTATCAAAAATTGTAGTGAAAGATCTAATAGATATTATCCTATAAAAGGTCCTTCTATTTATCTCTCTCCACACCAACCAAAAATTGGCGAGAGGAATTAAAAAAAGAAAAGAGTTTCTTTTATAACTTTAGTGGTTTTAGCACCCCACCTTGCCCACAACTCAATGTTGAGATCAATAGTTTAGCATTTATTAGGGGAAGAGATAATTTCTCAGCTTTATATCACTGGTCTTTTGCCCTCTATTTTTTTAATCAATCCTGATTGGATTAAGCTATCAAGTGGAAAATTTCAGGCCTGTGGGAAGGTTCTTTTTTAATGTTATTTGAGTAAGAAGAAACCTTTTATCGTTCCTTATGTCTAGAGTGAAGGGTTTTTTCCCCCCTTTCTTTTGATCTCTGTGCTGTGCCATCCTATTTTCTTTCTGCTCAGTGTTGATGCATTCCTCATGTCTAGAATGGGATTTTTTTTTTTTTTTAATATCTTATGCCATGCCATCCTATTTTCTTGCTGCTTAGTGTTGGTGTTCTTTCCCTTTTGTTTTGTTGAAATTCTGTTTTAGCAAATGATTTATGGTCAACTGTTTTTTTCCTTAGAGGCTAGCTGTTGATCCTTCTTTGATGTGGTGTGAGTATTGCTTACTACAATTCTCCTCGGTTGTGCTGTGCCTAATAGCACTGATGGGGATCATCATTTTTTTTTTTGGGGGGGTTGGATGTGCAGATTGCAAAAGAACATGGTGGCATCATGAGATTCATACAAGTTTCTTTTTTAGGGGCTACCTTGTCTTCTCCTTCCAGGATTAGAGCTAAAGCTGCTGCAGAAGAAGCTGTTTTGAGGAACTTCCAGATGTAAAGTTTCTTTTGTTCTTTTTGCTTTTTCCTTTCCATTTTGAGCTGTGATGAGACTTACATAGGTTACCATAAACAATAAAATCAGTTGAACAGACCAAACATTCCTTCCTTGTTTCTTTTAGAACTCTATTTTTCTAATTTTTTACCGCCAATGAAAAAAAATTAATAAACTCAGGATCTAAAAATTTTCTCCTGGACTATTTATTTATGCTTTTCTGGCGGATGATTGATTTTTCCAAAATGGTAATTATGGATAGAATTGTGAATTTTTGTAAAATATAACTTATAAAGTAGGCTTGTATGGATTCCGATATTTAATATATACATGTTTGTGTTTTTGTGTGCTTGTGTGGATCAAAATTTTCATGAATCTGCCGTCTGGGTATAATAAGGGTGTCATTCAGGTTCTTGCTTTCCTTTCTCATGGAAACTTGCCTTACCAAGTATTCTCAACATTTGAACACAAAATCCATTTCAATATAGCAATGATTATAACCTGCATGTCTACTGTTATATTAGTATGATAACATGATGATTGAATATTGATCTTTAAAGGTGGAGAAAATTTGTTCTCTTGCAACTGAGCTTCTATGAATGAGAGTACACATAAATCTCTATTGGGTATTAAAGAGTTTCACTAAGCTACCTGCTAAATTTAGGATGTGTTTGTGTTACCAACTAGCATTTTAATTTAAGAAACCATAATAATTTCAAGTTGCCCATTATAGTTGTACTAAGGTTTCTGCAGTGGCTAACCACTACAGTTATTATTCTTAGTAATTCTATCAATTAGATAAGTTTAACACTAGAGTTCTGTGGTATAACTTCAACTGTGGTATAACATCAAATAGTGATTTGTTTTGGTCACAACTCCATGGTTGGTTTTGCCCCCTTCGCATGCGTGCGGGAATAGGGGATGGGGGGTGGTTTAGAAGCAGCATATATGGAGTTCAGTAGTTGGTTACAGATTCTTTATCTTTGGCATGGTGATAAATTCTTCAGAGATGCTTTTGTCAATGTTATTTTTGCTTTGTTTGTTCTCCTTCTAATGAGGCAACTCCTTAATGCTATTGAATATATGTGTGTGTGTGTGTGTATTTATTTATTTATTTATTCATTAAAAAAGCTGGGAAGTGGTTGAATCTCATCTCTTTATCCCGATAGGTGATAACCTTCTTTTGTAGACCCAAAAAGAAAAACCACTTGGCAGTTGGTAATGGTTCAATTTAGCTTCTTCTTAGTTTTAAAGGTATTACTTTCGGAAATAATCTATACCACTAATATCTACGAGGAACATGGTTTTTCTTATGCTGCTCAAGAAGCGAAATTCTAATATATTTCTCCCATCTTCAGGCCACAATCATGAGACCTGCGGTAATGATTGGTACAGAAGATCGTATCTTAAATCGGTGGGCACATTTTGTCAAAAATTGGAGCTTTCTTCCACTCATTGGCGATGGATCGGCCAAGTAATTGTTTATATCTGTCGATTGTGTTTTTTTTTTAACTCCTATCCTTCTTTGCAATTTTAGCTTCATGATATGATGCAAATGATTGGCCTCTTGTTGGTTGTGTGAAATATGTTTCAAACATTTCATTGCAGAATCCAACCAGTGTATGTTGTTGATGTTGCTGCTGCAATAGTTGCGTCCTTGAAAGATGATGGCACCAGCATGGGAAAAATTTATGAACTTGGTGGGCCAGATGTTTTCACTGTGTATGACCTGGTAATCTCACTGCTAGGATCTGTGTCATGAAACTTTCAAAAATTTTGGTGCTCTTGGTAGATTTTCACTCAACTTAAAGCCATCATGCTGCAGGCCGAGCTTATGCATGACATGATCCGCGAGTGGCCCCGCTATGTGAAGGTTCCTTTCCCTGTTGCAAAGGTATGTCAGTTATTTAACTTGTAAGTTTTATAAATTAAGCACTTATCATGAAAGCAAGCTGATTTATGAAGGAGTGAACTAAATAAGGATGGACGGAGTCCTAAGGAGGATCTGTGACTCACAAAGGTCTGCAAAATTGATGATGGACCTGGTGTTTCTTTTCAATTGCTTCATGTGTCCAAAAAATGTGTGTGCGTGTGTGGCTGTGTTTTCCCATTAAAAAAGATGCCCATGGTTGCTTCTTGGGGTCTCTGATATTTGATCAGTTAGTCAAAACCATGCAGCGAATATTTTTAATCATGATGAGGGGGTCTAACTAAGTTGTCCTGAATCATTGTTTGCAATGAATTGCTATCCCAAATACTAATGTGCACATAAATTTTGTTGTATGTCTGCTTCATTGAGTGCGAGAAGTGATATTATGAACTTATGTTGGACGGAACAGTTTAGCTGATTTGGTGAATATATTTGATAACCACAAAACTGCATGTCAATGATTTCAGGCTATTGCAACGCCTCGTGAACTATTACTCAACAAAGTTCCATTTCCGCTACCCACTCCAAACATGTTTAATCTAGATGAGATCCATGCCCTTACTACAGATACAGTTGTGTCAGAAGATGGATAGTTCTTGAAGCACAAAGCATGGTCTGTAATCTATTTCTCTGTTACACTTATTTTACATGTCACTTTAAATGTTCGGTGCAGCTTTAACTTTCAGTGATCTTGGAATAGTGCCACATAAACTGAAGGGCTATCCTGTTGAGTTCCTTATCTCATACAGGAAAGGTGGTCCAAACTTTGGCTCGACGGTCAGCGAGAAAATATCGCCAGATGCATGGCCGTGATGGTTTTTTCCATTAATCAATATTTTAGTTTTTATTCTCCCAGAAATGCCACCCAAATGAAATTTGAACAGGTTCGAAAATGTGATCAATGTTCTCTCCCTTTTTTAGTTGCTCAATATGAAGTGCAGAAAACTGAGTTTCTTCCTGTGCTTTATGACCAAAAAATATAATGGTCTCCACAACCATACATAGCATCAATGTAGCGCGGAAACTGCTGCGTGGTTTCAGGCTTTTGGTGTTATGAGTTTATGGATGGGCTAGTTTCTCTTTGATGTACTGAGGAATAATAAGGACTGGGTGGATGCATTTTAAATTATTTCTGGGTCGTGTAATGCTGAAGATCTTCAATGACTTGTATTTTTGAAAGAAACAAAATAAAATTATTCCATAAGAATATTTTTAGCCACAAAAGCTGAGGTTGTATCTCTGTCAAGGAATTATTCTGTATTTCTTTTTACCCAATTGTTCTCTATGGCAAATGCAAACCATACTCTGCCTCTGAATTTCTCAGTATCTATATGAATTGTGCTTTGGCCTCCTGAGCCTTACTTTCTGTGGTATGATTTGTGGGTAGGATTTTAGTTGCATGCATGGACTAGGCTTTTGTACTTTTCATTGTTGGTCTGAAATAAGTTGTGAGTTCGTAACAAGGAGTGAAGATAAGTCATTCTAGAGGAACTTATAGTTTCTTGTGGCGGGGGAAAACTGAATTGACATTCCTTACTAGATGAGTAAGGAAATTGATGGTGTAGATATTTTGAAGTTGTCCATTCAAATTGTGCTAAGAAAGGAAACAGAGCTAACATTAACGGAGAATCGATTTAGTGGGTAAGTGTGGTAAGGGTGTTAAATCTCTTAACTAAGTTTTACTAGTTGAATAAGGAAGTTGATGGCGTAGATATACAGAAGTTTTCAATTCAAAATGTGCTAAGAAAGTAGATATGTAGAAGTTGTCCATTCAAAATGTGCTAAGAAAGTAAACAAGGCTAACACTAACTTATAATCGATTTAGTGGGTAAGGATCTTAGATCCCTTAACTAATTTTTTAATTCAAAACTTAGGAATGAAAAATATTATGTTAAAAAAGTTTTATTTAAATTGAACTCGATAAAATTTGAATTGAATTAATCGAAATATGATTCTAAATATCGATCGGTTATATAAAGAAAAAAAAAAGGGAATTTATTGTAGAAGCAGATGGTGTAGATTTGTATACTAATCTTCTTGCTTATGAAAGATGTGCTTTCATGGGTGAGAGAAGGCAAAATAAGAGGTGGAGTGAAACCTTTGACAGGCGCAACGAAAGAAAAACAAAGAAGTTTGTTGATTAAAGACTTGGAACAATAGCATACAAAGAAGAAACGTGCTTGTTTCTGTCAAATCACCAAGGTGACTTACGACACTGTCCCAGATTAACAGGCCTTTTCTCTTTGTACAAATATCGTAAAAAATTACAATTGCATTGCATCAATAACCATGGTAAATATTACTGTATGCAGGCTGATATTTAAATTTATGTTAGTTAATTTAAAAATTGATTTGTAAAAAGAAACAAAAAAACAAGAAATATATGGCCTTGTGTATTTTTTTTGTGGTTTGCACTACTAGTATTCAGAATCATATTTTAAGTAATTCGGTTTAAACGTATCGGGAAATCTTATTTAGGGATGACTTTTTCAGTGTATTTTTTTCTATTCCTAAGTTTCGAATTCAAAACTTGTTTAAAAGATCTAATATTTTTTTCCATTAAATCGACTGTCCATTGATTATATGGTTTTGTGTATTATTCAAGGTAATATAGATCTTGTTGATTCCAGTGGTAAAGTTATTCATAAATTGAATATACATTTGAATTAAATTAGTAAAAAGATTTTATTTTTTTGATTATACGATATTTGAATTTGGATGAGAAAATTGTGATCACCATATTTTTCCCTTGGGGACAAAAAGATTTTTTTGAATAAAATAAAATAAGATGGACCACTAAATATTTTGTAGATGTAGATAGGGATGACAATATCCAATCCGATCCAACCAATATTCGAAAAATTCGATCCATCAGATTGGAATTTTTTTTTCCCCAAAAATCATATTAGAGTTGAATTAGAGTCGGATTTTAATATTAAATATTAGATTAGTAGGATCAGTTCAAATACAGATTTAGGTTATATATAATCCGATATGATCCAACTTGATAATAATTTATAACAAAATAAATTTAATTTTAATATTATATTTAGCGGTGTATTCGAGTCGAGTCGATTCTGAGTATCTCTGTTCTCGAATTTGAACTCGATTTTTTTAACTCGACTCAAAAACTCAATTATTATATAATATATTAATATATTTTATTTTATTTTATTTTATATTATAATTATATATTAATATATATTAATATATGTTATCGAACTACTCGACTCGAGTTTGATCAAAATCGAGTCAAGTTGGGCCGTTGACCGAGCGGCTCGAATTCGACTTGATTCACATAATAGAACTAATTATATTATTAAAATTTTATTTTAATATTATACTACTTGTTACTTATTTCTTTACACAGTCTAAATTTTGAAATGATTTCAAATAAATTTAGTTTTTTGTTTTTTTTTTCCATAAAATTTTATTTGTTATTATGTTTTTTTTTTTCCTTATGGGGTTGGGTATACGTTGGGTATGGCTCAATTTAAGATTAAATCGATTGATTTTTTAAACACGTGTAATATATTGGATCAAATTGGATCAGATATGATTTTTTTAAAATTCTATAGGGTCAGATATAATTTTTTATTTTTTAACCCGAGTCAGGTTTAAAGTTGAATATGGATTTTAGAGTTAAAATTTAGAATCGAATATAATATTAATATAAGCCGAATTATAATTGATTCATTGCCATCTCTAGATACAGACCTAGTATGGTGCATGTGGTCCATATAATTTTCATGGGTGGGTCCCCAGGGACAGCTCAAGTGGTAAGCCTCCCTATTTTTATTCTCAATTCTCTGATTTGATTTTATTTGATTACATCTCATTGTATAAAAATAAATAAATAAATAAATAATGTTTGTGGGTGGGAAGTCCCAATATTAAAGCCCAATATCCGGACAAAAGTCCTTCCCACGTCTCAGCAACATTACTGTAGGCCTTGTTGCTTTCATCATGAAGTGAACAAAGATTCATGGATCAAGTCTACTGTGACGTAGGTTCATACATATTTACAAACCAAGAGTTTAAATGTAACGGCCAAGAGGGTAGGAAGTTAGGTTAGTTGAGACAGGAAGTCAAGACGTTCTGTAACCAATTTGACTGAACTTTGTTAGGATCAGTTAGTAGACTATAGAAACAACCCTATGAAGTGTAAGAAGAATAATGAAAGATATCAAGTATTCCATTGTTCTGTTATGAACTCTCTCTCTCACTCTCCTTCCTTTCTCTTCTCTTGAATTCTCCATTAACTCCGTTCAAACCACAAACTCAATTCACAGAAGGAGACAGTTTTCTCCTTTGAAATTTATTACTGCCTCTTAAATCTACTAGAGTTCTTGACACTCTTTCTTTAGTCAAGAATGCCAGATCTCAACTTTTTTCACTTCAGGCCAAGGGGTGTGTTGGAGGTGGGTTATAACTCCACAGATATAGACTCCTTCTTCATTCGAGTACTAGGCGTCGATGAGTGGAAACACCTGCAAAAAACCGCCGGAGGGTGTTCCAGCGGGGAGACTCCGATGTTTAAGTTAGAAATAGCGATTTTCGTATGAATGAAAAACAGACTGAGAGTTGAGGGAAGGCCGTTCCCTGTGAATAGTGTGTCCCGAGTGTTAGGTCCAGAGAGTATACCTAACTTGGAGGGTTTTGAGATCTCTTATACCTGTGAGAGTTGTGCGCTGTTGGGGGATTTCAACCCTACCTTCCTTATCAAACTGATCCGGGAATCTCGGAGGTCAGTATTCTGAATTGATCATGATCCTTATTTATCGGGAAAACTTTCATCTTCGAGAGGGATGTTTTTCTTATCTAAAAGATTCTGGAGTTAACGTTAAGAAAATAGGAAATCGAAGTGAAGGAATCATGACTTTCCTTTAGAATCGATAGGGGTGCTGCCTGTCGTTCGGTTGCCCAACCGATAAAGAGTCAATCAGGATCCATCCGGTTGATAGGTTGGTGTTTGCTTACCCGATCGAGGCGATTACCTTTACTTGATGAGTTACGTTCGGTTGACGGGGCAACGAGGCCCTATCGTTCGAGTAGACCTGGGAGACTGAGACCTCTTGGTAGATTGATCTGAGCGATTGTCAGATACCGTTCCGTAGGTGCCCTTCGTGGGCTTCTTGAGAATTGACTCTTTTGGTTTGGATTTTTGAGCCAAGTCCCATCATTTGCCTTCGACTCATGGCTTTCTTGGTAAGGAAAGTCATAAGTAGAGACCTACGAGGCGTGCTCGATACATTACTGGAATATAGGGACGCTAGGCTCGTCCTAAACCATTCTACTTTTATACCACGAATATAAGTGCGTCTTATCGGAAGTGATTTTCTCATGGGGAATTGAAGACGATTTATTTCCCCATTTATGACAGAGTATCTCTTTTGACCCGTTTCATCTGCCCTGAAACTCTTTCACCACTATAAGTAGTCATGAGTGGTGCTCATTTTCCTTCACGAATGATCGAGTCCTTTCTTCTTTGTGGGGGGTCTTGTTTAGGACTGCTCCTCTTCACGAATTACTTCATGAGGCATTTTGGGTGTATGGAGCTCTATGGTTTGAGAAATTTTTACTGGAGTGAGGTATCATTAAGAAAGAGGACTGCTAGACTGAGATCTCATTACATCTGCTACAGTTACTCTTCCATCGCCAAGGTGGGCGCGTTCTTGTATCGCCTTGCATGATCCATTCTGGCTCCGTTCCCACCATCTAATTACGGTGGGGATGCCTTTCGACCGTTTTTGGATGGGTAGGTCTAGCCTGGGTTGCGTCGGGGGTGACAAAACTCGGGTTGGCCTTCTCTTATTCCTAGCACTACATTTTTGTACTCTCCAGTGTATGGATTGTGTTCTTCCTCTTCAGGTGAATCTCACGATGTATTTTTCTTGATGTAACCAGCCAAACTTAGCGGCTTATGTTTTGATTTGGAAAAGTCTATTCTTCGGGAACCATTTTAGAATTAAAAATAGGTTCGATTATGTCCTGATTATTAATTGGTCACTGAAGAATGAGCGGAACCTTGTCCAGTCCAAAATTTGTTGTCAATTTGAAGTAACAACTAGCAAACTGAGACAATTTTGAAAGAGATTGGTCAGTTGATGACAAAGCTTAACTTGGACCATGAAAAGTGTTATGGATTTTGGATTTTGGGTAGTCTCTTTTAAGGACCCTTCTTATTCTGATGGAGTGGTAGGGTAACAACAAAAGAAAGATGTTGATCATGGTCGTCTCTTCTCTTTTTTGGCCTTTCAATTAAGAAAGATATTCCGCACATAGAAGACAGAAAAGAAAGAGTTAAGCGGAGGGTGCAATAAGGTCTAGGCCTACTGAAGTCATCTTTTTAAGGAAAGAAAATGACAATTGAACTTTTCTTACCTCTTTATTCCAAACACTAATCTCTTCTACGCTTATTTTTACTATATACAAAACTTGAGTCGAGACATTATTTAAGAGCACCGGTGTCTAAACCAACCAGACGCTCATTAATTAAGATAATCTATACTTTTAAGCAAGAATATGATATAATAAATTCTTTTTTTCCACAGAAAAATTTTATACTTCCAATTAAGGAAAGGGTCAGAATAAAGTTATCTTAAAATTTTATTTTGTCTCAATTTTTTTTTTATTTCAAGTTATTTTACTTGTAATGATTTTTAAGTAAAATAAAAAATTAATAAGAAATATCATATTCTATAATTAATCTTATAAAAATACTAAAATTAGTAGTATAATAATATTAATTTACTGTTCCAAAAAACTCCATTTAAAAATACCTGAATGCAATCCCAGCTGCGGGGCCTAAATCTTTCATTATAGTTTTGGGGCAACCCCCCCCCCCCCCCAAGCCAAAAAAAATTTATAGTCAACTTAAAAGCATTTTTTATTGAAAAACTCAACTAAAACTCTTTGTATAATCCAAATTGTTAGAAAATCTCCACTAATTGTCTTTATTTTGTTTCATTTTATTAATAATATTTTTAATTAAAATAAAATTTTCCGGCAAAAATATAAAATTTTGAACATAGAAATTAAAATTTTCTATAAAAGATTTTAAATCACTACTATCTTAATAATTTTTATATCAAAAAGTTTACTTAAATTTATATCCTCAAATAAATTTAACCTTATTTTTCAAATGGGACTTTATATGCTAACATGCTTAAAGTAATTGGCGCCATTGTCAATGCAAATTTTCTTATTTAAAAATTTTGATAATTATATATTAAAAAGTAATTTTTGTTTATTTTTTCATATATTTTCTTTGTATATATTATTTATTAAATTTTTAAGTGTACTAAATTTTGTGATATCAATTTAAATATGATCACGATTTCTAAACCGTCAGTTCACACTACCAAATATACGGATTCCACTTCTAAATGATCCCAATTCTGGTTTCGGTTCTAGAATTTTAAATAAAAAATATTAAAAAATATAATAAAAATTTAAGAGAGAGAGGGTTTGAAATCTAATTAATGACAAGAAATCAACAAGAACAAAAATTAGATACAAAATTGGACGAAAAAGAAACTGGAATGGCGGATACCGAAGGATTCACTATGGTAAATTGTTCAACTATGGGTAGGCTTTAGGACTTAATTTCACAGGCATGGAGATATTTGCTATTCGTGAAGTTGGTAAGATACCATTTTTAAGAAATTTATTTTAATAATAATCTTTCATTAATTAAATAAAAATTGGGTAGTAATTATAGTTTTCATAATAAATATTTTTTGTAATAAAATTTTTTATTTATCTGGTGACCTGTTATATATAGAAAAGTTACAATAGAAATTCTTCAAATCTTTGATTGGCCATTATAATATTATCCAAATAAATAAATATCGAAATTAATTTTGTGTATTAACATATTTAATTCTCTCTATTTTTATATTTACTATTCTACTACTAAATATAAAATATATTTATATTAACGTGTAATCCTCTCTTTACAAAATATTTTAAATATTTATTGTTTTTAGGTGCAACAGTTTTAATCAGAAAATAAAAAAAAAAAAAATCATCGGTTCAAACTGATAGTTTCCTATTCTTTAAAATAAAGAAACGGAACCAAATCTTATAGATAGGGTTCATGATTTTCAAAAAAAAAAAAAGAGTATTAAAATTTTACTTAAAAAAAAAAAAAAAAAAAAAAAAAAGCCATGAAATGGGAAAGCTAGGTAGAGCCCGGTGAATCGATGCAAATAAGACATGCATTTAATATCATGGGATTTTGAGAAAGTCTCGCTCAAAAGAACACCGTACCACTTTATGGACAGCATCAAGAGAGAAACAAAGATTCATGGGTGGGGTTTTGGTTGGAATCTCAAACGGCTACATAGATTTTCAAACCAACAGAATGTACGAATTAAATTCATCCAAAACATCTCGTGAAACCATGCCATATCACTTCAGCTCCTCAACAAAATCTCCAAAACAGCAATCTCTCCCTCTTTCTCTCTCACAGCAAAGGATCCCCGTGATGAAGAGCTCTTAAATTTCACGAGTTTCACCTTCTATCTCAGAAGATGAACTCATCAGACATGCCTTCACCCATTTTTGAATTCTCACTTTCACTCCTTCAAATACCCCCGACCGTTCATTCACAAAAACATGAACCAAAATCCAACCATCACTTTCTTAATCCATATCCATGGAAACCAAAATTTGGGTCTTTTGCTCCACCTTGTTCTTGTGCTCTATAGCTCTTCATGCCCACAATCTACAAACCTACATCATTCAACTCCACCCACAAGGATTTACCAGCTCTTCCTTCACTTCCAAGCTTCAATGGCATCGTTCCTTCCTCCAAAACATCATATCATCCGAAGAAACCCCTTCTTCTCGCCTTCTTTACTCTTATCGTTCTGCCATGGAAGGGTTTGCTGCTCAACTCTCCGAGCTCGAGGTTGAGTCCTTAAGAAACTTACCTGATGTCATTGCCATAAGGCCTGACCGAAGGCTTGAAATTCACACAACTCACTCTTACAAGTTCTTAGGACTACACCTTGGAAGAGAAGGAGCTTGGTTCAAGTCAAGGTATGGTCATGGCTCCATTATTGGAGTCCTTGATACCGGAATTTGGCCAGAGAGCCCAAGCTTTGATGATCGCTGGATGCCTCAGGTGCCTAAGAAATGGAAAGGGATTTGCCAAGAAGGGCAAGACTTCAATTCCTCAAACTGTAATCGGAAGCTTATTGGGGCAAGATACTTTAGTAAAGGCCACAGGGTAGCTTCACCGACAACATCTTTAGGTACCATCAATGAGTATGCATCGCCACGGGACGCTCAGGGACATGGAACTCATACAGCATCCACAGCAGGAGGTGCTGCAGTTTCAATGGCAAGCGTGCTTGGTAATGGAGCTGGCGTGGCTCGAGGAATGGCTCCAGATGCACACATTGCAGTATACAAAGTATGCTGGTTCAATGGCTGTTACAGCTCTGACATTCTTGCTGCAATGGATGTTGCAATACGCGATGGAGTTGATGTCCTCTCTCTCTCCTTGGGAGGCTTTTCAATTCCACTATATGAGGACACTATTGCCATTGGAAGTTATCGAGCCATGGAGCATGGCATTTCAGTCATATGTGCAGCTGGAAATAATGGTCCACTTGAAAGTTCAGTGGCTAATGAGGCTCCTTGGATTGCGACTGTTGGTGCAAGCACTCTAGACCGAAGATTTCCAGCTATAGTTCGGCTGGGTAATGGTGAAACACTATATGGAGAATCATTGTACCCAGGGAACCAGTTACGAAGTGCACAAAGAGAGCTTGAGCTGGTTTATGTAAAAGATGGTGATACAGGAAGTGAATACTGCTTCCCAGGGTCTCTTCCAGAAGCCAAAGTTCATGGCAGAATGGTCGTTTGTGACCGTGGTGTAAATGCGAGAGCTGAAAAGGGTCAAATTGTGAAGGAAGCTGGTGGTGCAGCAATGATCTTGGCAAATACAGAGATTAATCAGGAAGATAACTCTGTTGATGTGCATGTATTGCCTGCGACTGTAATTGGCTATGCAGAATCAGTCCGTTTAAAGAGTTACATGAACTCCACAAGGAGACCCAGCGCCCGGATAGAGTTTGGAGGAACAGTTATTGGAAAATCGAGAGCACCAGCAGTAGCTCAGTTCTCTTCAAGAGGACCAAGTTTGACTGACCCTTCAATTCTCAAGCCAGATATTGTTGCTCCTGGGGTCAATATCATTGCAGCCTGGCCCCAAAACTTGGGTCCTTCTGGCCTTCCAGAAGATACTAGAAGGGTGAATTTCACAGTCATGTCAGGGACTTCGATGGCTTGTCCACATGTTAGTGGACTTGCCGCTCTTGTTCATGCAGCCTATCCCAAATGGTCCCCAGCTGCTATAAAATCTGCACTTATGACAACTGCAGATGTGACAGACCATTTCAAAAAACCTATCATGGATGGGAATAAACCTGCTGGAGTTTTCTCTGTTGGTGCGGGGCATGTAAACCCAGAAAGAGCAGTCAATCCTGGATTGCTCTATGACATCAGACCAGATGAGTACATCACTTATCTATGCACTCTTGGGTACACAAGGTCAGAAATTTTCACCATCACCCACAAAAATGTAAGTTGCCGTGAAATTCTGCAGAAGAACAGGGGTTTTAGCCTCAACTACCCTTCTATTTCGGTAATTTTCAAACATGGGCAAACAGGTAGGATGATCGAAAGAAGACTGACCAATGTTGGGGGTCCTAATTCTGTCTACTCCGTGGAAATAATGGCACCTGAGGGAGTAAAAGTGAGAGTTAAACCACGAAGGCTAGCATTCAAATATACAAATCAGAGTTTGAGCTACAAGGTTTGGTTTGTATCAAAGAAGATGACAGAAACAAAAACAACCTATGCTGAGGGGCATTTAATATGGGTTAATTCTCACAATTTTTACAGGGTTAGAAGCCCTCTTTCTGTAACTTGGGCTTAAAAGTAGGGGGGATCTTAATAGTGGTAGTAATATGGTAGCAATTCCGGCTTTATTGCTATTTATATAGAGGATTGATGTTTGCAAAACATCTGAGAAAAAAGTCCGTGCCCAAAGTCCTAGTAGGGGAAGGAGGCGCTGATAATGGAAACTAGTTATCTTTATCTTCTGGTAAAGAATGTTGTTTTACATTTTTAATCCAAAGCATTGGTTATATTCTGAAGGTAGGAGTAAGTGAACAACTGTAAGATCGTGCATGAAGTCTTAAAAGATTATGCAAAATTCTGAGGGTTCTTAGACACGAGAGGAAGCTGCGTGGACTTTAATTTGCATAAGCAAAAGAATTTGACTGACACCATGTCATTCATAAATGCCATGAAGTTACATTTTGGAGAGCCCTAATTAAATGAACCAACTCTGCTGCCCAAAATTGGACATACTTCAACAGGATATCTCATTTTCCTCTAAACAGGAAAACCTAGCTTCCAAGTAAATTGAACAAACAACAGCTAGCGCAGAAACTTTGTAAGAAAGGAATGGCAAAGCAAAAATCCATGATTATCATGAATGCCTTTCAATGAGGTAACATGTGTTACTTGACCAAACAGACTGAGGCATCAATCAAATTTTCTCAAGTTCCATGACCTAACTACAAAAGGACAACTTAGTGAGAAAAAGTACACAGAAGAAAAGGAAGGCTGTACATTGCTTTAGTTCTTGACGAATTGCAAGCCATTCGCATTGGAATAACGCTCCATGAATCTCATGAATCTGTCCCACTCTCGCGGTGATCGCATAACATATTTTGCTTCAATACCTGCAGGCTTTCCACCAACAAACTTGGCATTGACATCAACTGACTGAAGAACCCCTTCCTCATCAATCATGTAAAAACCAGTAATTTCTCCAACTTCACCAGAGGAGTCAAACACAGAAGGC